>JARHVA010001651.1:1102500-1387500 GCA_037957365.1 Torreya grandis
GCTAGACATTAGCTTGCCAGAGCATATGCCACACGTAGATGCTTTAGAAACACATGACACTAGCATTTTAGACACTATGCGAGATGTAACAACGACATAGACTCCTATAAGATATGCTAGGATCCTATTGTAGAGGATTATTCACCATTTATATTTGATACACAGGTTTAATTTTAATTATCTAGTTTGTTTTTATTTATAAAATAATATTAAGTTTATTTTCTAGTACATGTGTTTGTACTTAATTGACTAATTTATTTGAATTTAACTTGTTATTTGTTATTTGTATCTAGTTAATTGGTGATATTCTAGGTACCTCAATGGGGCTTGACTCTATTGTAGAGGTTGTAATTGGCACGGGTGTACCTTACACATGGGTTTGTAAATTTTTTAATTACATATTTATTCATTTACATTTTTATTGTCCTTTAAACATAAAACTCTATTTTAATAAATATTATAGTCATAGTTTTTTATCATGTTCATTAAATTCATGTATTATTCATTTATTGGTTTTATAGATGATGAGGGATGCTATGGGCACCCATCATGGAAGAGAAAAAGGTGTATATGATGTTGTTGCTACATCAGAGAATCCACTATCTCCATAACAAGGTATGATTCAGGGACAAAGACTGGTGAGAACACATAGTTTAATTGTTTTGATCTTTAAGCAATGATATTTTATGTCATCTTTACTTAATTATATGCAACTCTAGATCTAAAAATATATGTATGCTCTATAGGATTCCCCATCCAGGTGTATATGTGGTCTTGTATACCTCTATAACCATTTAGATGGAATATGGTGCGCATAGAATCATTTTACAAAATTTTACATTATTGAAAATTTTATCAAATTTTCAATATACATTTTTAATGAATTAATTTTTATATTTTATATGTTGTGCAGAGACAAACATTTTCATCGGTTGTCGATGAAGTAATGGATGACTCACATGCTGAGAGGAGAGTATCTCCTCATACTGAGGCATCCAACACCCCTGGTTCTATGTCTATGTCAATAAAACGTAATTTATTTGTAGGCAATAAGGAGTAGGAGAGCTAGTTGTTGTAATAGGGATCTAGATTTAGGCATAAATATTTTGTATGCCAATATGGCTCACATTGTATGCCTATATGGTGCATTTTGTCAATGTACATATTTTTAGGCACAATTGATTGTATTCCAATATGGCCCACATTGTATGCCTATATGACGCATTTTTTCTATGTACATGTTATGGTCTACATTTTTTCTTGATATATGTTATATTATTTATGTTAAATTATAACATATAACTTTGCATGTATCACATATATACTATTCGATAATTTGATTCCTTTAACTATGTGTATTTTATATTTTTATCATTTAATGTTTACACATATTATTGGTTGATGATTGAATTATTATTTCATATGGGGTTTAAAAAATTCACATTATTCTCTAAGTTAGGTGATTTGAATCATTATGTATATCTTATATTTACATGTGATATTTTTTATTTACTTATTTAATTTATATTTGCTTTTTATTTGCCAATCCACACATAATTCCCCATCTAGACCTTTGGCATAGAAGCAAAATGCTTTTCAAAAAGGATATCAACCTAAGAATGCCACACAAAACTTGACTCTTCATATGCCTTCTATCTTAGATAAATACAAGAATGATTATAATGAAAAGTGGTGCCATCAACAATTATCAAAGAGCCATGACACTCTCAATATTAGGCATAACAATCCTTTCTTTAGAAACCTACATCATATCATGTACTTATAGATGATACTAAACCAAATAACACTTTTCATTGACAATCTGAGTCAGAATAACATCATCACATTATCTGCAACCCAATAACTTGATCTCTTCTAGTCAACTCCACTAATTAAAGTCACATTGGTCTCTTATATAAATTTCATAAACTAATCATGCATGTGCATAGTTTTATGTTTCTCATGGTTTGTCTTAAGACACCTATGTAGTAAAAAAAGTAAGAGTTTATAGTGTGATCAATGAAATCAATGTCCCAATAACAAAAAATTGAAAAGTTATTGAATCCACATAATGGATTCTTCCTAGAGATTGAATTTATTGTAATGCAACATGTAGTAAAACACCACATATATTTTATCTATTTACAAAATTCCATTTCTATCATAAATAAATTTGGGAGAATGATGATCATAAATGTTAGGAGATCTAGTGATGCACTTGTGTATGTATTCAGCTCCTACTTGTCCATATAATAGATAAAGACAATTATATGTGTCCATACAGTCACCATGGCCTACATATACATGGGTTAATATTGACATTGATATCCCTCTTTAGACTATCCACAAAATTACAATCTTGGTAAGGCAAGTTCATATAGACATAAATATAGAGACTTAAGCAACTTTGATATTCGTTAACTAGTATATAAAACTTGAGGTTATATTATTACGGTCCTTAAATACATATTCAATCTTTATTTCAATATGGAAAACCAATCCATCTATTAGTTTTGTCAATTTAAACTCAAAAGACTCAAAACTCTCTAATAGCTAATTAAGCCTAAATGCCTCAATATGATGAAAATAAAAAATATTTGAAAACAAGGGTATAGATCAATATAAAATAATTTATCACAATTTTTTTTACATGATTCAAATTTTGCAACACCTCATAAGGTTTTCTACAAAGAATTTTATCAAAAACCTCTCATAGACTTACTAGTCTTAATGTTGATATAACATGCCAAAACCCATTTTGTATTGAATTAGCAATTCAAAACACCTTAGACATATGTATTTAGATATTTTATGAATTATCAATGCTCATATAAAATTTTTGTCTTTCCACTTTTAATATTTTACCCAAAAATTCAAAAAATCATGTTTTGTCTATTACACCTAATTACCCTCTAGTAGGTCAAAACTCAAGATATAGTTTTATTATAAAAAATCATCCTTTTATGAGGTATATACCAATAAATTAGAGGTTTTTAAACCTTCATTTGGATTTTATAAACTCAGTTTTGAAGTTTCTAAGCTAATCTCTTTCCTCATTGTCAAAGAAACATAGAAAATAGGGTATCTCTTACACATACTCGATTAGTTGGAAGAGTCCAATTGATGAACCATCTATGAAGACACATTTGGATGGGAATTTTAGGATAGAATGAAATTTTTTTAGTCTTGTTCAACCCCTAAGAGTGAAATTTGAAGTTGGTTAGAGGCATTCTCGAAGATAATTCACTCATCCGTGAATGTGCAAAATAACCAAACTTTTATCATTCATCGCATGAAAACTAAGAGGGATAGAGATAAAATGTCAGGTCTTACACATGGATAGATTAGTAATTTAATAAATCTCAAGAGTATTCTGTCTAACTCATCATGGATGAGATATGGTAATAAGGTTTATCTCGTGGCCAAATCTCTCAGAATGGGGTAAAAGTTGGTCAATGGGTGTTGTAGTTTCTGAGTCGTCAGCCCAATCGATAAAACATATACATGGATGCATCTAGATGGACATTTTTAATCTATAATTACCTTTTTATAGTCTTATCCAACCCTTGGGAGTGAAGGTTGAAGTTGGTCAGAGGCATTCCTGAAGAGAATTCACTTGTCCTCGAATGTGCAAAATGACCAAACTTCCATCACACGTTTAATAAGAATCAAGAGGGATAGAGACAAATTTTTAGGTCCTAAACATGTATGAATGATTCCTATAATGAATCTCAAGAGGATTTTTTATAAATAATCATGGAAGAGACGTGGAAATGAGGTTTCTCTCATGGCCAAATCTCTCAGAATGGGGTAAAAATTGGTTAGTGAGGGCCATAATTTTTGACTCATCAGATCAATCGATGAACCATCTATGTAGACACATCTAAATGGGTATTTTTAGGATAGAACAACTTTTTTCCAATCTTAGTAAACTCCTAGGAGTGAAATTTATAGTTAGTCAGAGGCATTCCTTAAGTGAATTCATTCATCTCCAAATGTGTAAAATGACCAAACTTTCATCATGAGTTTCTTAATAACCAAGAGGGATAGAGATAAACCATTAGGTCTTACACATGTAGGGATGAGTCTTCTAAGAAATCCCAATAGGATTTTGTCTAACTCATGATGGATGAGATGTGGCAATGAGGTTTCTCTCATGGCCAAATCTCTCTGAATGGGGTAAAAGTTGGTCAGTGGGTGCTATAGTTTCTGATTCATTAGCCCAATCAATGAACCATCTATATGGACACTTTTGAATGGGAATTTTTAGTCTAGAAAAAACTTTATCTAGTCTTGGTTAACCCTTGAGAGTGAAATTTGTAGTTGGTCAGAGGCATTCTTGAAGAGAATTCACTCATCCCTGAATGTGCAAAATGACCAAACTTCCATCATGTGTTTCACAAGAACCAAGAGGGATAGAGATGAACCATCATGTCTTACATGTGGAGGGATGAGTAATTTAATAAATCCCAAGAGGATTTTGTCTAACATCATGGATGAGATGTGGCAAGGAGGTTTCTCTCATGGCCAAATCTCTTAGAATGGGGTAGAAGTTGGTCAGTGGGTGCCATAATTTTTGAGTAGTTAGTCCAATAGATGAACCATCTATGTGGACACATTTGGATGGGATTTTTAGGCTAGAATGACCTTTTTATAGTCTCTAGAAACCCATAGGATCAAAAAAATTAGTTGGTCAGAGGCATTCTTGAAGAGAATTCACTCATCCCCGAATGTGCAAAATGGCCAAATTCCATCATAAGTTGCATGAGAACTAGGAGGGATAGAGACAAACCATTAGGTCTTACACATAGATGAATGAGTCCTTTAAGAAATATTAGGATAATTTTGTCTAACTCATCACAGATGAGATGTGGCAACAAGGTTACTCTCATGACCAAATCTTTTAGAATGAGGTAAAAATTGGTCATTAAGGGCCATAGTTTTTGACTCATTAGCCCAATCAATGAACTGTCTATGTAGACACATTAAGATGGGCATTTTTAAGATAGAACAATTTTTTTATAGTCTTGTTCAACTCTCAGGAGCAAAATTTGTAGTTGGTCGGAGGCTTTCCTTAAGTGAATTCACTCATCCTCGAATGCGCAAAATGACCAAACTTCTATTGTGAGTTGTACGAGACCCAAGAAGATTAAATATGAATAATCAAGTCCTAAATGTGGAGGGAAAAGTCTTCTAATAAATATTTGGACTATTTTATCTAATGCATGATGGATAAAATATGGCAATGAGGTTTCTCTCATGTCCAAATCTCCTAGAATGGGGTAAAAGTTGGTCAATGGGTGCCATAGTTTTTAATTCATCAACCCAATCAATGAATAATCTATGAAAAAATGTTTGGATGAGTATTTTTAGGCTAGAATTACCTTTATCTAGTCTCAGTCAACCTCTAGGAGTGAAAGTTAGAGTTGGTCAGAGGCATTCTTGAAGAGAATTCACTCATCCCAGAATGTGCAAAATGATCAAACTTACGTCATGCATTGCATGAGAACTAGGATAGATAGATATGAACCATCAGGTCTTATACATGGAGGGATGAGTCCTTTAAGAAATCTTAAGAGGATGTTTTCTAACAGATCATGGATGAGATGTAGTAATGAGGTTTCTCTCATAGCCAAATCTCTCAAAATGGGGTAAAAGTTGGTCAATAGGTGCCATAGTTTTTGAGTCATAAGCTAATCAATAAACTATCTATGCATACACATCTAGATGGGTTTTTTTAGGCTAGAAAAACCTTTATCTAGTCTCAGTCAACCTTTAAGAGTGAACATTGCATTTGGTTAGTGGCATTCCTAAAGAGAATTCACTCATCCCCAAATGTATAAAATGACCAAACTTTGGTGACACATTGCACAAGAACCAAGAGGGATATGTATGAACCATTAGGTCCTACAAGTGGAGGGACAAGTCCTATAAGAAATCCCAAGAGGATTTTGTCTAACTCATCATAGACAAAACATGGTAATGAGGTTTATCTGATAACCAAATCTCTCAAAACATGCCAAAAGTTGGTCAATGATGGCCATAGTTTATGATTCATCAATCCAATCAATGAACCATCTATATGAACACATCAAGATGGGAATTTTTAGTCTAGAACAAGATTTTTCCATTCTCAATCAACCCCTGGGAGTGAAAGTTGTAGTTGGTTGAAGGCATTCCTTAAGAGAATTCACTCATCCTTGAATGTGTAAAATGACCAAACTTCTGTCATGAGGCGCATGAGAACTTGAAGAGAATTTAGTCATCCTCAAATTTGTAAAATGACTGAACTTCTATCACACATTGCATGAGAACTGAGAGGGATAGAGACAAATTGTCAAGTCCTACACATGGAAGAATGAGTCCTCTATGAAATCCTATGAGTATTTTTTATAACTCATCATGGATGAGATATGACAATGAGGTTTCTCTCACAGCTAAATCTCTCAGAACATGCTAAAAGTTGGTCAGTAAAGGCTGTAGTTTCTAACTCATTAGCCCAATTGATGAACCATATATGTGAACACATCAATATGGTAATTTTTAGGTTGGAACAAAAAATTTTGGTATTTTTCAACCCCTAGGGGTGAAATTTTCAATTGGTCAAAGGCATTCCTCAAGAGAATTTAGTCATCCCAAATTTGCAAAATGAGAGAAGTTCCATCATGAGTTACATAAGAACCAAGAGGGTTGGAGATGAACCATCAGGTCCTACACATGGAGGGATGAGTCCTATAAGAAATCCTAGGATTATTTTATCTAACTCATCATGGAAAAGATATGGTAATGAGGTTTATTTTACAGCCAAATCTCTAATAATAAGGTAAAAGTTGGTTAGTGGGTGTCATAGTTTTTGAGTCATCAGCCCAATCGATGAACCATCTACGTAAACATGTTTAGATGGGCATTTTTAAGCTAAAACAACATTTGTTCAATCTTAGTCAATGCTCAAAAGTAAAAGTTGTAGTTGGTTAGAGGCATTCCTGAAGAGAATTCACTCATCCCCAAATGTGTAAAATGACCAAACTTCTATCACAAATTGCATGAGAACAAGGAGGGATAGAGATAAACCATCAGGGCCTACACATGGAAAAATGAGTCCTCTAATAAATATTAGGAGGATTTTTTCTAACTCATCATGGATAAGACATGGAAATGAGGTTTCTCTTGTAGCCAAATATCTTAGAATGAGGTAAAACTTGGTCAGTGAGGGCAATAATTTTTTACTCGTTAGCCCAATGGATGAACCATCTATGTAGACACATTTGGATGGGTGCTTTTAGGATAGAATGATTTTTTTTATCTTGATCAACTCCTAGAAATGAAAGTTGTATTTGGTCAGAGGCATTCTTAAAGAGAATTCACTCATCCCTGAAGGTGCAAAATGAATGAACTTCTGTCATGAGTTCCATGAGAACCAGGATGGCTAGAGATAAACCATTAGGTCTTACATGTGGAAAAAAAAGTCCTCTAATAAATCCCATGAGTATTTTTTCTAACTCATCATGGATGAGATACAGTAATGAGGTTTCTCTCGTATCCAAATCTCTTAGAACATGTTAAAAGTTGGTCAGTGAGGGCTTTAGTTTCTGAATCGTCAGCCCAATCAATGAATCATCTACACAAACACATCAAGGTAGGCACTTTTAGACTAGAATAACATTTTATAGGTCTTGGTCAACCCTTGAGAGTGAAATTTATAGTTGATTGGAGGCATTCCTTAAGATAATTCACTCATCCCTGAATGTGTAAAATGAACAAAATTCCATCACGAGTTGCACGAGAATTGGGAGGGCTAAAGATGAATTTTCAAGTCCTACACAATGAGTTTTTAGACCTTAAAAACTTAGAGAATTGGGTTCATCCAAATATTGGTAAACCTACAATACAAACAACTTAGGGTTGCAAAATACCTTTATAGATGCACAATGAGTTTGTAGGCCTTCCTCATAATTCACATACTGATATTCATGCATTACACAAGGAATAAATATCAAAGTATCTAAATGACTAAATTGAAATGTATGTATTGTTTTTAGGCTTTGATATTAATTTAGAGACTATGACAATAATTTATACCCTTATCATAGCATATACATTCAAGAAAACACAAAATATGAGATATACATAGAATACTATGAGCAGAGACAATTTTGTCAACAAATTCCTTTTATTCACTTCTCTCTTCTTTCTTATACTTCAAGAATATCTATCTAAAACTATCAAAACAAACCTTATATTTCCCTCACCAACCAATAACTGATTCTTGATTCATTCTCCACGTGGGAGTGTTGGACACAACCTTGGTTATAACTTAACTTAATATGCAGACCCATGTCATATGAGGGTCAAGGCATTAAAAAACCTTTACCTTTTCATAAGACTCTTAATTACATGTTGCTATATCTCACATCATCAAATAGATGCTATGATCCCTCAAAAGGGTTTATAAGAATTCAAATTTTTGAATAGTGCTTTTATGAATTTTATGAATCCTAGACACCTAGTAAAGACTTCTAAGAATAAAAAACTACTCTAGAACACCTCCTACCTTATTTCAAGCCAAAAATGACATCATGATGACATCACGAAAGGATTCCCCTATATCAGTGTTTTCATGATAGGATAAATAGAGAGAATTTGAAAAAGGATTTGCTTAAAGTAGATGAAATTAATATGAATTATTTTGGCTTCTCTTCATTTTAAGAAGATAATACTCTCTACTCATGACACCAACCACATGAAGGTGGAAGCTCGTATGGTGTCACTAACCTACATTTAAATTGTTAGTAAAAAATTTAAACAAAAATAAACACATAATCATAAAATAATTGAAAAATAAAATACATTAAATTAAATAACTTTATTATATTAATTTGAAATAAGTTAGATAAACTTAATAATTCAATCTAATGTACATTTAGGATCAGTTCTATTTACAAATGTTTCAAGAATCACTTTGTGGTCAAATTCACACACTTTCCATAAAGTTCTATTGTGAGGCTTTCCATGATATTTGATCAATTAAATATTTGTATCAATAATACGGTTTGAATAATGAAGCACTGTATTTTATGTTTGAAGGTCCTCAAATAACAATTTTTTTTATTTTTTTATGACAGTACCTACAAAGCTAAGTTCTAGTAACCACTACAAATCTAGTGGGATAAATTAGCTCTTCTCCATCCATAATATTTATGGGTAATTTTTTTTGCTACTACATAATGACACAAATAGTAGTTTGTTCCCTCATCATTGTTCTAAGGTGTAATTACTACAAAAACATGCCCTAAATTTAAAATATAATCAAATTGTAAGTATATATAAAAATATAAATATCACTAATATCTAAGGTTGTATATTTAATTTAAGAATAGATTGTACCTAGTTGCACAAGATTTGAGATGTGGTCAAAGTCAACTGATGATGCCATCTCATGATCTATCAATTGTTGGAATGAATGGCTACTCTCTGTAGGTAATATGGGTCTGCAATACCATTCGTCAACCCATTATTTTGACTCACACTCATTCCAATTCAATTTCATACATGAGGAACAAAAACATGCCATATCCCTAATATAAATAGTCTATGAACTTGAATTTGAGCTTTGAATGGAGTGGAAAAAACATGATCCATGTATTGTACTGCAATCTTCATACTTTGCCTTATGTTGTTCCTCTATTAACCAAAATAATCTTCATACATGAATATGTTTATCCAATCCATGAAAAATATTTTCATTAAACCAAGTCACAATACTTATTGTATCAATTAAATTAGCACCATCCTTGTGAATTTCCTACTCTATTTTAAAGGCTCTTTTTACACATGCACTAGCACCATCATGTTCCCCTTTTCCATGCCAAGCCTAACAAAATCTCCAAAAAAGTTGAATGCCATTCTTATTATGCATTCTTCTTAACCAGTAAAACATTTAAGAATTATTAAATTGTCCTACACAATTGTATGATCAAATGTATTGTGTATCAAACGTGATTTGTCTTGCATTCATATTCATATAAAATATCTCAAAACAACCCTAGACAAACTCTAGAGAATACGATCTGTAATCACTCATATAAAAATGGTACTCCCTCAAAATATTTCTATTATCATCTATGTGATCAGGTGCATGTCTGAATGTAATATTAACAAAAATTCCAACTTGAATTAAATTATAATATTGGGATTGAACCTCATTCTATGGTTGTAGTGTGTAATTTTCAGCAAAATCCATAACCAAAATAATGGTGCCAATTGGGAAGTTGTCCTTGCATGCTTCAAATTGATTATCTAACCATTTTGATTTGTGTGTGTGTCTTTCATATTGGTAGATAATATTCTTGTTAAATTTAAACATGAAATTACATATAAAAACTTTTATCATAACCAATTCACATCTTGATGAATCTTTTCCATCTTTTAACACGTACTTAACAAATATTTACTTCTTATAATATACTCGTTGCTTTCCAAATTCATTTGAAATATCTTCATGTAAAAAACTTATCAAATTTGAATAACCACCACAACTATTACATGTTCTATTTAAATATGTTTTGGCAAAAAAAAACTGTCCCTCAAGTCTTTGATAGAAAAGACTTTGGATTAATTCTCTTGATGTTTTAGGTGGGGAATACACCATACATTCTTGTAAAATCTCATTAGTATGTAAAGTAAAACATATATGATGAAAAACATCGAAATGCATAGCAAATTCAACATGTACCTTACAATAACATGTGGTGTATGGTTGGTTAATTTTAACATAAAAAGGCTTACACATCTTAAATGACCTTTGGATAATTATTAATTGGTCATTAAATTTTTCAATAAAATTTTTATAAAATTTTGTTTGTGTCATGTCTAAAAAATGTTTGACATGTGACTCATGATTTTTTGAGTTTTTTCTCATTTTAATGTCTTTTATATTAGATGCGACCCTTGTGTTGTCGTGCCAAAAAATTTCAATCAATTATTTTGTTCTTTCAACCAATACCTTATCTTTTCGTGGGAGTCTACCACTAAATGCCCAACAATCTGTGAGTGAAGGGTCATCAAGCCTTGTTCTTATTTTTATGGCATTTATTATATATTCTCTACTTAAATCCAAAGATTTAATTATTTCACTAAGAATGCAAGCTTTAAATGTTGACTTACTCACTATAGATTCCATTATTACTCGTTTTATAACATTACTATCTTTATTTCATCAAAAACCTCTCATAGACTTACTAGTCTTAATGTTGATATAACATGCCAAAACCCATTTTGTATTGAATTAGCAATTCAAAACACCTTAAACATATGTATTTAGATATTTTATGAATTATCAATGCTCATATAAAATTTTTGTCTTTCCACTTTTAATATTTTACCCAAAAATTAAAAAAATCATGTTTTGTCTATTACACCTAATTACCCTCTAGTAGGTCAAAACTCAAGATATAGTTTTATTACAAAAAATCATCCTTTTATGAGGTATATACCAATCAATTAGAGGTTTTTAAACCTTCATTTGGATTTTATAAACTCAGTTTTGAAGTTTCTAAGCTAATCTCTTTCCTCATTGTCAAAGAAACATAGAAAATAGGGTATCTCTTACACATACTCGATTAGTTGGAAGAGTCCAATTGATGAACCATCTATGAAGACACATTTGGATGGGAATTTTAGGATAGAATGACATTTTTATAGTCTTGTTCAACCCCTAAGAGTGAAAGTTGAAGTTGGTTAGAGGCATTCTCGAAGATAATTCACTCATCCGTGAATGTGCAAAATAACCAAACTTTTATCATGCATTGCATGAGAACTAAGAGGGATAGAGATAAAATGTCAGGTCTTACACATGGATAGATGAGTACTTTAATAAATCTCATGAGTATTCTATCTAACTCATCGTGGATGAGATGTGGTAATAAGGTTTATCTTGTGGCCAAATCTCTCAGAATGGGGTAAAAGTTGGTCAATGGGTGTTGTAGTTTCTGAGTCATCAGCCCAATCGATAAAACATATACATGGATGCATCTAGATGGAAATTTTTAATCTATAATTACCTTTTTATAGTCTTATCCAACCCTTGGGAGTGAAGGTTGAAGTTGGTCAGAGGCATTCCTGAAGAGAATTCACTTGTCCCCGAATGTGCAAAATGACCAAACTTCCATCATACATTTAATAAGAATCAAGAGGGATAGAGACAAATTGTTAGGTCCTAAACATGTATGAATGATTCCTATAATGAATCTCAAGAGAATTTTTTATAAATCATCATGGAAGAGACGTGGAAATGAGGTTTCTCTCATGGCCAAATCTCTCAGAATGGGGTAAAAATTGGTTAGTGAGGGCCATAATTTTTGACTCATCAGATCAATCGATGAACCATCTATGTAGACACATCTAAATGGGTATTTTTAGGATAGAACAACTTTTTTCCAATCTTAGTAAACTCCTAGGAGTGAAATTTATAGTTAGTCAGAGGCATTCCTTAAGTGAATTCATTCATCTCCAAATGTGGAAAATGACCAAACTTTCATCATGAGTTTCTTAATAACCAAGAGGGATAGAGATAAACCATTAGGTCTTACACATGTAGGGATAAGTATTCTAAGAAATCCCAATAGGATTTTGTCTAACTCATGATGGATGAGATGTGGCAATGAGGTTTCTCTCATGGCCAAATCTCTTTGAATGGGGTAAAAGTTGGTCAGTGGGTGCCATAGTTTCTGATTCATTAGCCCAATCGATGAACCATCTATATGGACACTTTTGGATGGGAATTTTTAGTCTAGAACAACCTTTATCTAGTCTTGGTTAACCCTTGAGAGTGAAATTTGTAGTTGGTCAGAGGCATTCTTGAAGAGAATTCACTCATCCCTGAATGTGCAAAATGACCAAACTTCCATCATGTGGTTCACAAGAACCAAGAGGGATAGAGATGAACCATCATGTCTTACATGTGGAGGTATGAGTAATTTAATAAATCCAAAGAGGATTTTGTCTATCATGGATGAGATGTGGCAAGGAGGTTTCTCTCATGGTCAAATCTCTTAGAATGGGGTAGAAGTTGGTCAGTGGGTGCCATAATTTTTGAGTAGTTAGTCCAATAGATGAACCATCTATGTGGACACATTTGGATGGGATTTTTAGGCTAGAATGACCTTTTTATAGTCTCTAGAAACCCATAGGATCAAAAAAATTAGTTGGTCAGAGGCATTCTTGAAGAGAATTCACTCATCCCCGAATGTGCAAAATGGCCAAATTCCATCATAAGTTGCATGAGAACTAGGAGGGATAGAGACAAACCATTAGGTCTTACACATAGATGAATGAGTCCTTTAAGAAATATTAGGATAATTTTGTCTAACTCATCACAGATGAGATGTGGCAACAAGGTTACTCTCATGACCAAATCTTTTAGAATGAGGTAAAAATTGGTCATTAAGGGCCATAGTTTTTGACTCATTAGCCCAATCAATGAACTGTCTATGTAGACACATTAAGATGGGCATTTTTAAGATAGAACAATTTTTTTATAGTCTTGTTCAACTCTCAGGAGCAAAATTTGTAGTTGGTCGGAGGCTTTCCTTAAGTGAATTCACTCATCCTCGAATGCGCAAAATGACCAAACTTCTATTGTGAGTTGTACGAGACCCAAGAAGATTAAATATGAATAATCAAGTCCTAAATGTGGAGGGAAAAGTCTTCTAATAAATATTTGGACTATTTTATCTAATGCATGATGGATAAAATATGGCAATGAGGTTTCTCTCATGTCCAAATCTCCTAGAATGGGGTAAAAGTTGGTCAATGGGTGCCATAGTTTTTAATTCATCAACCCAATCAATGAATAATCTATGAAAAAATGTTTGGATGAGTATTTTTAGGCTAGAATTACCTTTATCTAGTCTCAGTCAACCTCTAGGAGTGAAAGTTAGAGTTGGTCAGAGGCATTCTTGAAGAGAATTCACTCATCCCAGAATGTGCAAAATGATCAAACTTACGTCATGCATTGCATGAGAACTAGGATAGATAGATATGAACCATCAGGTCTTATACATGGAGGGATGAGTCCTTTAAGAAATCTTAAGAGGATGTTTTCTAACAGATCATGGATGAGATGTAGTAATGAGGTTTCTCTCATAGCCAAATCTCTCAAAATGGGGTAAAAGTTGGTCAATAGGTGCCATAGTTTTTGAGTCATAAGCTAATCAATAAACTATCTATGCATACACATCTAGATGGGTTTTTTTAGGCTAGAAAAACCTTTATCTAGTCTCAGTCAACCTTTAAGAGTGAACATTGCATTTGGTTAGTGGCATTCCTAAAGAGAATTCACTCATCCCCAAATGTATAAAATGACCAAACTTTGGTGACACATTGCACAAGAACCAAGAGGGATATGTATGAACCATTAGGTCCTACAAGTGGAGGGACAAGTCCTATAAGAAATCCCAAGAGGATTTTGTCTAACTCATCATAGACAAAACATGGTAATGAGGTTTATCTGATAACCAAATCTCTCAAAACATGCCAAAAGTTGGTCAATGATGGCCATAGTTTATGATTCATCAATCCAATCAATGAACCATCTATATGAACACATCAAGATGGGAATTTTTAGTCTAGAACAAGATTTTTCCATTCTCAATCAACCCCTGGGAGTGAAAGTTGTAGTTGGTTGAAGGCATTCCTTAAGAGAATTCACTCATCCTTGAATGTGTAAAATGACCAAACTTCTGTCATGAGGCGCATGAGAACTTGAAGAGAATTTAGTCATCCTCAAATTTGTAAAATGACTGAACTTCTATCACACATTGCATGAGAACTGAGAGGGATAGAGACAAATTGTCAAGTCCTACACATGGAAGAATGAGTCCTCTATGAAATCCTATGAGTATTTTTTATAACTCATCATGGATGAGATATGACAATGAGGTTTCTCTCACAGCTAAATCTCTCAGAACATGCTAAAAGTTGGTCAGTAAAGGCTGTAGTTTCTAACTCATTAGCCCAATTGATGAACCATATATGTGAACACATCAATATGGTAATTTTTAGGTTGGAACAAAAAATTTTGGTATTTTTCAACCCCTAGGGGTGAAATTTTCAATTGGTCAAAGGCATTCCTCAAGAGAATTTAGTCATCCCAAATTTGCAAAATGAGAGAAGTTCCATCATGAGTTACATAAGAACCAAGAGGGTTGGAGATGAACCATCAGGTCCTACACATGGAGGGATGAGTCCTATAAGAAATCCTAGGATTATTTTATCTAACTCATCATGGAAAAGATATGGTAATGAGGTTTATTTTACAGCCAAATCTCTAATAATAAGGTAAAAGTTGGTTAGTGGGTGTCATAGTTTTTGAGTCATCAGCCCAATCGATGAACCATCTACGTAAACATGTTTAGATGGGCATTTTTAAGCTAAAACAACATTTGTTCAATCTTAGTCAATGCTCAAAAGTAAAAGTTGTAGTTGGTTAGAGGCATTCCTGAAGAGAATTCACTCATCCCCAAATGTGTAAAATGACCAAACTTCTATCACAAATTGCATGAGAACAAGGAGGGATAGAGATAAACCATCAGGGCCTACACATGGAAAAATGAGTCCTCTAATAAATATTAGGAGGATTTTTTCTAACTCATCATGGATAAGACATGGAAATGAGGTTTCTCTTGTAGCCAAATATCTTAGAATGAGGTAAAACTTGGTCAGTGAGGGCAATAATTTTTTACTCGTTAGCCCAATGGATGAACCATCTATGTAGACACATTTGGATGGGTGCTTTTAGGATAGAATGATTTTTTTTATCTTGATCAACTCCTAGAAATGAAAGTTGTATTTGGTCAGAGGCATTCTTAAAGAGAATTCACTCATCCCTGAAGGTGCAAAATGAATGAACTTCTGTCATGAGTTCCATGAGAACCAGGATGGCTAGAGATAAACCATTAGGTCTTACATGTGGAAAAAAAAGTCCTCTAATAAATCCCATGAGTATTTTTTCTAACTCATCATGGATGAGATACAGTAATGAGGTTTCTCTCGTATCCAAATCTCTTAGAACATGTTAAAAGTTGGTCAGTGAGGGCTTTAGTTTCTGAATCGTCAGCCCAATCAATGAATCATCTACACAAACACATCAAGGTAGGCACTTTTAGACTAGAATAACATTTTATAGGTCTTGGTCAACCCTTGAGAGTGAAATTTATAGTTGATTGGAGGCATTCCTTAAGATAATTCACTCATCCCTGAATGTGTAAAATGAACAAAATTCCATCACGAGTTGCACGAGAATTGGGAGGGCTAAAGATGAATTTTCAAGTCCTACACAATGAGTTTTTAGACCTTAAAAACTTAGAGAATTGGGTTCATCCAAATATTGGTAAACCTACAATACAAACAACTTAGGGTTGCAAAATACCTTTATAGATGCACAATGAGTTTGTAGGCCTTCCTCATAATTCACATACTGATATTCATGCATTACACAAGGAATAAATATCAAAGTATCTAAATGACTAAATTGAAATGTATGTATTGTTTTTAGGCTTTGATATTAATTTAGAGACTATGACAATAATTTATACCCTTATCATAGCATATACATTCAAGAAAACACAAAATATGAGATATACATAGAATACTATGAGCAGAGACAATTTTGTCAACAAATTCCTTTTATTCACTTCTCTCTTCTTTCTTATACTTCAAGAATATCTATCTAAAACTATCAAAACAAACCTTATATTTCCCTCACCAACCAATAACTGATTCTTGATTCATTCTCCACGTGGGAGTGTTGGACACAACCTTGGTTATAACTTAACTTAATATGCAGACCCATGTCATATGAGGGTCAAGGCATTAAAAAACCTTTACCTTTTCATAAGACTCTTAATTACATGTTGCTATATCTCACATCATCAAATAGATGCTATGATCCCTCAAAAGGGTTTATAAGAATTCAAATTTTTGAATAGTGCTTTTATGAATTTTATGAATCCTAGACACCTAGTAAAGACTTCTAAGAATAAAAAACTACTCTAGAACACCTCCTACCTTATTTCAAGCCAAAAATGACATCATGATGACATCACGAAAGGATTCCCCTATATCAGTGTTTTCATGATAGGATAAATAGAGAGAATTTGAAAAAGGATTTGCTTAAAGTAGATGAAATTAATATGAATTATTTTGGCTTCTCTTCATTTTAAGAAGATAATACTCTCTACTCATGACACCAACCACATGAAGGTGGAAGCTCGTATGGTGTCACTAACCTACATTTAAATTGTTAGTAAAAAATTTAAACAAAAATAAACACATAATCATAAAATAATTGAAAAATAAAATACATTAAATTAAATAACTTTATTATATTAATTTGAAATAAGTTAGATAAACTTAATAATTCAATCTAATGTACATTTAGGATCAGTTCTATTTACAAATGTTTCAAGAATCACTTTGTGGTCAAATTCACACACTTTCCATAAAGTTCTATTGTGAGGCTTTCCATGATATTTGATCAATTAAATATTTGTATCAATAATACGGTTTGAATAATGAAGCACTGTATTTTATGTTTGAAGGTCCTCAAATAACAATTTTTTTTATTTTTTTATGACAGTACCTACAAAGCTAAGTTCTAGTAACCACTACAAATCTAGTGGGATAAATTAGCTCTTCTCCATCCATAATATTTATGGGTAATTTTTTTTGCTACTACATAATGACACAAATAGTAGTTTGTTCCCTCATCATTGTTCTAAGGTGTAATTACTACAAAAACATGCCCTAAATTTAAAATATAATCAAATTGTAAGTATATATAAAAATATAAATATCACTAATATCTAAGGTTGTATATTTAATTTAAGAATAGATTGTACCTAGTTGCACAAGATTTGAGATGTGGTCAAAGTCAACTGATGATGCCATCTCATGATCTATCAATTGTTGGAATGAATGGCTACTCTCTGTAGGTAATATGGGTCTGCAATACCATTCGTCAACCCATTATTTTGACTCACACTCATTCCAATTCAATTTCATACATGAGGAACAAAAACATGCCATATCCCTAATATAAATAGTCTATGAACTTGAATTTGAGCTTTGAATGGAGTGGAAAAAACATGATCCATGTATTGTACTGCAATCTTCATACTTTGCCTTATGTTGTTCCTCTATTAACCAAAATAATCTTCATACATGAATATGTTTATCCAATCCATGAAAAATATTTTCATTAAACCAAGTCACAATACTTATTGTA
Organism: Torreya grandis; assembly: GCA_037957365.1. NCBI lineage: Eukaryota > Viridiplantae > Streptophyta > Pinopsida > Cupressales > Taxaceae > Torreya > Torreya grandis. The sequence continues at coordinate 1,120,784 of JARHVA010001651.1, forward strand.
TCAATTAAATTAGCACCATCCTTGTGAATTTCCTACTCTATTTTAAAGGCTCTTTTTACACATGCACTAGCACCATCATGTTCCCCTTTTCCATGCCAAGCCTAACAAAATCTCCAAAAAAGTTGAATGCCATTCTTATTATGCATTCTTCTTAACCAGTAAAACATTTAAGAATTATTAAATTGTCCTACACAATTGTATGATCAAATGTATTGTGTATCAAACGTGATTTGTCTTGCATTCATATTCATATAAAATATCTCAAAACAACCCTAGACAAACTCTAGAGAATACGATCTGTAATCACTCATATAAAAATGGTACTCCCTCAAAATATTTCTATTATCATCTATGTGATCAGGTGCATGTCTGAATGTAATATTAACAAAAATTCCAACTTGAATTAAATTATAATATTGGGATTGAACCTCATTCTATGGTTGTAGTGTGTAATTTTCAGCAAAATCCATAACCAAAATAATGGTGCCAATTGGGAAGTTGTCCTTGCATGCTTCAAATTGATTATCTAACCATTTTGATTTGTGTGTGTGTCTTTCATATTGGTAGATAATATTCTTGTTAAATTTAAACATGAAATTACATATAAAAACTTTTATCATAACCAATTCACATCTTGATGAATCTTTTCCATCTTTTAACACGTACTTAACAAATATTTACTTCTTATAATATACTCGTTGCTTTCCAAATTCATTTGAAATATCTTCATGTAAAAAACTTATCAAATTTGAATAACCACCACAACTATTACATGTTCTATTTAAATATGTTTTGGCAAAAAAAAACTGTCCCTCAAGTCTTTGATAGAAAAGACTTTGGATTAATTCTCTTGATGTTTTAGGTGGGGAATACACCATACATTCTTGTAAAATCTCATTAGTATGTAAAGTAAAACATATATGATGAAAAACATCGAAATGCATAGCAAATTCAACATGTACCTTACAATAACATGTGGTGTATGGTTGGTTAATTTTAACATAAAAAGGCTTACACATCTTAAATGACCTTTGGATAATTATTAATTGGTCATTAAATTTTTCAATAAAATTTTTATAAAATTTTGTTTGTGTCATGTCTAAAAAATGTTTGACATGTGACTCATGATTTTTTGAGTTTTTTCTCATTTTAATGTCTTTTATATTAGATGCGACCCTTGTGTTGTCGTGCCAAAAAATTTCAATCAATTATTTTGTTCTTTCAACCAATACCTTATCTTTTCGTGGGAGTCTACCACTAAATGCCCAACAATCTGTGAGTGAAGGGTCATCAAGCCTTGTTCTTATTTTTATGGCATTTATTATATATTCTCTACTTAAATCCAAAGATTTAATTATTTCACTAAGAATGCAAGCTTTAAATGTTGACTTACTCACTATAGATTCCATTATTACTCGTTTTATAACATTACTATCTTTATTTCAACTTTTATTGCTTATTACCTTAAATGCATTAAATAGATTCTTTACTATTGCACTATTTTTTCCTTCCATGTTTAATGTTCTTAACCCCAAATTATACATCATAGGGCACATTTTATGCATTTTCATTAATTGAACAAATAATTGGCATTATTTTGTATGGCTTTTATTCTTAAATGCATAGTTCCATACATGTTGAACATGCCATTGAACTGTTCTTTTTGGCATTTTACCTTTCATAGGTTCTATTATTTTTCATCTATTTTAGCCAAATACTTTGGTGTTCATCTTATTATCATTGGAGGTGTGGGTGCATGAGCTATATTTTGTATTAAATTACGTGGTGTTAACACTTCAACCATATTAGGGACATTAGAGGGTTGACTATCTAAATTAGGGTTATAAGTGAATTAAATTCCTCTTCATTAGGAGATACATGATTGGGGGTCATTATTTGATGTTGATTATCATCATACTCAAAAATTTCATTATGAATGGATGTTTCATTATATCGTGTTTGTCTATATGTTTCATCATTCATTACAAATTCATTATTTACATTCTCTACATTTTGAATTTCATCTTGCAACAAAGATTGACTCAGTTCTCTTATCTTATTTGAAGACATATATAAACTAAATTATATAGAATTGAGCATGTTATTTTCATTAGAAGTATTACCCAGTGTAAAATAAGAACCTTCACCTTGTCTAGAAACTCTTATGGATGCCCTCCTATCTGCTTGTCTTTTTCTTTCTTTTTCTCTTTTTTGCTCGATTTCCTCATTTGTTAGCTATTTTATTAGTCTTTTGCGATGAATTCCCAACCCCATTATTTATCTTTGCCAAAATAAGAGAATTATAGATTTAAACTTGAAGAATTCTTAGTGATTCAAACAAAATAGATGAACAATTCATGAAATTCATAGAGTTGCAACAGAAAAAACTAGTTTGTATTTGCAAAAAACAAAACAAAACTCTCATTTTTGTTGCAAATGACAATAAGTCATGAATAACAAAGCCCTTTGGGATCCATGGATTTAACACGAAAATGCATTTATTTGCTCATAGTAGTTGTGAAAAGGGTGTGCACCCTTTGAAAAGGGCGTATGCCCTTCTTATATTTAAAAAAATTTCTTCGCTTTCCCTCCAATTTTGCCTTAGTTTTAGCCTGGGTGGTCCCAAACTTGGCCAAATTCTATCATGAAACAGCCAAGGAAATTTACAAGAAATTTAGGGTTTTTTTCCTTTTTATTGACACATCTGATGAGACAACTTTTATTATTTTATATATATATATATATATATATATATATATATATATATATATATATATATATATATATATATATATGTGGGTTTGTAGATCAGAAAGTGTAGTTTTCAAATTAAAAAAAAAATAATGTTAGAATATTATTTATAAGTATTATTTAATTTTTATGTAACATAGCTCCTAATAGTCTATATACATATAGTCACAAATTCCCTTATAAAATTTAAATATTAATCACATGCTTATAAAAATTATATCTTAACAATCTACACATTGTCACTATGTTTAAAAAAAATGATTTTCATGAAGTTAAGGTCAAAAAGTTGTGTTTGTACACTTGCAGTTTCAATTATTCAGTTGTCTTGACTTTTAAAATGATTTAAAAATTATATATATGATAAAAATATTCTCAACAATATTTGGCATTTCACCTATCTATATATGAAATTTCATACAAAAATTTAGCCATTTGGTCAAAAAAAGTGTGCTCGTACACATGCACTCTCCTTATCTTTTTACAAAAAATGAACAACCTATTGTCATAAATGCAACTATTTTACACAATTTTTTTATCTAGATATTTAAAAAAATTATATATTTAGAAACTACATTAAAAATTATATAATTCATGTTTTTATGTCATTGTCAAATTAATTTTCGAAGTGTCTCTAACGTTCTCTCCAAGTTCAATTATTGTTATTTAAAAAAAAAGTGTCACTTTATACCCCACTTTTATCGCCCATTATTCTGCATCTACCCTTTAATGACCTTTACTCATGGATTTTTGGGAGGTTAGTGGTATAATACCATGAAAATATAAGTTATTAGTTGAAGGAATAAGACATGTGATTGAAAATTTTTAGCACAAAAACACAAGGATATCATCTAACATAAAAGATGTTGTTAAAATAATAAAAGGTTCAAAAAATTGTGAGCCACGTGTAAAACATTTCTTGGACAAGATCAAAATAGATGTGCAAGCCTTTCTATGGTCAATTATTAATTAGCCAAAGGTCATTTGACATGTGCAAGCGTTTCTATGTTAAAATCAACCAAGACCACACCACATGTTGTTGTAGGGTACATGTTTAATTTTCTATTCATTTTGATATTTTTCATCAAATACATTATACTTAGATACTAAAAATATTATGTAGGAATGTATGGTTTTTTTCCCACCTAAAACATCAAGAGAATTAATCCAAAGTTTTTTCTATCAAATACCGAAGGGATAGTTTTTTTTGCCAATGTTTAAATGGAACATATAACAGTTTTGGTGGTTTGTCAAATTTGAATATTTTTATACATGAAGAAATTTCACATGAATTTGGAAAGCAACTAATTGATTATAAGAAGTACAAATATATAAAGTATGTGTTAAAATATGAAAAATAATCATCAAGATGTGAGTTGGTTATGACAAAAGTTTCTATAACCAATTTCATGTTTGAACTCAAGAAGAATATTATCTACCAATATGTAATACATACACAAATCAAAATGGTTAGATAATCAATTAAAGATATGCAAGGATAACTTCCCATTTGGCACCATTGTTTTGGTTGTGGATTTTCATGATAACTACACACAACCATGGAATGAGGTTCAATCCCAATACTATAATTCAATTCAAGTTGTAATTTTCATGCATATTACATTCTAATATGCAGCTAATAACACAAACAACAACAAAAATATTTTGAGAGAGTACCACTTTTATAAGAGTGATGAGAGATTGCATTCTCTAGATTTTTTATAAGGTTTTTTGATATATTTTAAAGTAATATGAATGCAAGAGAAATCATGTGTGATACACACTATATTTAGTCAGACAATTATGTAAGATAATTTAAAAATTATTGAATGTTTTCTTAGTTAAGAAAAATGCTTAAGAGGAATGAGGTTCAACATTTTTGGAGATTCTTTGAGGTTGGGCATGGCAAAGGGGAACATGATGGTGCAAGTGCATGTGTATAAATATCCCTTAAAAAATAGAAAGAAAAGCACAATGATGGTGCTAATTTGATCGATGTTGAAAGTATTTTGACTTGGTGTAATAATAAATTTTGTCATGGATCAGATAAATATTCTAATGTGCAAAGATTATTTTGGTTACTAGAGGAAAAATATAAGGAAATGTATGAATATAATAGTACAACACCTGGATCGAATGTTTTCCACTCCATTCAAATCTCAAATTCTAGTTCATAGACTATTTATACTAAGAATATAGCATGCTTTTTATTCTGGATGTATGGAATTTAATTGGTATGAATGTGAGTCAAAAGAATACATTGACAAATAGTATTATAAACCCATAACACCTAAAAAGAGTATCCATTCATTCTAATAATTGATGGATCATGAACATGCATCATCAATTAACTATGACCACATCTTAGATCTTGTCCAACTAGGTATAATTTATTTCTAATTTAAATGTAGCCTTAGTTCTATTAGTGATATATTTATTTTTTCCTATATGTGCTTAAAGGATACTTTAAATGTAAGGCATGTTTTTGTAGTCATTACACCTAAGTATAATGATGAAGGAACAAACTACTACTTTTGTCATCGTGTAGAGGCAAAAAAAAACCACAAATGTCATGGATGGATAAGATCTAGTTTATCCCACATGATCTGTAGTGGTTAAAATAACTTGGCTTTGTATATACTATCATAAAATAATAAAACAAGTGTTATTTTTGAAACACATGGTGGTGTTTCATTATTCAAATTTTCTTATCGCTACAAATATTCAAATGATCAAATATTGTGGAAACCCTAAAATAAATGTTTGCAAAAAGTTCATGAATCTGAGCATGAAATGATTATTGAAACACTTTAAAACATATATGATCCCAAAGGTACATTGGATTTAATTGATAAGGTTAGTATGAACAATTCATCTTGTATTTAAAATTAATATAGTTAACCTATTGATTTACTGTATTTTAATTTTGAATTATTTTATTTTTAAGTGTTTATTTCTATTCAATTTTTTTATTAAAATTTTTAATTTAGGTTAGTGGCACCAGATGAGATTCCATATTCACATGGTTGGTGTCATGAGTAGCTAATATTATCTTCTTTAAATAAATATGAGTGAAAAAATAATACATTCCTCTATGTGATCTAGTCATTACTCATCTAATTCAAAAAATAATCTAGAAAGACTGCTTAATATTTAATCTTATGGAACTCACCAATACTTGAAATCATTATCCACACACTCGAAACATTATATTATACCTTCATACAAGTTTTTAGGTAATGACATATTATTACACATAATAAAACCTATTATACCTTCATACCCTCATATAATATGTTATTTCACATAATGATATCTCTCCTTTATATAAAAAATTACTCATACTACTCAGGCATATTTTGGAGAAATTGATGAATTTGATATGCAAACCAAATAGATATGTAATGAAATGTAAATGAAATAATTAAATAATAAATATCACATGTAAATATAACATATGCATAATGATGAAGCACCTAACTTAAAGTAAAATGTGGATTTTTTTAGCCCCATATGAATCAATAATGATCACTAACCAATAATATGTGTAAACATTAAATGATCAAAATAAAAAATATGAAAAGATAAAGGAAACTTATTTATTGAATAGTATATATATGTATATGTAAAGTTTTATGTCATAATGACATAAATAATAGGACATATATGAATAAAAAATGTAGACCATAACATGTACATATACAAAATGAACCACATAACCATATAATGTGGGCCATATCAACATACAACATCGATTGTTCCTACAACTAGACCCCTAGCATAATAACTAGCTCTCTTGCTCCTCATTATCTCCAAATAAATTGAACTTTGTTTCCATAGATATAGAGCCAAGGGTGTTGGATGCCTTAATATGAGGAGATACTCTCCTTTTAGCATGTGAGTCATCAATCATTATATCCACAACCTATAAAAATTATCGTGTCTTCACAACATATGAAATATAAAAGTTAGTGTATTAAAATTATATGTTGAAAATGAAATTTTTTTCATAAACAAAATTTTGAAAAATGATTCTAGACTCATTGTATTCCACTTAAATGGTTGTCTAGGGTTGTGAGATCACATATACACCTATGATGGATAACCCTATGAAGCATACATATATAGTTACATTTAGATGTACATACATTTATGTAAATATGACATATAATATCATTACTTAAAGCTAAAAAAACAATTTTAGCATGTGTTCTCACCAGAGTCTGTCTCTGAATCATGACCTATTATGGAGGTAGTGGATCCTTAGATGTAATTTCAACATTAGACAAACCTTGTTGTTGTATATGAGGGGTGCCCATAGAATCCCTTATCATCTATAAAACTAATAAATGAATAATGTGTGAATCCACTGAGCATGATAAAAAATCTATGACTATAATATATATCTTAAAACATAGTTTTTTTCAAGGGATATTAAATATACATGAAAATATATGTAATTTGAAAGTTTCCAAACCTGGGTATAGGGTATACTAATGCCAATTTTAGCCTGTACAATAGAATTAAGGCCTGTTGAGCTACCCAAAATATCACTAATCATATATATAAGCAACAAATAAAAAGTTCAATCAAATAAATTAGTCAATTAAGTAAACACATACTAGACAGTAAACTTAATATGAAATTTTAAAAACATAACTAAACTATAATTAAAGTTAAACCTATGTATTAAATACAAATAGTGAAGTAGATAACTCCTATAGATCAAGTTGGCGTGTCTTAAGAAGAATTGGTGAAACTACTACAACTAGCATAGTGTTTGGCATGTTAGTGTCATGAGTTGGTAAATCATCTATAGGTAACATATGATCTAGAATTATAGTTTACAGAGGTCTTGAATAAACTATATAAAAATACACTTAGGCATCATGGTGTCTTGAGGTACTGAATGAGTTATATCTATAATATAATGACAAGTAATAGTATGATACACAAATGTAGGTCTAATCTACATAAATTTAGTTTTTATATGTCTTACCTAGATAGGAGGTCCCATACACTTCCTCCCACATGATGTGAAATGATGTACATGAACTGTAACATGAGTAGGAGGAGGAACACTATCACCAATACCACTACCACCAAAACCACCAGCACCACTACCAATATTGTCAATACCATTACCACCAATGCCACTAGCACCACTACCAGTAGCACCAATACCACTAATATATGTCTCACCACTTATAGGCTAAGTAAAAGTCCTCAATATATGTATACCATGGTCAATCTAACTTATGTTATACTGATAACCACCTCAAGAGTCTCCATATGTAAGGTACGATGTAAAATTTTAAGGATGGAAGCATGTATTATTGTATGTTTGTTTCTCTAAACTTGGTTAGGATAGTTTTGGTCTCACTTGGCACCAAGGCTATAAAATGAAGACCCACCTCCCCTACCTTAAGAGGCCTTTATGTCAAAATAATTTGGAATTTCTTGTAGCATAAACTCAAAATAAAATTTTCAAAAAAATTATAATGGAACCTCACTATTGTTGCATGGAAGCTCATCAAACACCTTCCACCACTTATCCAAAAAGTTATTTTTTCCCCCTCATGAGCACACCAATCAATAATAATATGTTTAAAATTTGACAGTGGTGATTGGTTATTTCCAAGATTAACAAACAAAGCAAACTCTTCTTATTTTATTTAATTTTATTAACATCCTCATATGATAATTTATCAAAAAAAAAAAGTTTCGAGACCTCTCTTAAATCCAACATTGAATCGAGTTATGAAGTAACATTTCCCACTTCATTAAAAATAATTTCTAGTGTATTGTCAAGTGAATTTCATGCACTATTAGCTGAGTGACACAAACCATTGATGATTACTTGTAATTATTGGAATTTTGCATTGTATTTTTCATATAATTCAACTTCTTGTGAAAAATAAAATTATTCAAGGTTTTGTTCTGTATTTTATTCACTCAATGGGTCCATCATTCAATTATGAATTTAGACTTATAAAAATAAAATATTTTTAGGCAATGCAAGAGAATATAATACAAATATAGTTTTAAAACCCTAAGTAAATAAACAAATAAATATAAATGGAAAATTTTAAATTTTAAAATCAACATACCTTAGATAGTAACCAAAATGTCAAATCCTGTTGGTAGAATGCACATTCATAGAACACACATGGAATATCAAACCCGTTGAAAAAATAAAAAACTATAGAAAAGTGCCATAAGTTTAAGCTTCAAATGGGAGTGAAATAGAAATAAAATAAAGGGTGTATGCCCTTATATCTTTACAAAGAGTGCACACCCTTTATGCTCAGGCATATACCCTTTATAAAGGGCATATGCCTTTTTCAAAGAGTGTATGCCCTTTATAAAGGGAATACACCCTTTAGGTTTAAGATTCAAGCCTGAACTTATTAAATTTAAAATAAATGGTGTACTCCCTTTGAAAAAAAATTCACAAAGTTGGGAGATGTAACCTTTTTTGTTACCCAACTTTGTGCATCGACTCATTTATCTATATGTATTTATCTATTTTCATTTTTCATCACTAGAAACATACAATGTATTTATTTCATGTGATTTATGATCACTAAAAACATACACAAAGATACGTATAATGTTTTCATAGTCCATATAGCTAACTACCTATCATCCGTAAAGCTAAATAATACACAATGAGGGATATAAACATGAAGTAGACCATTAATTTATTTTTACTTTTAATTTTTTCTTATAAAATTATGTGTCAATATATACATTGCCATACAAAGGACATAGTCACTATATTGATGCAATTTGGGTCAATTTGAGCCCATGAACCTAGATTTAGCTATATAAGATGTGATTTCAGGTTTAACCAGCCCCAATTTCATTATATAATGAACCAAAGAGTCTATTGTTTCAATGATGGAGAAAATTAAGGCTAATATGAACCCCTTGAACCTAATTACAATTATAAAATGTGATTTGGAGCTAAAATTAGCTTTAATTTCATGACATATTGAGCTAATTAGATAATTGGTGTAATTAATGATTTAATTTTGGTGAAATTGAGATTTGTGAACCTAATTTTTACTATATAAGATGTAATTTTGGGTTCAATCAACCCTAATTTCATAACAAAAAAAACCAAATAGTCAATTAGTTCAATAAGAAAGGCAATTGGGGAAATTTTGAACCCTTAAACTTAACTACAATTATAGAATGTTATTTGGGGCTCAATTGGCCCAAATTTCATCAAATAATGAACCAAAGAATCATTTGGTTAAATGATAGACATAATTTTGACTATATAGGATGTGATTTGGGCCTCAATCAACTCCAATGTCATCACATAATGACCAATATAGTTGATTGGTTTAATTATGGAGGTAATTAGGGTGATTCTAAGCCCCTTGAACCTAACTATGACTATCTAATATGATTTGAGGCTAAATTAGCTTTGATTTCATCATAGATTGAACCAATTAGTCAGTTGGTATAATTAATGATCTAAATTGGGAAAACTTGAGCCATGTGAACCAAATTTCAATTATATATGATGTGATTTCCTACTCAATTGATCTAAATTTAATCACATAATGAACCAAATAGTCAATTCATTTAATCAGAGAGGCAATTGAGACCAATTTGAGCCTTTTTAACCTAATTACGAGAGTAAGATATGATTTGGGGCTAAATTAGCTCTAATCCTTGATCCAATAAATCAAGTGTTGTAATTATAGACATTATTTGGGCCTAATTAAGGCTTATAAACCTAATTTATGTCTCAATTGATTATATAGGATGTAATTTGTGGCTTAATCAACTCTAATTTTATCAAAAGTGTAATCATAGAGGTAATTGGGGCTAATTTGAGCCCCTTAAACCTAACTATGATGATAGGATGTGCTTTGGGCCAAATTGAGCCATGTGAAGCTAATTTCAACTGTATAAGATGTGATTTGGGCATCAACCAACCCCAATTGCATGACATATTAACTCAAATAGTCAATTGCCTTAATCACAAATGTAAATGGAGCCACTTTGAGTCCTTTCAACCTAATTTTGACTAGATGATTTGATTGGGGGCTTGACTATCCCTACTTGTATCACAGATTGACCTAATTAGTCAATTGGTGCAATCAGTCATATGATTCATCAGAATTAAGCCCCTTTTAAACCTAATTTTGAATGTATAAGATGTAATATGGGACTCAATTGGCACCAATTTTATCATTTCAAGAACCAAATAATTGATTGATTAAATTGAAAATTAAATTGTGTTCAATTTGAGCCCTTTAAATCTAATTATGAGATTAAAATGTGATTTAGGTCTAAACTAACTTTAATTCCATCATGAATTGATCTAATAGTCAATTGATACAATTAGAGACATTATTTGGGCCTGATTAAGCCTTGTGAACCTAATGTATGTCTCAATCTATTGTATAAGATGAAATTTTTGGCTTAATTGACCCTAATTTTATCACAAATGCAATTATAGAGGAAATTAGGTCTAATCTAAGTGCCTTGAACCTAACTATGACTATAGGATGTGATTTGGTCCAAATTGAGCCATGTGAACCTAATTTAAACTGCATAGGATGTGATTTAGGTATAAATCAACACCAATTCCATGACAAAATAAACCAAATAATTGACTTCCTCAATCATAGAGGTAATTAAGACCAATTTGAGTCCCTTCAACCTAACTAAAACTATATGATTTGATTGAGGGCTGAATTATCCCTAGTTTTATCATATATTGAGCCAATTAGTTAATTGGTGAAATAAGTGATGTGATTTAGGCTATATTAATTATATATAATGTAATTTATGGTTAAACAACCCTAGTTTTATAAAAAAATTGAAGCAATTATAAGTAAATAAATAAGAGGTATAAAGAAACCCTTGAACAAAAGGTATAAAGAACAATTGAACATATGGTATAAAAACATTTATATAAAAATGTGTACATTTCCCTTGTATTACCAATATAATATTTTCTCCAACATTAATATTTTACATATTTTGATATTTCTAGCACCATTGTTATTCTCTACATCAATTTGTGCCCTGCATAGTGGAAGACAAAAGTTATCAATTTTTTTTCTATCCTCACCCTCAAACACTATCAACTTTATTTGATAATGGGTGATGGATTTAATTATAAAGTAAGAAGAAATTTAAATACAAAATTTGAGATCAATTAAAAGTGTTGAGAGAAAAACAAAGGGTATGAATGCAAACATTTCATTCAAGACAAGGTACATATACCATCCCCAATGAACCAAATATTGTGGATAATGATGAAATGAATAATTATGATGAATATTTACCTAAAATTAAAAATTATGTTGCGATTCCATATTCAAATTATGAAGTTTTTAATTTTGGTGATGATGATAATATGTATAATGATTTACCCCATAACAATGTATAGAATTACATGGAAACATAAAATGATGAAAGTAACAATGAAAAAAATTCCATGGAAACACTGAATATTGAAAGTAAAAATCAAGTAAATGATACAAGAGCATAAAATGAAAATACTAGCGTTAAATATAATAATACGGAAACACCAAATCAATAAATTATACCATTAGTAACACCTTTCAAGATTTTGCATAGAATACCCATATGCTTAATTGAAGTTCATGATTTTTTTTTGAATCCAATGCCTAACTAAATTTTTGACTACCATTCAAGAAGAAAAGCTTAAATAATTTGGGATAAATACTTTAAAAAATTAAATGATACTCAAAGATGTCAATTTTTTTCATTGATGTAATTACTTAAGATGATACTTAAAATGCACACTTTAGGACTAAGAACATATAATATTTATGGTGAAAATAAGGCAATTTTTTAATATCTACATGATGTATACCATACTGTAGGTGTGGAAAGATGCACCAAAGATAGTAAAGTTTCCCAATGCATAATTAAAACTTGTATAGTAAGTGGTAGAGCAAAGATAAAATGCATGATTAGAAAAACAAGCATATCACTGAATATAGACATAAAAACACTAATTAAAGTAATTTGGATACCTAAAAGACTTGATGATGCCAATAACAATGAGTTAAAGGAATTCTTTGGTAGAATTCCACAAAAATACATGGTTATAGCTGATGCTCTCAAATATTTATTTTTACAATTTTTCAAAGACAACACAAGGATTTCACACAATATAAGAGATGTAGTGAAAACAAGAACTGGTTCTCATAACCATGAATTGCATCTTAAATTTTTTTTGGACCTAACCCAAACAAAATTGTACTATAAATTTTTATAAAAATATCCATAGATTTATATTAGTCAAATATATTTATGAGATGGCCAAACCCTTCTATGTTAAAATAAATCACACATGTACTATTTGTTGTTTAGGCAACATGTTGAATTTTTAATGCATTATGATGTTTTTCGTCATTTAAATTTTAATTTACATATTGAAAATATTTTGTAGAAGTGTGGCATGTAATTTACACCAAAATCAGCAAGATAATTTAATCCAACCATTTTTTGTGAAAGACCAGAAGGACAACTTTTTATATTAAAGCATGTTTGGATGTAACTTGCAACATTTATGGTGGATTGCCAAAATTGAAAAAATGCATATATGAGGAGAGTACAAGTGGAATTGGACAAGAATTAGTTAGCTTTAGAAAATACAAATATGTGATATATCAATTAAAATATCGTAAGGAATCTAAAGGTGTGAGCGTGTTAAAAAAATAAATACCAATTTCAAAAATTATGGTTAAATTCAGGGAGGAAATGTTTTATGAGTATGTAACATACAAACATAGAGCTAGATGGTTATATGAAAAATTAAAATTAAGCAAGGACACATTCCCACTTGGTTCTATTATTTCATTAGTCAAATTTTCTTAGAATTACACATTCCAACCACAAATGGAGGTTCAGTCATAGTAATAGAACTTGGTACATGTTTCCATTTCTTATGGCATGTTAGGCATATCATTTTTATGTCAGTGATGATCTATCACATTCTAAAGACTATATGCAAGGCTATTTTTAGATTTTATATGGAAATTTGATTGAGAGGAACACTAATTTCAATCAGCATTATATTTGGTCAGACAATTGTACATCATAATTTAAAAATTCATGGATGTTTTACTAGTTAATAATGATGCATGTTAGAATTGATGTATAACATATTTAGAGTTTCATTGAGGCTAGGCATATAAAATGGGAGCATGATAGTGCTGAATCATGTGTGAAAATACCCCTTGTAAAAGAGGAGTTGAATTTTGAAGATGGTGTTGATTTGACTGATGTAAAAAAACTATTGGTGTAATGATAAAATGGTCCATTTTGCTCAAGCAAACTTTAGTGTTCATATATATTTTTAGTTAATACAAGAAGAAAAATTAACAAGGTATGAGGATTGTATGACTATAATAGGATCAAATGAGCTTCACTCATTCCATATCTCAAATGTAGGTTCTTGGATGGTTCATAAAAGGCACATGGCATGTTTTTGTTCTGCATGCATGGACTTTGTTAAGAATAAGTGTGAGTCAAAAGAGTGGGTGGATGAATAGAATTGTAGACCTCTAAGTCCAATTGACACATGTCAAGTTATACCAGCATTACAACTTACATATATGACATCATCACATGACTTTGACCATGTCTTTGATCTAGTTTAACAAGGTACAATGTTAATCAGTATATACTAAATTATCATTATCTATTAACATTATTATTAAAAAATTATTTTATTTTATGATGAAGGGCATGCTTTTGTAGTTATTGTAGATGAGCATAAAGAAGAGGGAAAAAATTACTACTTATGTCAGTGTGTAGAGGAAAATAATAAATTGACTTCCTTAGTCACAGATGGGGAAAACATTGACTATCCCACTAGGCCTATGGTAGTTATTATAATTTGGATTTGAAAATATCCTATTATAAATTTAGATGTCTAGTTTTTTGAAGACTATGAAATACATACGAAGATATTAAACTATGCAAATTTGGTTATTGCAACAAATTTTGAATTGCTCAAATATCATGGGATGACATTAAACAATAATCTATGGAAATTTTATGAGTCAGACCATGAAGCCATTCTTGTTACTCTCAAGAGTATAATAGATCATAGTGATTCATTGGTTTCAAATTCTACGGCATGTTGAGTTCCCAAATGTAAATGTATTTAATTTTATCAAAATTTATTTATTTAGTAGATAGTACTTATACATTTCAATCTAATTACATACTAACATATATTTTTTAGGTCAGTGGTTCAAAATAAGCTTCCACATTCATGTAGTTGGAACCATTACTAAAAAATATCATATTCTTGAAACTAAAATAAGATTAATAAAATCTCAGAAGAAGGTTGGTACAATTATTTTATAATTCCATATTCTATTGAAGCCAAAATGGGCACATTGTCTCCTAACTAGGTGGCTTCAAAGTTAGTGGTCTTGGGAGCATTGTGATTTGCCTATACAAACATATTGAAAGTGGTGGATTTTCAAGGGGAGGTCTTAGAAGTAGAAATTTTAATTAAAGGACAAGAATTTATCTCCTGACTATATAAAAATTACATTTCAGCACTATTTATTAAAGTGTATGCCACATATTTATCTTTTGTTCGATCATCATACTCTAAGGTGAAAGTAAAGGGATTAGAAACACACATGAAGGTTCTTTAGGTTCATGTAAATTACCTATGGTTTTTTTTTATGTGCATCTAAATTTCACCTAAAATCATAATTTTATCGTATTGCGAAGGAGGTTATTGAGGCTAGAATGGTACTTTGTCTCCTAACCTAGTGTGATCAGAGGTCAAGAACATGGTACTAGAAATTATTTACCACCCCCAACATGGTGGTGATGTCAGGTTTTAGTCATGAATCAAAAAAGTTGGAGATATCTAACTATCGCTTCAGTGTTAACAATATTTGTTGTCAATGTTTTCATGTTCTAAAATAATTTCAAAAACACGTATCTAGGTGGCTTTGAAAGTCATGGTGATGGAAAATTGTGTTATTTTAGTATCCAAAAAAATTTTAAAGTTATTTATTTGTAAAGGGAGGCCCCAAAAGTGAAAATATTAGTTGGAGGACAAGAACTTGTCTCTTGACTACATAAAAATTATGTTGTAGCACTAGTAAGTAAAGTGTATACCAAATATTCATCTCTTTGTTCAATTGATATGATATGGGATGAAAATATATGGATTAAACATGCACATGAAGGTTATTTTAGTTTATGTAAATAACTTACTATTTTTATTTTATGCACAACTAAATTTATCCTAAAAATTATAATTTTATCATATTGGGAAGAACATTTTTGAGGCTATAAAAATTACTCCCTCTTTGAACTAGGCATGATCAAAGACCAAAAAATTTGTCCTAGATGTTATTCAGCACCCCTGATATAGTGATGATGTTAGTTTTCAACCATCAAGCACTAGAGTTGGATATCTCTAACAGTGGCTTGAACACAAAGATAGGAATTTGGCCATTTATATAGATGCAAATCTTAAGTTTGGGACATTAAATATTAATGTTAGTACTATGTAACCCTAGAAAGGCTGATGTTAGGATTTTTATCACTTAACACATTGATTTTAAATTTTAGTCAATGTATAATGATCCTAGTAATTAGGGTGCTTACCATAATGGTACCCATATTAAGACCAAATGGGATACCCTTTGTTAGTGGTGTAAACCTACCTTAGTGGACTACTTTGACTTCAATTTCATCAAATTAGATCACTTATTTCCAATAGAGTTATAATAATCTATAAATATTAAAACCCAACCTATGTTTGGACCACTGATCAGCTATAAATTTGTCAATAAGAGACTAGTTCAAAATTTTATTATTTTTTTAATTTGGTCTTGATACAAATTAGAAGTATTGATAACTCTATGGTTGGAACTTAAATAGATAGTTAATGCATCAAAATATGATAACATTCAAAAAATGTAGAGATGTCAATTTCAACCTTTTTTCTAATACATCATTATATTGTGACTACATGGGTGTCATATAAGATAAATTGTTTGATAGGAGGAGAAATTGTTTGACATGTTATAACCATAAAGAAAGGCCAACCAAGTATTGGTAGTGAGTCATCTAATCCCATTATATGTTATCAGCCATTCAAATAACAAATTTTCCTTTCCTAAAAACCACAAGTTATGATTTTCATCCAATTTTCATTCCCAAATTATTTCCTACTTTTTCTCAACAAATAGTTCACAATTATACTCATCTGGCTTGGCCAAATCTAGATCCATTATGTCTTAGTCCCCACATGGCAATGACCTTGGGGAACAAGAGTAGAGTCAAAACTCTATTGGAGATAACTAATTTTCATTTTATTCTATTTAGGTACCTATTTTATTTATATTTTCTCATGCTTATTTCTTGGGCTTTTTTCAACCACTATTGGTGCCTATAGAGGTAACTCACTCATTTTTTATTTGACAAAAAATTGCATTTAGTTGTAAATCATTATTAATTGGTAATTTATTCAATTATATTACATTCACTCTTTACATGAATGATTTTTATTTAGGATTTTATTGAGTACACTAAATTTATAAAATTATTTTTTGATGACAGTGATTTTTTTAACATTTTACAAGGATAAAATATTAAAGATGATCATATTTAAATATATCCATACAACTATCAAATTTAATTTTTAAATAATAATGTGGGTTGAATTTTACATAGAAAGATGATTACTGTAAAATGTGAATACACACACACCAAGTAGTAGTAGCAATCATCCAATCCCATTGTATTTTCTCAACCACTCAACCAATAAATTTTCCTTTCCTAACAACCACAAGTTATTATTTCCATATAGTTCTCATTCCCAAATTATCACCTAATTTTCCTTAATAAATGGCTCAAAATTATACTCATCTGATTGGCTAAATCTATCCATTGTGTCTCATTCCCTATAGGACAATGACCTTGGGGCACAATAATAGATTCAAAGCTCCTTTGAAAATAATTGATTTGCATTTCAGACAATTCAACTACCTAATTTATTATTTTTTTCTCATGTATGTTGGTTGGTATTTTTGTCATCCACAATTGGTGCCTATAGAGGTAACTCACTCATTTTTTATTTGAAAAGCAATTGTATTTAACTCTAAATCATTATTATTTGGTAATGTATTTAATTATATTGCATACACTCTTTGCATGATTACTTTTTATTTAGGATTTTATTGATTACACTAAATTAATAGAATTATTTTTTTGATGACAGTGATTTTTATAACCTTGTACAAGAATGAAACATTAAAGATGGTCATATTTAAATATGACCACATAACCATCAAATTTAATTTTGAAATAATAATATGGACCAAATTATATGTAATGATGATCATGACAAAACATGAACATACGTATATATGTATGTATGTGTGTGTGTATGTATGTAAGCTATAAAAGAATAAAATTATGAACATAATATAATATTGGGTCAATGTCATATAGGTATACAAATTAAAAAAGGTGTATATTTTCCATATAGGCATACAACAATGTACATTATGTAAGACATATCCTACTCATCAAAAATCCTCCCTTTGTTTACCTTTCTCATAGAAGGCTCTCCCTCAGATGTCTTGATTGTATATGGAGATCCATCACATGCCTTAGATTCTTCCAAGATCTGATTGTGGGTCCTTTTATGCTCATAGTTCACTTGTAACTAAACCTATTCATATACATATATTATTATGACATACTACTCATGTAACTAAGTTCAAAATTTAATTTTAAAATGATATAAAAACTATTTAAACATGTACTTACTGTAATCTTATGGTCATGCTCAATTTGATTCTAACACTCAGTAGGGTCAATGGTAGGTTGAGCCTCACACACATGAGTTTGAAATGGAGAAACAACATGATATGGTCCCTTGCTAATCATCTCAATGGGGATATCAAACATCATTAGATAACCCTATGTAGATAATACATTCGCATTATTTATATTTTCACAAGTATAAAATAAATTTACTAAAAAGCTATATTTATAATTCAACAATACAAGTTATCATACCTTAGTGGGTTTTTGTGCAGATGAAATCACAGAAGAAATGCCTATGTTTATTCTCACTCGTATAGATGGAGTGTCCACTATGGTCAACAATTAGATAGACAAAATATGATTATTAATTGAGCATATCTATATAAATAAATACATGTACACTAAGTATAATATTAATGAAAAATTACCTCTATATCTGTATACATTGGTTGAGTAACAACAACATATGCATTAGTAGATGACCCACATTCTGAATATGAAAATGATGGGACCATCTCCTCTTGAAACATTAGAAAATTACATATATATTATTATATTTTCTATGTAAATTAATTATTACCTCTTAAATATAAATACATCTAAAATTTAAATTTCCAAATATATAATTAATTTGTATTCTATTTTTTCTATAACATGTTAAATATATAAGATACATGCATAGGCGATGTCAATGTGTCACACCAGTGTGTGTGCCAAAGAATTGTCAATCATAACATAACATATATCCCCCTAGAAGCACCACCATAATTGTCTAAAGGTCCATTACATATAGCACCATAGGATATGCAATGGTGTGGTTAGGTATCAATGCTAGATGTAGCATCCCCATGTCTACCTTTCCAGCATTAGTGTCATAAATATTACTCATATGAAGAAAGAGGGTGTCAAAAATGCATTAAGCATATGAAAAGTGTCAATATCTACAACCTCCTTCACTACAAAGAGGATTTCCTTAGGCTAATATGGCTTTTGGATATAAACTCTTATATGATGATTAGGTGAATGACGATCACTTGGTCTATCATGTGTAAAGCCTTTTACTTGGCTCTAAAACTATGACTAGTCAAAATAATTAAGAATTTCATTAAGGATAAACTCAAAATATAGTTTCCTAAAAAACATACAAAGGAATCCCATGGTTGTTACAAGGTGGGTAATCAAATACCTTCCACCATTAGTCCTAAAAATTATTTATTATCAAAATATGTTGGCACCAGTCGATGAGGAATAGATTGCATGATAATAGATGTGGTGCATTGTTTGATGGATCAATAAATATTTTGCAAATTTTTTATTTTGTTATATTTTATCTCTCACACTACCCACTAAATTTTTTAGCATAGTAAGACCTACATCTCTCTATAATATTCCCATTTGTTAATTTGAATTTCTATTGAGTCAACTTTCCCTAATAATGATTCTAAGGTATTTTCAAAAAATGTATAATGGTTGTTGGTCGAATTGGGGTCCCTGTTTCTCTTAATTATATTTTAATCTATATTTTATTTTATACTATATATGAAATTGAATCCTTTGACTGCCTAGGGGTATTGTGGAATTATAGGAGGAAAAGGATGGAAAGGAAGGTTATGATGGCTAGGAGAGTTAGGAGGGTTAGTAGGGTTTAATGTATTATTTTCTTTTTATTCAATTCCCAAATTTTGTCGTACACTTTAATAGGCTATACAAACTAAAAAAAAATGGTTTAAAAAAATTGAATCCAAAAAAATTACTAAATTTTTTATTAATTAGAAGGAATTTAGTTTACTTACTTCTACTCCAACATGACATTATCCATTTTTCAAACTAATTAGCAAACGTAGTGTGTTGTGATAGTTGTCATCTCTTAGAAAGTGAATGTGAGCATGGCCTAAGTATAATTAAATGAAAATAGTAGTGTGAGTAAAATGATTTTTTAAAACTATGTTATAATAAATGTGTGTGTGTGTGTGTTTATTAGTTCAAAAAATACATACACGTGTTAGGATTGGTATTTACCAAGCCTTAAAAAATAACATGTATGTATTATTTTAATAACATGTATGTGTTTGTGTCCAATTCATGAAAATGTCCACAAATGGCCCATCAACTCTTTGCACTTACCCTTTATGTGAATCTCTTGGTATCAAAGTTCCATAATTAAATGTGTAGTGTTTGTTACATTGATTTATTAACTATACATGGTTCTAACAAATGAACATCAAGATTAATTCATTCAATTAGTCCATTGATGTAAAACTAAAATCTCTGATAAGGTGTCACTTTTAGAGTCTGAATTTTCAATCTCATATGCTCAACATTATATTCACTAGAGATAATATTTGTTTCAAATTTATTAATTAGATGAAATAAATTCCCTTTCATGGATCCTCATAGTGGGTTCCTAATTCCTTAGTAAATTCATCCCAATTAATCATCTACCCTTTATTATCACTCATAATTCACTGGTACCACTGATAAAGTTTAGAATCTACATTTAGTGAGGGTATGTCAATCATTTCATTCTCTAGTATTGAGACTTATCCATGTGGTTACATCCATACCATAAAATATTTTGATGTCCATCTTTGGTAGGTGAAATGTTTTCCCCTTAGAATATGTACATCTAAATTTCTCACTAATCAAATTTACTTGATATCCATGGATTTTTATGGTTGGTAATTTTATCTTATTATTATTTAACTAAGGTATAAATTATATGTTGTTATGGGACAGTTATATGTTGCTTTGAGTACATGATTGTATTGATATGAGTTAGTTATATTGTATATTCTTTACATTATGATCATGTTGATTTATTGATACAACAATATTTTATGATATATATCATGATGTTAAGGGCTAACTACCTTCGTGTTTTGAGTTTAACACATGAGAGATTCATCCCTCAGATCATGATGGAAGGAGAGCATCATTGAAAAGTATGATGCAAATGAAGGTGTTGGGGAATGACAAAGGAATAGCTATCACACACCACATTATATAGTGCTCATTTTATGTATAGTTTGAATTGTTCGCATTAGTACATTTTGATGTTTTCTAAATTTAGATAATTGTTTATGTATGTTAGTTGTATGTTAGCTCAGTTTAATGCTTATGTGGAATTAATCATGTGTGATTGTGTTATGGTTTTTATAAGTAAATTTGGATGTATAATGTTATTATGTGTTTATGTCATGTTATTATATTCATGATTATTAATCTTTTTTGAGAAAGCAAATCTATGTGAATAATATCTATTTACTATTATCTATGGGTTAACCATCATGTCCTTGTAATGTTTGGGAACATTAGCTACTTATCTTTATGATATTTAGGATTATCATTAAATGGCTTAACTTCCTTTATATATATTTATAAAATACATAGATAATCTATATAATGTAGTAATGACACAAAAATTACATTTTTATAATTAGGATTGCTATAATAGTGTGTGATTTACCATTTTTGATAAAGGAATATAATTGACTTTATATTAGTTGTATTGATATTAAGTCATGATGTTGGTTGTCCTAAACTAATTTAGAAACTAAACCTAAACATTATCAATAATGTTAATACAAAGTTAATGATTAATGAGTTAATTATTATTATAAAGTTAGAAAAAATATAAATGAAAAAACATCATAGAGGAAATAATACCAATAAAGCAATTGTATTTTATTATAATTAGGAATTAAAACATATAAAATAAGGATTAAATAATTTTGGGGAAAAATCAGAGAGCTTTAGAGAAAATAAGATCTTTAAAAAAGAAGGAAAGAAAGGAAGTTTGGAAACATACGGGAAGATGAGAAGGGAATAAGAAAAGAAGAGAGGGGAGCGTGAGTTGGAGAAAAAAAATGTAACACATGGAAGAGAATAAGAGCTGAGTGAATAGAGAAGAGAAGGAAGTATAACAAAGGATAGGAAGATGTGGAGCATCTAGAAACATCCAGATGCTAAGGTTAGTGATGTTATTTGTTTTAAAACATATAAAAAAAATGTAATTGTTTGGTGTCTGATTTAAATTTAAATAGTGAACTATGTGTGAGTGTTTGATTCCCAAAATTGAGAATAGATATATGTATAAACTATATATAGTTTATAATCCAAATAGTAAGAGTGTATATACCAATTTTATGTGGGTTCTGTTGACACAGTGGATTTCACCTAGGGCAGGACGCCTAGCTCCTGCCCTTCCACACATAACAATGGAAACTCCCCTCTCACCTATGGGACTAGCGAAGCTAGAGGGGAGAGTCTCTAGGTAAGGGCTAGCTCCTTTTGATGCATCTGAGTTGTTCCCATAAGTGCTAATATAGGTATATAGCTATATAATGGGGGGTGAAAAGGGAGAAAGATTACAGAAAAATAAACTACTCTAAAAGAGGTGATGCACCAAATGATTCAACCTACTCACACTCACACTTGAAGCCAGACAAACACATACGTACACTTCATACTGGTAGAAGGACCAGGTTGCAATGAGCTCAATAGGGAGGCTTTGATGGAACACACAAAAAATAGAAACTCACCAAAGGTGCTGTGGAAAGGTGCACTGTATAGTAGCTTCTTCTATCTCTGCACTTCAAAATATAGCTCTCCTTATCACCTGTAGCAATGGCACGTTATAGACACTAGGTGTGTTGGTGTTAAACCTATGGAAGTGTTAATAAGCAATGACTAAACACAAACTGACACTCAGGCACACACAGAGATATCTAACCAGAATAGAGGTAAAAATGCATTTATTGATTTTAGTTGAAAATTTTCCAAGGTTTCAGCTTACAAATGTGAAAGATCCCTTTTCAAAATGACAAGTCTACAATATATAGGGGAGGGAAGGAGGCCTTTTGGCACCCCTTTTACAAATGACCCATGTGTGCCTCAATCATTGGGAAGAGCAGGCTGCTTAAACATCAATGAGAAATTATGAGCCACACTGTTTGTCTACTTGCAAGACTGCTCCTCCAAGGTGATTACACGGTTTGTCTACTCATTAATGTGAAATGAAGAAAACAGGTCTAGTCGCTTTCTATTTGTGCCTCTTAATGATCAATTCGTAGACACTATATCACCTACTAGAGTAACTTCTTGGATCAATGCCTCCCTTCACCACTTGGACTATCTACTTGTTCTTACACTTGGCACTTTTCTCTCTTTGTTATCTGGGCTCTTTGTCTTCTTATTGCTTTATCTCTTTCTATTCCTTCAGCCCTCAAGGGTGATCTTCTGGTAGGTCACTTCATTCTTCAGGCTCTTTTCATGGTTGGCGTGCAAGTATTTTAAAAACCAATGGCTATTTCATCATCTTAAATTTGATGGCTCTCGAGACGTCACCATCCTTGGAAAATTCCTTCGGGCCTTTTTTGTGGCTTTTCTTTGTTTTGGACCCTCTTGAAGGGGAAGTGTCCCTTTCGACTCTGAAGAAATGCCCTTCATTTGGCTAGTTGAAGGCCCCCCACAAGGGCACCTGCCCTTCGGTGGCCTTATTTTTCTTCGGCCCTTCCTGCGTGCTTTTTGGCTTTGGGATTTTCTGCAAACAATTTTCCTATGAACAAAAAGTCTATGAGAATTTGTCTCGATTGCTCTCCATTCCTTTGGGTTCTTTGGCTGTAGCCTCCCCCGAATTCCTTCAAACTTTTTGTCTGAAGGAAATCCTTTGGACAAAATGTCTAAAGGAATTTAGGACTTTGCCTTAACAAAATTTTGAAATGTCCAAACCACTTCTTTGTGGCCTCTTTGAAGCACTCCCTGCCCTCTACAAGGTCACTTGCCTTCCAACTTCAGGACACTCCTTTAAAATGCTCGACTGAAATACGCTGTTGAACCAACCGATTGAACCAAAAATGGTTCAATAGTTCAACGATTCAACACTGCACGCTAAGCCTTTGAACCTTCCATGGTGAACCAAGTGATTGAACCAAGTGTTGAACCCAATGATTGAACTAAGTCTTGAACCCACTGATTGAACCAAGCGTTGAACCAAGTGTTTGAACTCTCTGATTGAACCAAGCATTAAACCTACCAATTGAACCAAGTGATTGAACTAAGCATTAAACCAAGTGTTAAACCCACTGATTGAACCAAGTGATTGAACCAAGTGTTGAACCAAGCGTTGAACCCACCGATTGAACCAAGCGATTGAACTCATTGATTGAACTTGAAAGTGTTGAACCGATTCAACGGTTCAAAGGTGCTAACCCTCAAAAATATTATGTCATTGAACCACTCTTCCAACTTTAAGGAAAAGTGTCTTCTGAACCATTTTAACTGTCTTCCCTTATGAATTTATTTAGACAAGAGTCTGAAGAAGCTTTGTAAAACCTTGCACCCTCTGAACTGGTTCTTCATCTTTCAAAAGTTTACACCTACAGAGTTCGTAGAAAAACACATTGCTGAGTCCGTAGAAACCCAAGCTCTACAGAGTTTGTATAAATTCCATCCCTACAGATTCTGTAGAAATTCCATCCCTACAGAGTCCATAGAAATTCCATCCTTGTAGAGTCTATATAAATAGACCTATAGAGTTCGTAGAAATAGACCAATAGAGTCCATAGAAATATACCTGTAGAGTCCATAGAAAATTCCTGGACTTATGCAAAATCAAAAATGAATTGGCCTAAAATAACAGAGGAAGAAGGGGACTGATTTTTGGCATGTTACACCAAAAATGGTCAACAAATTGGTGACTCCCAGGGGAAGCATGCTTGCTTTGCTTAGAAACCAGTTGCCTCAAAATCCATTGGGCACAGGGTCAGATTGTAACTTGAGGATCAACAAAAACACTGATAAATCTTAGAACTAAACATGAATATTTACCTCAAAATGAAATCAAAACACACACAAAGCTAAGAAAACTACTAACATGTGTAGAAGGCACTTAGGGAAAATAGGAAAAAAATAAGGGAATTATATACATGATGGAGAAGGGGCTTAGTGGTAATGCTTAAGATGTATCCCATTAACTGGGATATATAGCTCTTCACCATCCAACTTGGAGAGTTGGAATGCATTATGCTACTTGCACTGAGTGATTACATATGGGCCACTCCATAGGGTGCCAAACTTTGCATGTTTTCCAGGCTTAGCTTGATCTTCATCCCATTTCAAGACAATATCTCCTTTAGAGAAACCTTTTGATGAAGATTTCTTGTCTAAGTGTCTCTTCATTTGCTGCTGGCAGTTGGTCATAAAAACCATAGCCTAGTCCCTTATCTCTTGGAGTTCCATCAGCTCGCATAGCCTAACCTCCATGCTATTTCCTTCTTTTAATTGCAGCTGCCGAGTGAGATCCAAGGCTGGAAACTCAAGTGAAATGGGGAGCCTAGCTTCCCTTCCATAGATGAGCATGTATGGTGAGTTGCCAATTGCCCTCTTTGAGGTGACCCTATCCACCCTCAGGGCTATTTTCAACTTGGCATGCCAAGTCCTCTGATTTTCCTCCATGGTCCACTTGATGATCCTGATCAGGTTCTTATTTGTAGACTCAATGAGTCCATTCCCCTGTGGGTAGTAATTAGATGAAGTATTGAGATATATACCATATCTCAGTGCTCATTCACTTGTTTTGGTTCCCAGAAAATCTAACACATTATCTAAGATTATGGTTGCTGGAACCGTGAATCTTGCCACCAAGTCCTCATAAAAATCTAGGATCACACTTTCGTTGGCCTCCTTCAGAGCAACAACCTCTACCCATCTTGTGAAATAATTCATGGTAGTCATGACCCACTTGTGTCTAGCACTAGAGGGAGGATTGATCATCCCTATGAAGTTTAGGCCCCATTGCATGAATGGTTGCTCCACCTGAATAGGCTGTAAAGGCATGGTAGCCAACCTTTACTTCCCATCAAAAAGAGTGCACTTTTGGAACTTTCATACCTAGGCATGGGTGTTCCTCAAAAGAGTAGGCCAAAAATAGCCAGCTCTCATTATTCTTGCTATAGTAGCCCTAAGAACAAAATGACCACTAGTTGGTCCATCATGGAACTCACACAGCACCCTATCGGCTTGACTTGAGTCTAAGCATCTTAAAAAGACTCCTAATAAATCCTTTCTGAATAGCACTCCATCAATTAGGGCATAAGGGAGACACTAGAGTCTAAAATACTTTCTCTTGGTCCTATCAAGTGAGTGTGAGTACTCACTAGTGAGAAGGAAATGCCTCACGTCTGATGTCTAATCCTTCATGACAGCAAGTTCTTCTACTATAGTTGCATCATGGATTAGTAGACTATCCTCCTTTTTCTATTTAAAGTCTATAATGAGGTGTTCACACAGGTCTCTCCCTCTTACCAATTTGGTGATCTTGATATCTACATCATATTCCATCACCTTAGTGATCCACCCTGCTCTCTTCTCATTTAGATCTCGATTGATCAAGAAATCCTTGATGTCGAGATGTGGAACCATGAGGTGGATTCTACTATTGGATAACATGTGTCTGAATTTCTTTAGACTCTGTATGATCACCAAGACTTGCTTTTCCACATATGTGTATCTGACTTCAAAACCTTCTAGGCCTTTGCTAAAAAATGCAATTGGCTGCTCAAGGTTATCATTACTTGCTTGGGTAAGCATGGTAGAGATTACCTCTTCATTACCAAAGGTGTAGAGGTTGAAATCTTTAGTGAAGTCAGGTTTGATCAAAATAGGAGCCCAAGCTATGGCCTGCTTTATTTCTTCAAAACTATATTTTCTCTGTGATGTCCATGTGAACTCCTCACCCTTTCTCAGCATAGAGGTCAATGGCTTGACCATCTCTACAAAATTTGGGATAAATCTCTATATAAAATTTATCTTATCAAAGAAGCTTTGTAGGCCTTTCTTGTGCTTGGGTAAGGATAGCTCCAGGATGGAGCAAACTCTCTCTGGATCAATAGCCAAACCCTCTAAAGAAACAATGTGACCTAAGAGCCTCCCCTCGTGGACAACAAACACGCATTTCTTAGGATTGAGAGAGATACCAAACTCCCTGCACCTCTCAAAGATTTGCCTTAGATGTTTCATGTGTTGGCTCGATTCCTTGGAGAAAACTGTCACATCATCAAGATATACCAGTACAGTCTTATTCATCAAGCCTTGAAAGGCCATGTCCATAGCTCGTTGGAAGGTGGCACCAGCATTAGATAGTCTAAAAGGCATTTTCCTGTAAGCAAATGTTCCCCACTTGGTTGTGAAGGTTGTCTTGTGCTGGTCAGTCTTGCACCAAAATCTGGTTGTATCCTAAATACCCATCCAGGAGAGAGAAATGCTCACTGCCTGTCACCATCTAAAGGATCTACTCCATGCTTGGGAGAGGATAATGGTCTTTTGAAGAGACTCTATTGAGGTCTCTAAAATCAATGCATAGTCTGATCTCCCCATTCTTTTTTTGGATAGGAACAAGATTGGCCAGCCAAGAAGAGTGTTTGATTGGAAATATTATCCTAGACTCAATCAATTTGGTGGGCTCTTTATGCATGAGAGGCTCAATCATTGGGTTTACAGGCCTCTACTTCTACTTGATTGGTTTGGCACCTTCTTCTAGCTCAATGGTATGCTGGGCCAAACTTGGGTCAAAACCCTTCAAATCACTATACTCCCAAGTGAAGATATCAGCAAATTCTTGGCACAACAAGATGAAGGCCTACCTTTCATGCTCCATGCACACTTTCCCAAGTGCAAGCAGCTTGTCTTTGAATATTTCCACCTTCTCATGGTGCTCCACCTTTGTTGCAATGTATGCCTTGTTGCTTCTCAATTGGTCATCTCCATTGAAGATACTCTTAGAGTGACCAAACCTTTGGGGAGCTTATTATTCTTTAACTAAACAATTTGGTTGCCATATTGATGTTGTAGCTTAACCTGGTTTTTTGTAGCGAATTCCACTTCTTCTTACAGGAAGAGTGTTATTTGTTGATCACTATTGAAAACTTGCCAGTTGGTGATGTTGTTGGGTACAGAGGGTTGGATTACTACTTTCAAGTGATGTGAGCTATGGTCTCAGCGTATTTCCTGAGCAATATCAAACTAGGCACCAACTACTACCAGCATGTTTGCTTGCTTGTTTCATTATTTGAGAATGGAGGTAATATTGAAAGCAAAGAAATTTTCCACTAAGTCCCATACCCTATGTTGTAGGACTTCAGTAGAGAATTCTTCATCAAATTCTAGCCTCTTACTTGGTTGATAATCAGCTCACTATCACCAAACACTTGCAACTCTTTGATTCCTCTTTTCCTCACCCACTCCAAGCCATGGATGAGGGATTCATATTCTAAAACATTGCATGTGTAGTAAAATTGGAAATGAAAGGCTGAAAAATACCTCTCTTTTAAAGGAGAGACCAACACCACTCCACCACTAGCTCCCAACTTACTTTTTGAATCGTCGAAGAATAATTGCCATAGACCTGAGCTCTCCTGGCTGGCTTTCATCAAATTTGGTACAAAATTACCCTCTTCATGCATGAAATAAATTCCAAGGCCCACCTCCTCTATGAATTTGTAAGGATCATGCTCGAAGTTGTCACTTCCCCATTCATCTAAGAGCAGGTTTGCAACTCCTTCAAGGGTAGAGGATGGAGATTGGTCTACTTGGAACTCTTCTTGGTCAATGATGGCATAGCTGACATTTGCTACCTTGAGTGAGTAAGGTTTTAGATGATCTCTATGGAGTGGTTTGGATTCAACCTTGACTTTAGTTCCATACTTGGTTCTAAAAACTAGATAAGACCAATTTGCTGTTAAGTAGCCACCTATCTTGGATGTAAAATCCCTGGATAAGTAGATGGCAAAGTAGGGAGGGACATCTGCCACTACCACATCATGAGGAACTAAGAAAGTTGGGAAAGAATGCAACATCAAGCTCAAACCTCTTACCACCCCAATTGTCTTTGCTAGGGTTGCATCTGGCTGCAAGACTCCCTTGGTCATTTCTTTGTATTTCAATCCCAGCTTGTCGGCTATGCATTTGGGCATGATCGAGGTGCTTGCTCCACTATCAATGATGCAATTGTTCACCAAGAAATATCCTATGACCAAGGACACATAAAAGGGAGGAACCTTCTCTTCCTTCTAGGTTTGACCTGAGGTGGAAGGCTATCCATTCATCATCAAAACATTTTCAGCTTTTGTTGGGACAACTCATTCATCTAGCTCATGCAATTCCTTTTGCAACATGTCTTTCTACCCCAGTATTGATAGCAAATCCCACAAGGAGATGTTCATGTGTAGATTCTTCATCTGGTCAACCATGTTGACTAAGGGTTGCCTTCCTTCAAAATTTATTTGGAGTTATGTACAGCCTGAGGAGCAAGTTAAGGAGCTAGAGGTACAATCGATAGTCTAAAGCTTGGGACTTTTTGATTTGCATGTGATGAAGAAGGTGTTGCTGACACTTGGGAAATAGCCTGAGTTTCTTCCATTGCCCTTCTTTTGAATCTTGTGTTGGTTGCAACACAATCAACTTGATTTTCTGTAGCACCCACATAATTCACTGAATAGAATTCTCCTTCTAGATGATTCATGAGGGTAGAATCAGGCTAGGCCTGACTGCTACTCGTGCTGGGTTGCATTGGAGCCTCAAAGACTTGGGAATGGGTAGCTACCTGATTGTCTTATACATTTAGGTAATAACCCATCATTTCATTTGTATAAACAACTTGTTCCTAACCATATCCCATGGTTGAACAACTTGGATGTTCCTACACCAGATTGTTTTGAACGGGCACCATGACCTTAGATGATGAAGGGGCACCTGGGTTGTAGCCCTAAAAGGGTCTAGTTTGAGTAAGTTGACCCTGTCCTTGATTATAATTTTGAAAAGGGGGTCTAGGATCTTGACCATACTACTGGTATCCTTGGTTTGGTCGATTGCTTTGAGCTTGCTACCTTTTAAGAGCCACAAGTTCATTTGACATACTTTGCAATAGACTCTTAACTTCATGAAGTTCATTGGATGGAGCAGCAACTAGTTTCTCTATGCTAGGTAGAGGAGCTAATGTGGGGGTAGTGGTTTGAATTAGAGGTAGCATTTTTAGGAAAAGTGGCATATGGAGTCTAGGAGCTATCTTCCCAGCCTGCACTAAACAATTTTTAGTTGCTATAGCTATGTCATAGGTGGCAGGCAGCACATGTCCTCCCATGGATTGTATCATAACAGTGATATCACTGTTCAATGCTCTTAAGTAATATAGGAAAGCATAGCTAGGAGTAGTTTTTACCAGAATGGGGATTCTATCCCATGTCTTCTAAAATTGAGCATTGAAATCTTGCATGTATTCATGTGGGGCTCTTTTCATGTAGTCAGTTGCTTAACAAGTGAGAGTTGGTCGCTCTTTTCTCTAAAATGGTCCATCAAGTCAGTGCCCAATTCATTCCAAGAACTGATTGAATTTATAGTCAAAGTCCCATACCAATCAAGAGCTTTGCCCTTGAGAGACAATGCCATCAATCTGATTGCAATATTTTCCTCAGTGACATTGTGAATATTGCAAAGGTTAGCAATATTTTTGATGTGTTTGATGACTGTAATGCACCCCTCTCCATCAAAGGAAGGCACACTTTTTAGGGTTACTCCTAGAATTGGGTCATAACATTGGAGATTTAATGGACTCTGACCATGAAAAGTCACAAAGGGAAGTGCCATAGCTATGACAGGATGTAACTGCAGCCCCACTGCATATGTGTTCCTTAAAGTAGGTCTGGGAAGATGGTTTACTAAATAAAGATAGGTCCTCTCAAACCTCAGTCTTTTTGCTGAGTTCAAAGGCAACTTAATGAAGTTGAAAGGAACACTCTTAGAAGAAGACCGTGTGGTGACTTTAGGCATAGGAAGTCAGACTGGTCTTTGATTAAAAATGAAGTTCTCACCAGTCGAGTCGCTAGATGCTAAAAAAATTGATTTGCTGTAACAGGACCAGCATCAATCCTAAAACTTTATTGAGTGTAAAAACTGAGTCCCTCCGAGCATGCCAAAAACTTTTGACATAGTGGATTACACTTGGGGCAAGACGCCTAGCTCCCTTCCTTCCACAGGAAACAATGGAAACTCCCCTTTCACCTGTGGGACTAGTGAAGCTAGAGGGGAGAGTCTTTAGGTAAGGGCTAGCTCCCTTTGATGCATCTGAGTTGTTCCAATAAGTGCTAATACAGGTATATAGATATATAATGGGGGGGTGAAAAGGGAGAAAGATTAAAGGAAAACAAACTACTCTAAAAGAGTTGATACACCAAATGATTTGACCTACTCACACTCACACTTGAAGCCAGACAAACACATACATAAACTTCATACTGGCAAAAGGACCAGGTTACAAGAAGCTCAACAGGGAGGCTTTGATGGAACACATAGAAAATAGAGACTCACCAAAGGTGCTATGGAAAGGCACACTATATAGTAGCTTCTTCTATCTTTGCACTTCCAAATACAACTCTCCTTGTCAGCTACAAAAATGGCACCTTATAAACACTAGGTGTGTTGGTGTTAAACCTATGGAAGCATTAAGAAGTAATGACTAAACACAAACTGAAACTGACACTCAGGCACACACAGAGAATAGAGGTAAAAATGCGTTTATTGATTTCAAGTGAAAATTTGCTAGGGCTTCACCTTACAAATGTGAAAGATCCCTTTTCAAAATGACAAGTCTACAATATATAGGGGAAGGAAAGAGGCCTTTTGGCACCCCTTTTACAAATGACCCATGTGTGCCCCAATCATTGGGAAGAGGAAGCCACTTAAACATCAATGAGAAATTATGAGTCGTGTCATTTTTCTGCTTGCAAGACTGCTCCTTCAAGGTGATTACACAGTTTGTCTACTCATTAATGTGAAATAAAGAAAATGGGTCTAGTCACTAGCTGTTTGTGGCTCCTAATGATCAATTCATAGACACTATATCAGCTACTGGAGTAACTTCTTGGATTGGCACCTCCCTTTGCCACTTGGACTATCTACCTGTTCCTACACTTGGCACTTTTCTCTCTTTGTTCTCTGGGCTCTTTGTCTTCTTCTTGCTTTGTCTCTTTCTATTCTTTCAGCCCTCAGGGGTGATCTTCTAGTGGGTCACTACATTCTTTGGGCTCTTTTCATGGTTGGTGTGAAAGTATTTTAAAAACCAATGGCTATTTCATCATCTTAAATTTGATGGCTCTCGAGATGTCACCATCCTTGGTGAATTCCTTCGAGCCTTTTCTATGGCTTTTCTTTGTTTCAGACCCTCCCAAAGGGGAAGTGTCCCTTTGGCTCTGAAGAAATGACCTTCATTTGGCCGATCGAGGGTCCCCCGCAAGGGCACCTGCCCTTCGATAGCCTTTTCTTTCTTCAGCCCTTCCTATGAGCTTTTTGGCTTTAGGCTTTTTTTTAAACAATTTTCCCATGGATGAAAGTTTGTGAGAATTTATCCTGGTTGCTCGTCATTCCTTTGGGTTCTTTGGCTGTAGCCTCCCCCATATTCCTTCAAACTTTTTATCCGAAGGAAATCCTTTAGACAAAAAGTTTGAAGGAATTCAGGACTTTGCCTTAACAAAATTTTGAAAGGTCCAAACCGATTAACAAAATTTTGAAAGGTCCAAACCACTTCTTTGTGGCCTCTTTGAAGTGCTCCCTGCCCTCCGCTAGGGCACTTACCTTCTGGCTTTAGGATGCTCTTTTGAATCGCTCAACAAAAATAAACCATTGAACCAACTGATTGAACCAAAAATGGTTCAACGGTTCAACACTGTGCATCGAGCCTTTGAACCTTCTATGGTGAACCAAGTGATTGAACCAAGTGTTGAACCCGATGATTGAACCAAGTGTTGAACCCACCGATTGAACCAAGCATTGAACCAAGTGTTTGAACTCACCGATTGAACCAAGTGTTGAACCTGCCAATTGAACCAAGCGATTGAACCAAGCATTAAACCCACTAATTGAACCAAGCTATTGAACCAAACATT
Organism: Torreya grandis; assembly: GCA_037957365.1. Lineage (NCBI taxonomy): Eukaryota > Viridiplantae > Streptophyta > Pinopsida > Cupressales > Taxaceae > Torreya > Torreya grandis. The sequence continues at coordinate 1,154,287 of JARHVA010001651.1, forward strand.
GAACCTACCGATTAAACCAAGTGATTGAACTCGCTGATTGAACCTGAAAGCATTGAACTGGTTCAACGGTTCAAAGGTGCTAACCCTCAGAAAGGTTATGTCATTGAACCACTCTTCCAACTTTAAGGAAAAGTGTCTTTCGAACCATTTTAGTTCTCTTCCCTTATGAATTTCTTCAGACAAGAGTCTGAAGAAGCTTTGTAAATCCTTGCACCCTCTGAACTGGTTCTTCATCTGTCAAAAGTTTACACTTGCAAAGTTCATAGAAAAACCCACTATTGAGTCCGTAGAAACCCAAGCTCTGCAGAGTCCGTAGGAATTCCATCCCTACAGAGTCTGTAGAAATTCCATCCCTACAGAGTCCATAGAAATAGACCTACAGAGTCCATAGAAATAGACCTATAGAGTCTGTAGAGATAGACCTGTAGAGTCCATAGAAATAGACCTGCAGAGTCCATAAAAAATTCTTGGACTTGTGCAAAATAAAAAATGAATTGGCTTGAAACAGCAGAAGAAGAAGGGAACTGATTTTTGGCATGTTACACCAAAAATGGTCAACAGGTTCATCATATAAATATAATGATACATTTATAAGTATGAACTGATGAATATTATAATCAACCCATGTAAATATATGACTATGTATAATGTTAGTCTATATAACAAACCATGTATATAGTATACTATATATAATGTATAGAGAACTAGGTATATAACATACTGAACTAATTAGATAAAATTTAATTGTGCATAATTAGTAATTAAAATAGTGAGAATATATAAAATTATGTGTGTGTTCATCATTTTAAAATAACTAAGTAATATAAACTATGTGATTTTTTCCAAACCATGACTATATGCAAATTAGGAATGTGTGCCCTTAGCCTTCAAACCAAGTATATCTATAGAAGTCTGAGTTCAATTTGTTTTAAAACCATGATCTTTTATAAATATTATAGGTTACAACGTATATACTTTTGTAATAAGTCTACCTAGGTTATAAGTTGTATAGGATTCATGTGTAAAGAGAGGCTATTGTTTTAATTGCATATAACATAATATAGTGTCAAGATGGGAAATATAATAACTATCTTTTCTCATACGCATATATACAAGGTGTATGGCTTACATGCCACTAATTAGTAAAGAGTATTAGTTGTAAGTTCTATTAGGAGACCTGTAGCATATTATGCAATAGTAAAACAATTACTAGAAATGCAAGTTGACATTAAAATTTAAACATAGTGGGATCTTACCTATGTATTATTCAAAAAATATGACTTGTAGCTATTTAGTGGGTTAAGTAATTAGCCTTACACTTATGATATATATTGAACTAAGCATAGAAATATTAAATACTTGTATAAAATACTTGAGTATTTGATGTCGATTTGACTTAAATATGGATATAGATAGTTTATTGACTATAGTACCCAGTTTATTAACAATATGAGAATATTAATATATTATGATTCTTCATGAATAGGCAGGTTATAATAAATTTTTTTAATTATATAAAGTCTTTGATTAGAATTATAGATGACTGTTAACATTTATATGCAGTATTTATAGATTGTTAAGTACTTATATGCAAAACATAGTATGAATAAAGTTAATATATACATGGGCATATATATATATATGGACTTAAGTATTCATATAAATATATATCATAAATTGGTGTATTGGTTGATGTGACAATAACTATAATTTTATTGACTGTTAAAATTAAGTCATAGGATCCCAAGGGACAGGAAACTATAACTATATGATTACAGTCTCCTAAAAACATAACAAGATGTATAAATGAAATATTATGTTCATACAAGATGTAACTTAGTTTATGAGTTATTTGATTCTCTAAAATTATTATGACTGGTTGTGTAATTGAATAGTTGTACATATGAACAATAGACTATGATATTAACATTCATCATAGAATGAATTATATTTGAATCTACTTACAGAATTTAGAAATATGCAATCTAAATATATATTATACCCAATTATTATAAAATGTATTTATTATGATTATTATTATCTATGTGATAAATAATATAGTGAAGATTCATTCATATGTTTTATAGATTAAATGTATGAAATTCAATTATTCCTATGTTTAGCATATTGTATGCCTACTAGTAAGAAGTAATATGTATGAATTTATTGGTTATATTTATATTAACCAAATATCATATTGATAGTACCAATTAAGTCGTGAGATGGAATTCACTATCTTATTAGCATCACCAATTCCAGATGAGGGTAATCTAATCAAGTGGTGTGTATGAATTTAACTGATCTTATAGATAAATAAATATTGAAAATTTTGGCCAAAGTAATGTTTAGTTAGACATTGTCATTTCATATGTATGAATTACATCTTTGTGTGATATCATTTTAGAATGTATTTTCTTTATGGTACACATCATGTATGAGAAATCTTAAAACACATGGGTATTAGCTTGTCTCTCTAGATTCATGCATCATCACTAACTACTCATCCATAAATGGAGGGCCATTCCCTGATAGGGGATTGTATGAAGGATCGATCATCTATGATTGGTGTGGAAAAGTACTTGAATGATGCTCTCCCTCCCCACAATAGTACTTTTTTAGGGACTATACTTAAGATTGCCATAAATATTGGAGTTCTAAAAAATCATGCTCCATGGAGCCTTGTATCTTATATCTTATATCTTGTATTATATTTATTATTATTGAAATATTATCCATGATGAAATGTAGTTATTTTATCATTGTACATTGATAGAAAAGGTTGTATGTATGTGTCGGTTATGGCTAGAAAATAAGTAATTACTTTCTCTATTCAGTTATGTTTTGTTTCATATGATGCTAGTGATCAATAACATGTAGATGTTACATGTTTATTTTATAGTTAACATACTTAGCGTTTTATACTTGGATCACTAATTATATTCTCATGTTGAAATCTAATGAAAAAATACATTGACTAAATAAAAAATATATATCACATTATTTTAAATAAATCCAAGTGGGGATGTTATATGTGGTGTTAGAGTTGCAGCTCAAACTCTAAGACTTAATGAGTCCACTAACATTTTTATATCCTTATATTTACTAGAAAGGATAATGGTAAAATGATGTAGGGGTATCCCTCATGTAACAACATGATTACAAATTTTGTCTAAATCAAGTGAAAAATGGGTCAATAGACATGTCTAGGGTGTTTTGGTAGTGATAGGATTCTAAACATATTCCTTGGAATGTTTTCCAAGTGATTATTAGTGATTAGGAATCTTATAAGTTCAAATGGGAGTTTTCCTACCAAATTGAACAATTTAACATTTTTATTATTTTGGCATAGAATGGTTGCAGTAGGATGTGGTTTAGAAGTCTTAAAGTTGTCAAATAAATATAAAATGTTAACTAAATACACTTTAATCCTACAAACCTAATCATGGGTCACACTTGTATGGAAGAATCCCCCTTGATGTTTATGCAAGGAGCAAACTTACTTGTGATGACCATTAGGAGGTAGTTGAGGTAATAATGCTAGATATAAATTATGAAAGTTTTTTTTGAATTCAATTGATGGTTGTTTTCAAAGTGTAAGGGACTTTAGTCCCAATAAATAATGAAGGAGTTTATAAAATTGAAGAGAAGGTGTTAAACCTATTTGCCCTGTGTATGAACAATGGAAAATGAGTGTGTTATGATTGCTCAATTGCTAGAGGTATAATCTAGTGGGGGGGATGAATCAGTGGTGGAAAACAATCCAGTTCAATTTATATACCTTTAAAAATATTTAAGAATTCAATTAAAACATTCATGAAGCATTCAGATCATTTATATTAGTGAACAATTAACATAAGTAAGATCACATACACAACAAAAGATCTACATGGGAAACCCTCTTGGGGAATAAAACCCACTCTCAAGCCCACAAACACTTGGAATAATATCTTATAAGAAGATCACAAACAATAAATTGATAAATTCCTTCAGTCAATTCCTTTTTACCTACAACCTTGATCAAGTCCTTATGATCAAAGGTCTTTAGTGAAACCCTATTTTACAAGGAGTAGCTACCCCTAAGGAAGATCAAGTCCTTTACAAACCTCCTTGAGATGAACTCTTCCACCTTATAATTTATGTTTGAAACACCTAATGATGGACCTCTTAATTATTTTACCCCTACATAAAATCTCTATCCCAAACAGGGCTCTCACATAAGCATATCACAAACTCTTTCCTTCTTCACTCAAACTACTCTCATCGGCACACTCAGATATATTTGTACAATATTCATACCATAAGAACACCATATTTTCATCAATTTTTTTCTACATATCATGTACATAGTCCTTAATATTCTATTCTCATCAACCCAATAATTGGGCACTCTCACTCTCATCTACTTTCCTCCACTCTTCAATGCTCTCACATCCAAGTCACTCACTTACAAAAGTCTAGAACCTAACACATGTGTTACCACTATATATAGAGAAATCATGGATTATCAAGTCCATAATAATCCTTGTTGGACATACTACATGATTTCACCCTTAAGGAATCTCATGTGGGTCACACTTAAGCACCATCCCCTTTCAAAATAGACCAAAGTCACTTTTAGGTCCTATGGAGACCCATTCACCCTTTTGATACATCTTCAAGAAAATTAAGAACACATGACCATTTAAAAATACATAGGTCCACTCCCTATGTCCCCTAGGATATTCTTAAATGATCAAATTCACTTTAGCTTACATCTAAGTATGCTCAAATAACTCAAATAGAGACCTGGTGCACATAGTCATCATGAATGAATACACAGTCAACTTATTAAGCATTGTTCATACTCAAGACATATTGATCAATCCTCCATAATACTCACAAATCATCCTCATGTATTCTAAAACACTCCCCAATATCTAATTCACTATGAAACATCAAAACAACAACTACATAAGCTTGAATATCTTTCTTGGGTAACTTGTATAACATATACAAAAACATAGTCAACTTTGGAGCTCAATATCATTGTTTGTACACACTTCCATATCTTCAAATCCATATAGATAGATATGCCTTAGAGTCTTATGCCACTTTGATATTTACTATAATATCAAATTCAACTTTATCAAAAGTTATGGTCTAAAAACTAGACACTGTTCTTTCCTTCTCAATTTCAAATATTCAAATACAAATGGTCACAATTAATCTTTGGACACTAAGCTTTAATCTCATGAACTCATTTCTTAGATGAAATACACATCATCAATATCTTCTAATATTTAACATAGGTGCCAATTCTTAATCATTAAACCTTTATCAATTCGACGTCATCTTGTGGAATCTCTAAATGTTGACTCAATTCACTCCATTGATCTTTGCAGATCAATCAGGTCAATAACAATCAATGCTCATCATCGATCAAACTGTATGAATTCCCACTCACCATTGGATTATTGTTGTGTACCTTTGCTCAGTCATTAAACATCATGTACCTATCCTCATCTCATTACCTCCTAAATTCTTGGAACCATAAGCAAATTTGATCTTTCTTGATCTTTAACACTTTCAAAAATGACTATGGGGACCCTGTCAATATCCCTAAGTAGCCATTTTTTATCCTTAATAACTTATTCTATGCTTTGAGACATGATCTCAAATTTAGACCAAATGATCTTCTCATATAGGAGAGTTCAACCATGTGACACATTACTCTTAGAACTCTCGTGTGTGCAAGATATAACACCATTAAAGTTCCTTCCCAAAACATTCTATCACAGGTCCAACCATGTCAAAATCTATTTGGGGACCAAATTTTCTCTTGAAAAACTTTTATTGTGATTCAACAGATGATCTAAATTTAACATAAATGAACTAAGATCAAAACTAAAAAAACCCATATGATTAGTTTCTCTTGACACATTCACACATGCAAGATACAACACCATCTAAATTATCACTCAGCTCTTTCTACCACATTACAAAATTGGCTAAGTATGAGAAAACATAGTCAAAATGCTTAGGAGTGTTAGGGTGTGGAGCTAAAAGCTTCACCTTGTTACAAACAGAAGGAGGTCACTGGGTATGCAATCACCGGCATCGGCAGGCCACAACTAACATCGATCAGGGATCAGCTTACAGTAATCGGCATCGACAGGATATCGGCTAGTGTCGGTCACCTCTAGGAAGATAGGGACCAACGTTGGTCACCTGTGGCGGTCATAACTACTGTTGACGAACAGTCAGTTAAGTGAATACAGAGTTTGCATGATAAATACCAGTTTGAGTCTTTAAGTTGCTTGTCTAATTAGAGTATGCATGCGATCTATATAATAGACTCATGGGCTATATTGTTAAGTGGAGAACTTGTAGAAGAGCTATGTAGAACTTGGAGAGTTCTTCCCATTGTGGAATCAAATAAGATTCCCCATGTATGTAAGATCAGGTTTAATATGTAGGGTGTTGCAGGATCATGGTGGAGATCTACATGTGATAAGTAAGATCAGGTTGGTCTGCAGGGATGTGTGTATGCGAGGGTCAAATAGAGATTGGCAGGGGAGCAAGATCCAAGGTGATAGCAATACATCAGGTGCAAGATCATGGTGAGATCTACTTGGAGTACCGATTCGTACTCGGTTGTACTAGATGTATAATGAGGTGAACAACAACTTGTGTTTGCTGTGTGCTGTGACCTATGAGAGAAGATTACTCAGGTGGGAAGATTACTTGGAGCCCTTGAGGAGGAAGCCTCACAGAGGTGGAAGAAGAGTGTGATCTCTTTATTGTAATTTCGTTTGTAATGAGTTGAATACAATTGTGTGTTGCCTCTCATATTCTGTGTGTTTTTTCATTGGTAGTTATTTGTTCTTCTGGTTATTTCCACATGTTTAAGTTACTTGTACATTGGTAATCATGTGTGCTCTTAAATTTGACAAGTTGTGTCAAAGCTTTGGGGAACTTCAGTCCTATCAAATGGTATCAGAGTGAGGTTGGACGTTCTCAGAGTGAGTTTGACTAACAGATGGCCCAGATCTGTTAAGTGTTGTTGATTATAGGTTACTCATAAGGGTTGTCGTTTGAGTGGGAGTATAGCAATGGCAGAAGAAGGTGAGCTGAGAATGAAGAAATTCAGGCATAGGATTAACACCACAAGGAGTGTGGTGGGTTGTCTTCAAGTGGGAGCTTGAAGAGGAATACAAGCCAGGATGCAGATTAGACAGAGTACTGGTTTAGGTACAGGTGCAGCTATTTATCTCCAAGTGGGAGATTGTTAGGGTGTGGATCTAAAAGCTTTACCTTGTTGCAAATAGAAGGAGGTCACTGGGTATGCAGTCACTAGCATCAGCAGGCCACAACCGACGTCGGTCAAGGATCAGCTTATAGCAACCAGCATCAGCAGGATATCGGCCGGCATCGGTCACCTCCAAGAAGACAGGGACTAATGTCGGTCGCCTGTGGCAGTCAGAACTGCTATTGACGAACAGTCAGTTAAGTGAATGCGGAGTTTGCATGATAAAGACCAGTTCGAAGCTTTGAGCCACTTGTCTAATTAGTGTATGCATGAGATCTATATAATAGACTCATGGACTATATTTTTAAGTGGAGAACTTGTAGAAGAGCTATGTAGAACTTGGAGAGTTCTTCCCATGGTGGAATCAAGTAGGATTCCCCATGTATGTAAGATCAGGTTTGATATGCAGGGTGTTGCAGGATCATGGTGGAGATCTACATGTGATAAGTAAGATCAGGTTGGTCTGCAGGGATGTGTGTATGTGAGGGTCAAACAGAGATTGGCAGGGGAGCAATATCCAAGGTGACAGCAATACATCAGGTGCAAGATCATGGTGAGATCTACTTGGAGTACTGGTTCATACTCAGTTGTACTGGATGTACAATGAGGTGAACAACAGCTTGTGTTAGTTGTGTGTTGTGACCTATGAGAGAAGATTACTCAGGTGGGAAGATTACTTGGAGCCCTTGAGGAGGAAGCCTCACAGAGGTGGAAGAAGAGTGTGATCTCTTTATTGTAATTTCCTTTGTAATGAGTTGAATACAATTGTGTGTTGCCTCTCATATTCTGTGTGTTTTCTCATTGGTAGTTATTTGTTCTTCTGGTTATTGCTGCATGTTTAAGTTACTTATACATTGGTAATCATGTGTGCTCTTAAATCTGACAAGTTGTGTCAGAGCTTTGGGGAACTTTGGTCCTATCAAGGAGCCCAACTTTGCACATGCATATCTCTTGCTGCACTACATTGCATGATCTAAAAATTAGCAAAAATATACTAGGTCTAAAACTAAACAAAACCATATGTTAACCTTCTCTTGAAACATCCACATGTGCAATATATTCCATCATCAAACTGTTTACTCGGTTCTTTTTGACCATATTGTAAATTTGGATAAGTATAGGAAAATAGTGAATTCTATCTTAGAATCCAACTTTACACCCTATATATTTAAACACACTTTGACACATGACTTGATATCTAACACAAAAACTAGGTACTACTATGATCACAACCATATGACCAGCTCCCCTTGACTCATTCTCACATGGCAATGGTGATATCATCAAATTGCCTATTCAAATTTTCTACCACTAGACCCAAAGTGTCTAGATGAAAACTATGGATAACTAGATAAATACCACTTATGAACATAAGCTCTCAAATCATAGATAACATCTTAGGTACCTCTTGAACATGCTCCAACCACCATACTTATCCTTGAACATTTCTAATCATGCCAAAACTTAAGATGAACCAAGATAACATAAAACACACTAGAATAAGCACATTCCACACTTTTTCATTATTACTTGGTCTATCAAATCACTTCATTCACTCACCAGGATACCTCTATGATATCACTGATAGATCTTCAACAATCTCCTACTTTGTCATTGATGTCAACAAACATCATATATAACAATATGTAGTTCACCTTCTTTATCTTCAAAGCACTCCCATAACAAGAACTTTCTCCCTAATAGAAACATTCTCCCCCTTTGACACAATGACAAGGTGGGAAAAAATTGATCCTAAGGACCTGAAAAGACTATCAAATAGGAAAGGACCATCTTATAAAGATGATATAAACTCCCTCTTACTTTGATCTAACCTCTTCTTGTCTTGATAACTTCCTCTTGCCCCATGACACCACCCTTTTTTCACAAGCACAATAACTAATGAAGATAGAATACCAAAAAACACTAAAATATGATGGAACTCACCAAGAAACATCTGATAATGACTCCCCCTAATATTTTTAAGCCATTGTACCATTTGAGCATCTTCGAATCTCCATACACCATGAAGAATCACTAGCATGCTTACCAGCCTTCTTTCTCAAGACACTTCCATGACCACCAACAGAACATCATACCACTCAACAATCAAGAAACATGTTCTAAACCAACTTGATAACTCACCTTGAATACATTCATGCTTTGATCCTTTGGAGAAACTGAACAAAATCACTCTTCTTCTCGCTAGGCCAATCTAGTCCTCTTGTAGCCCTACTTGGAACTTGTAGAGCCCACAAATTTAAGTAGACATAACTTCAAGACATAAAAATTCATATATAGATCACTCTCATATACCCCCTCAAGAACACCAATTTGAAATAATAAGTTCATCTTATAAAACATACTTCCTTCACAAACCTAGTAGCCAATTAGTCCTCCATTTTGACATAAAAAAGAATAAATTGAGAACCACAAACCTTCAAAACTATGTAAATATTGATTTAACCACAAAATTGGCTCATTTAACAAATTAATAAGCCTTAGACCTCAACTCATAAGGAATACCACTTTTCTAGCAGTGTCCAAAATCCTAGAATATCAAAACAAAGTCAACATAGCACCTTTCGATCAACATCCACCTCTAAAACTTATTGTACACCTAGAGACAACCATTACCCATATTTGAACCAATATTTGAGCTTCTATACCAATTGGAACCTTGAATTCCTATAACCCATTTTAGGACCTACAAGCTTTTAAGCACAAACTATGAAACTTGGGAGCTATTAAAAATCTCCAAATTGACTTCAACAAACCTTTAGATCACAAAACCACCTAGAGCATGATATAATAAGGTTAATATACCTTTTTATGTATAAATATTACCTTAAAAAATCACAAATCTTCCTTTTCCATCTTGGAACCTTCAATTTGACCCTAAAAACTATTCCAACTAAAACAATCACCACAACACTTACTGCTCCACTTGAAAGTAGTCTCTTAAGAAGCATAGATAAAGACACCCTCTAAACCTCAAATCTCTAAAAAAAATACAAATCCTCATCTTCATCTTCCCCTTTCTTAGATGATACTTATAGTTCTTCTTCTTCTTCTTCTTCTTCTTCTTCTTCTTTTTCTTCTTCTTCTTTAGCTTTAGAGAAATAACTTCAACTACTACAACAGTCTCATTTTATTCTATGATTGGATTATCAATACATGGAGACAACATAGATTCATGTCATACCTCTTCATCTAAAAAATATTCCTTGCATCTTGGATTTTAATCACTAGTAAATTGTTCAACAATAGTAGGATGTTCACTTAGATCCATACATAACTCAGAACTAGCTTCAACCAACACCTTGGTCTTCTCCTTGAGATTAGTCTCTTCATTCTCAACATGAGTAGATAATGAGACCTCTTAGGAATATTCAACTTTTGAAGCATTCTCTACCATATAAAATAGGTTACTTGGACCTGTAGCCTCATCATGACTCATACTTACCACCTTTGGTCTTCATGAGTTCACTTGCCTTTTGTCTTGTACTTTAAGAACCTAATAAAACCTATTATATCTTGTAGGCCTTTGATTGAATAATCTATAAATATGACCTCTATATTAACAATTGAATCACACCATATGTTTTGAAAAAATCTCTTTATACCTTTATAGATTTGGACAATATGTTGTAATGTGTCCTAGTTCATAACAACTATAGCACTCAATATCTCTTGAAGGAAACTCATCTTGTCTTGCCTTAAATGGACAAATTTTTGGAAGAAGTCTAACATTATGACAATTGAGGCACTCAAACTTGCTTACAAATTTTGATTGATGACCCCCATCATAGTTCCAATTAAATTCATTCTTATCAGGTCTTCTACATTCTCTAGCTCTATGGCCAAATTGATTACAAGTATAGTAGTAACCATTGAAATTTGCATACCTCATGAAATTTGGTTGTTTTATATTTTTTATTCATCCTTATTGCACCTTCATTCCTTTTTTGATGATTTGTCTTCAAAGGCTGATCCACCTTGTTCACATTAGACTTCATCTTATCTTGAGTTGTAGTATCTGGTTCTTCTTTGTATCCAAGACAAGTCTTATCACTTGTATGTTTTTGATCAATAAAAATGTTATCTAGATCACTTGATCTCTTTTAAAATCTCACAAATGACATTAATTTAATAGATACCTTCTTTAAATTAGATTTAAATGACTCATTTTCAATTACATACCTTGCACATTCATCTTCTTTAGATTTTAGGCTTCTAGACAAGACTTCCAATTTATAACTGAGATGTTTGACCATATCTTCATGCACTTTAGCATCTTCATCCATTCTTGCCTCAAACACACTGAATTTATCCTCAAATTCAAAGAGTTTATAATTAATTAATTATTTATCTTTTTCTCAATCTTCAGCTCTTCATGAGCATTAGTTAATATAATATCATAGTCCACCTCATTTTCATCATCATCTAAATCAATCCAAGTAAATACCTTCTAATTTGAACAACTTCCTTCCTTAGCCATGAACAGAGCTTCACCTTTAACAAAACCATCATTTTCATGATCATATTTTGAGTCATTGTCTTCACTCTCTTTTGATGAGTTGCAATCTTCTTTGGTAAATAGACTCTTCTTGTCCTTGAAGTACTTATTATCAAACCTTCTTAATCCATTTTTGCTTTTATCAGACATGAAAGATCTCTTTCCATCATCATGACCTTTATCATGTTCTTCATCATCATCCTTCTTATACTTATGAGGGCACTTATTAGCAAAATGTCATATCTGACCATAATTAAAGTATTTGAAGGGGGCTTTACCTTTATACTTCCTTGAACATGTTTTCAATTTTCTTGAAATCAAAGCAATTAGTTCATCCTCATCTATATCAGGAATGACACTCTCCTTGAGTTTATTTCCTTGGAACTTCTTCTTTGTCTACATTTTAGTCTTAAAATTTTCTTCCTTCTTTGGAGCTGTATCATCATTCTTCCTCATCTCATAGGTAGTAAGGGTGCCATGCAATTGATCCATATTTAATTGAGTAAGATCATGACTCTCTTCTATAGTAGATACTTTCAGATCCAACTTGGGGGATATAAACCTTAATACCTTTTTAAAAATAGTAGTTTCTTAAAGATTCTCTCCAAGATGTATGATAATGTTCACAACCTCATCGAATTTATATAGAAATGATGCCACAGTATCCTCTTTATTTATATTGAGACTTTCAAATTGCCTTCTATGAGTCTGCAATTTAGTAAGCTTAACCTTTGAATCTCCTTAAAAAATAATCTTTAATTTATCCCATATTTCTTTGGAAAATGTGCAATGAATTACTTTGATGAACTTAGTTTATGTAAGACCATAAGTGATTGCATTCATTGCCTTGGATTTGTTCTCAAATAGATTTTTATCTCCAACACTAGATGGAGGAATAGTAGGGGAAACATAACTTTCCATAATAGATTGCCATACATCAAATCTTGGGGACACACTATGTTGTTCCCCAAAAATATCACTCATTTTTGGGACAACATTTGAAATATTTTGGTCCTATAGACCAAAATTTTCTCTTCCCTTTTTGAAATTTGTCTTGGGATTCAAATTCCTCATTTTTCAAGCTTCTCAGAAATCTATGGACTCTGCAGGCTTAAATCTACGGACTCTACAGGCTTGAATCTATGGACTCTGCATGCTTAAATCTATGGACTCAATAGGAAGAGAAATCTACAGACTCAACATGAAGAGAAAATCTACAGACTCTGCATGCCAAGTTTAACGGGCTTCACAGGTTGATTTCTATGGACTCTGCAGGAAAGAAGCAAGTTTTCAACACTTAGGCGATCTCAAAGTTGGTTCAATGAATAGGTTCAACCAAAAGAGTTCATCGACAAGATTCTAAGCAAGGATTGAACCGTTGAACCTTGAAGCATTTTGGTTCAATGGGCTCAACAGGTTCAAACGTTTAACATTAGCAGCAAGAGTTTAACCACTTCCAAGTTCAAAGGCTTCTGCAGTCAGGTTCAAAGGCTTCTTCAAGTAGGTTCAATCAAAAGAACAATTATTTGAGGCTTGAACCATTGAACCATTGAACCACTCGGGTTCAAGGTTCAATAGGTTTAATGCATTTGGTTCAATGAGGATCAAAAGGACTTAGCCAAATCAAAGAGAATGAGCTGATGAACCATTAAACCAAAGTTGGTTCAAAGGAGTGGTTTAATGCTTCGATTCACTCATCGGTTCATCAAATGGTTCAATAGCTTTTGGTTCAATCAAAGGGTTCATCAGCTTGGTTCATTAGCTTGGTTCAAAGGAGCGGTTCAATGCAAAAATTCAAGAGAGCCTCCCGAAGGACAAGTACCCTTATGGAGGGAACTTGGTCAACAAAAGCAGCCTTTAGAAGGGTCATTTTCAAGGAAGTTGCAAATGTAAGTTATTTCAAAATTTTGTTTAAGGTAGCCAAAAGACAAAGGGATTTCCTTCAGGAAAAAGACTAAGGCATAATTTCTTCAGAATTTTTGTCCGAAGGAATTCCTTCAGACAAAAAGCCTAAAGGAATTCAGAAAGGCTGCGGGAGGAAAGCCCAAAGAAATTTTTGAAGGTGAAAGATAAAAAGAATTCTTGTAGACTTTTTGTCCACAAGAAATTGTTTGCAAAATTTTTGCCCACGGAGAAAGCCTGAGAAAAATACCCACAAAAAAAGTCTGGGGAAAATACCAGCGAAAAAAGCTCAGGGAAATGTCTATGGAAAACGTCTATGGGAAAGCTCCGAAGGCCATCTAAAGACCACCTGAAGGGCAGATACCCTTGTGGGGGGCTCGTCCTAACCCGAAGTAGATCATTTCTCAAGGCCCGAGGGGCAGGTCCCCTTTGGGAAAGATTAAAAGACAAAGCTGAAGGAATTGCCGAGGAAAGTGGCATGCCCACAGACGTAAAAAACTGTGACAATGAAATAGCTGTTGATCCTTATAAGTTTAAATCTATAGACCTAAATGCATTCAAAGGATGTAAGGCCAAGATCAGCAAGAAGTGACTAGGGAATAGAACATCAAATTGAATCTAGGACCCGATTCAATTAACCAAAAAAGGAGGAATGACGAGGAAGGACCAGAAACATTTGCACATCAGATATGTTTCTAGAAGTAGACCATCAGGTGGATATTGAAAGATGCAAACTTTCAATAGCATGACTTGTTTATCTGCATTTAGAAAAGCAAATGGGTAGATGCCCCTAAATTCTAGCCTATCTTCTTAACAAATTTAATGCAACATGATGTGTTACTATTCCCAAGTCTGTCTTGAAGAGGTTATATAAGGGACTCTCTTATTATTGTAAAGGATTTCTCTGTCTAATAATTAGAAATGAAACTCTGCCCAAATTGAAAGGCATTACTGAGACTTTGAGTTCAGAGTGTTGATCATATTTTGTTATCAAAATAAGAAAGCAAGTGACTTTTCAGACTTTATGTTGTGATATCTTTGTTGTTGGGGAAACTATTCTTATGTCTTTTTCCTTAATATATCTTCTGTTCCTTTAATTCAACAAGCAGAATTAGTGAAAGTAGTTAGGAAGGTGTCTTGAAGTCAAATGTGGAGAGACTTTGTGCCCCCATAATTGCCTTTAGTGTGTTTTATTTTTGGTTCTATGTAAAGGACCTTGGGATGACTTTATGCCCTCATTGTCCTCGTATCTCACTCTTGGGCAATTCAGGTGGAGACTTTGTGCTACATCTCAATTTGATGGTTACTATGTCCTTGGTTACATTTTACAATTACTACCTAGAATATTTTTGTGGTTTGCTGAATAGTAATTCTGAAAGAAGATGAGTGCTTTATGTTAGTTCCCTTGAGATTTTTCCTTTGATTTGCATGCATCATCTTTGAAGAAAGAGAGATGGATGGTTTGTCCTACCCTTGAGTATTATTTTCTATTTATATATATATATCCTATCTATAGCGAACCTCCCCTTGATGAGAGGAGAGATTAGTCCCCTTTTGATGTGGTGAACCTACACATTTGGATGACCAATCTTCCTACTTTGGCTGATTAAACCTACTTTGTTTATCAGTACGCTGATCAACAAAATATTCAACCAACAGTTTTTGATGACTCCACTCAGGATATAACCCATTATCATTATAACCCTTGTCCATTATAGACTCTGGAAACTCCATTTCATGTCTTACCCATTATTCATTATAGCCTTACCATCTTCCTCCACCTCCATTATTTTATTTGGTCTGCAAAACTAGAGCTACTGGGAAAGAGTGCACAGTTTGAAGCCTCAAGCCTCAAGCTGAAGCTGAGCCAGTCCTTTTCCATTTTTGTTTTGTAATCTGGCCACTCCATCTAGATTGGTTATCTCTATTTTTTTAATTAAATCATGGCAGTTTGAGGCCCCTGGGGTAACTCTTTTGGCCCACTCAACTTGACTCCACCTCTGCATGAACTCCCACGTAGTTCAAAAAAGAATTTTCCCAAATTTTTTGGTGATGGAATAGTTCACCCTGATGAACACATTACAGCCTTCAACATAGCTTGTGGTGTTATAGGGGTGGAATTTAAAGACTTGGCAGTTAGGCTTTTTGTGAAGACACTACAAGGTGCTGCTGCAGACTAGTTCTACCATTTGCAAGTTGGATTAGTGACTGACTGAGATACACTCAAAGCCAAGTTTGAAGCAAGGTTAGAGCCTACAAAAGATGCACATGCCTTACTGGCCTAGCTCACTCAGATGAAAAAAGAGCCTCATGAACCTATGAGGGATTTTATTGCTAGGTTCGACAAGATGAGGCATAGGATTCCCATGGTTGCCCAACTAACACCTCAAAACCCCAAATGCTTCTTCATCAATTCACAACTGCCTGAAGTGAGTTTTTTGCTAAGATGAGCTAGTCATATAGATCTTTTTGCAGCTCAAATTTTGGCCACTGAGGTAGAAGATGATCTCATCTTAGTAGGGAAGATAAGAAGAGATCCAAACATAAATAGACCCTCATCATCTTCTGAATACTCACACATAGTCACCACTGACCCAATGGTACAAAAACTAGCAAATGAATTTCTAGCTTTAAAAAGGCAAATGGCACAAGGTATGTCTTCTGCTCCTCTATATAAAGATATACCAAGGACATTCCCTAATCAGCCATATCAAGGCAACGCTATCATAAGTCAAGGGCAACCAAATCATCTTTGTCCCCCACAAAGGAACCTTTCCCTTGAAACACCTCCAACCAACTCAATAGTTGGATATCTAGAAACAAAACATGTTTTCTATTTCCAACCTAAGTTTGAGCAAGAAAATGGCGTTGATCTCTTCAAGGAGGATCTAGAAGAATTAGCTAGAAAATCCCACATTAGTTTCCTAAATTTCTAAGATGAACCCAAAAGTGAAGGTGAAGCAATCGAAGGATCATACACAGTATTCACCAAGTCTAAGAACCAATCAGCTTAGCAGGCCAACAAAGAGAAGATAGAGGAATGACTCCAACTAGTAATTTCAATTACTGAGCAGAGAACCCCTCTTCCTTTCCAATCAAAGGACTTGGTGATTTCCAAAGAAGTAAGTACATCAAACATCTCTGCACCTTCTACTTCAAATTTGCAAATCAGTCCTCCCCCTCCCAAAAACTAAAAGGATGAACTCCCATCCTCTCTTCCAAATCTATCTCAATCATTTTAGATGATTGATCATGTCAAGAAATCTAAAATTTAGATGACTGAGTTTGAATCCCTGCAACCCAATCTTGAGCAATTAAACATTGGTGGAGAACCATGTGTAGACCTATTTGAGGCAAAGATTGTGGTTACCCAAACATTAGCCCCTAGTGCTCAAATTCTATTTGAGCCTTTAGGTAGGGGTAATTACTTCTTGACCATAGAGGATGCTCATGTCTCAGCTGATGAAAGCCCTGTAGCTAGCAATCTAGGATTTGATCCAAACAAGGCATCAGAAGAATTAGTAGGGTGCAATATAAATCAAGAAGGATCTTCCATCTCTAATGAAGAGAAATCTGATAGAAGATCAGCTTTTGATGATGCTTGGATCTTGGAATCCAATGGCAGCATTTACTCCACAGCTGGATATAGATATTTGTTGCTCGAATTGAAAAATACTCAGGGTGAAGAGGTCAAAATCCTTTACATCAAAGGAGATGCTGAGCTAATGGTTTGTCAGGTGTTTGATGCTGAAAATCAAAGCATGTGCTGGACTGGACTAGTAGAACAACAAGCTATGGTGGTAGACCATACTGCTGTATTCCAAAGTCAGCAAAAGGAACTCTTTACAGGGAGAGCAAGGAGTTATGGTTTTCAGTTTGAAGACCATGTCCTACCATGGAGAAATAAGAAGAAAAGACCAAGAGGAAGACACAAAAAATTGGTTTCTTGGTGGAGAGCTCCATTCGCCTGTCACCATTTCTGGGGGCAAAATGGTTTCTTGCTAGTTTACCAAGATGGCACACTATTTTCACTGCCTCTCAGGAAGCAACATCTAAAATACTTCAACTCTTGAAGTATCAGATTATTGCATATGTATATTTGTATAGTTTTTAATTCAATTTTGCTTTGTTTATTTCCATTTTTGATGCCTTTCATTTCTAGGTAACCTGACTCTGTAGCCCAATGGTACATGTGAAGACACTGGAGATTTTGGATTCTACTCCCTTCAATTATTTTTATAATTGATAGAAGTTCCCCAACTAGAGCCAGCTATTATTCCCCAAAAATATCACTCATTTTTGGGACAACATTTGAACTATTTTGGTCTTACAGACCAAAATTGTCTCTTCCCTTTTAAAAATTTGTCCTAAGAATTCAAATTCCTCATTTTTCAAGCTTCTCAAAAATCTATGGACTCTACAGGCTTGAATCTATGGACTCTACAGGCTTGAATCTATGAACTCTGTAGGCTTAAATCTATGGACTCAACAGGAAGAAAAATCTACAGACTCAGCAAGAAGAGAAAATCTATAGATTCTATAGGCCAAGTTTAATAGGCTTCACAAGTTGATTTCTATGGACTCTACAGGAAAGAAGCAAACTTTCAACACTTAGGCAATCTCAAAGCTGGTTCAATGAATAGGTTCAACCAAAAGAGTTCATTGGCAAGCATCTAAGCAAGGATTGGACCGTTGAACCTTGAACCATTTTGGTTCAATGAGCTCAACAGGTTCAAAGGTTCAACATTAGCAGTAAGAGTTTAACCACTTCCAGGTTCAAAGGCTTCTACAGTCAAGTTCAAAGGCTTCTATAGTTAGGTTTAAAGGCTTCTTCAAGCAAGTTCAATAAAAAGAACAAGTTTTTGAGGCTTGAACCATTGAACCATTGAACCACTCAGGTTCAATTCGTTGGGTTCAATGAGGATCAAAAGGATAGCCAAATCAAAGAGAATGAACTGATGAACCATTGAACCAAAGTTGGTTCAAAGGAGTGGTTCAATGCTTTGGTTCACTCAGTTGGTTCATTGAATGGTTCAATAGCTTTTGGTTCAATCAAAGGGTTCATCAGCTTGGTTCAAAGCTTGGTGCATCGGCTTGGTTCAAAGGAGTGGTTCAATGCAAAAATTCAAGAGATCCTCCCAAAGGACAAGTGTTCTTGTAGAGGGAACTTGGTGGACAAAAGCACCCTTTGGAAGGGTCATTTTCAAGGAAGCTACAAAGGTAAGTTCTTTCAAAATTTTGTTTAAAGCAGCTAAAAGACAAAGGGATTTCTTTCAGGAAAAAGACTAAGGCATAATTCCTTCAGACTTTTTGTTCAAAGGAATTCCTTCAGACAAAATTTTTGAAGGAATTTAGAAAGGCTGCGAGAGGAAAGCCCGAAGAAATTTCTAAAGGTGAAAGATAAAACAAATTCTTGCAGACTTTTTGTCCATGAGAAATTGTCTGTAGACTTTTTGCTCATAGAAAAAGCCCAGGGAAAATACCCGTAGAAAAAGTCCAGGGAAAATTTCCACAGAAAAAGCCTGGGGAAAATGTCCACAGAAAAAGTTTGTGGGAAAGCTCCGAAGGCCATCTAAAGACTGCCCGAAGGGTAGATACCCTTGCAGGGGGCTCTTCCCGACCCAAAGTAGATCATTTCTCAAGGCCCAAAGGGCAGGTCCCCTCTGGGAAAGCTCAAAAGACAAAGCCAAAGGAATTGCCGAGGAAAGTGACGTGCCTGTAGACGTAAAAAAATTATGATAATGAAATAGCTATTGATCCTTGTAAGTTTAAATCTATGGACCCAAATGCATTCAAAGGATTTAAGGCCAAGATCAGTAGGAAGTGACTCAGGAACAGAACATCAAATTGAATCTAGGACCCAATTCAATTAACCAAAAAAGGAGGAACGATGAGGAAGGACCAAAAACATTTGCACATCAAATATGTTTCTAAAAGTAGACCACCAGGTGGATATTGAAAGATGCAATCTTTCAATAGCGTGACTTGTTTCTCTGCATCGAGAAAAGCAAATGGGTAGATGCCCCTAAATTCCAGCCTGTCTTCTTAACAAAATTCAATGCAACATGATGTGTTACTATTCCCAAGTCTATCTTGAAGAGGCTATATAAGGGACTCTCTTGTTATTGTAAAGGATCTCTCTCTCTGACAATTAGAAATGGAACTTTTCCCAAATTGAAAGGCATTACTGAGACTTTGAGCTCAGAGTGTTGATCGTATTTTGTTATTGGAATAAGAAAGTGACTTTTCAGACTTTGTGCTATGATATCTTTGTTGTTGGGGAAACTATTCTTATGTCTTTTTCCTTAATATATCTTTTTTTCCTTTAATTCAACAAGCAAAATTAGTGAAAGTAGTCAGGAAGGTGTCTTGAAGTCAAATGTGGAGAGACTTTGTGCCCCCATAATTGCCTTTAGTGTGTTTTCTTTTTATTTCTATGTAAAGGACCTTGGGATGACTTTGTTCCCTCATTGTCCTTTGTATCTCACTCTTGGGCAATTCAGGTGGAGACTTTGTGCTACATCTCAATTTGTTGGTTACTACATCCTTAGTTACATTTAGCAACTACTACCTAGAGTATTCTTGCATTTTGCTGAATAGTACTTCTGAAAGAAGAGGAGTGCTTTTTGTCAGTTCCCTTGAGATTTTTCCTTTGATTTGCATGCATCATCTCTGAAGAAAGAGAGATGGATGGTTTGTCCTACCATTGAGTATTATTTTCTGTTTATATATATATATATATATATATATATATATATATATATATATATATATATATATATATATATCTTATCTATAAGGAACCTCCCCTTGATGAGAGGAGAGATTAGTCCCCTTTTGATGTGGTGAACCTACACATTTGGATGACCAATCTTCTTACTTTGGCTGATCAAACCTATTTTGTTTATCAATATGCTGATCAACAAAATATTCAACCAACACACTACATGTCCTTATCCTAATACTCTATAAAGCATAATTAGATCCATTGAACATTGGTGTTTGATTAGTATAGAAATGACCATGCACATTCTAACTAGACATTGTAACTTGGATCACGTTCAAGCTGTCAAGTTTTTACCAAAGGGCCTTGCTCTGGTACTAATTACTAGAGGTAAAATCCACTAAGAGGGGGAGTGAATCAATGGTGTCAAAAAATATAATTCAATTTATATACCTTTGCAAATATTTAATAATTCAATTCAAACATTCATGAAGCATGTAGATAATTTATAGTAGTGAACAATGAACATAATCAAGATCACATACACAACACAAGATCTACATGGGAAATCCTCTTAGAGAATAAAACCCACTCTCATGTTTGCAAACACTTAAAATATTATCCTATAATAAGATCATAAACAAGAGACTAATAAATTCCTTATGATAAGTAATCTTTGGTCAAGTCCTTCTAACCTACAACCTTGATTAAGTCCTTTAAATGAAAGGTCTTTAGTGAAACCTTATTTCACAAGGAACAACTACCCCTAAGGAAGATCAAGTCCTTTATACCCTCCTTAAGATGAACACTTACACCTTAGAACTAATGTCTACAACACTTACTGATGGACTTATTGATTATCTAACCCATATACAAATTCTCTATCTCAAATAGGGCTCTCATATAGGCATGTCACAAACTCTTTCCTTCTTCGCTCAAACTACTCTCATCTACACACTCAAATATCTTTGCATAATCTTCACATTGAAAGAACAATATAATGTCATAAAAAAAAGATCTACCAATCATGTACATAGTCCTTAATCATCTACTCATCAACCCAATAGCTAGGTGCTCTCATTCTCCTCTACTTTCTTCTACCCTTCAATTCTCTCACATCCAAGTCACTCACTTACAAAAGTCTAGAACACAACACATATGTTTCCATTATATATAAAACAATAATGAATTATCAAGTCCAGAATAGTCCTTTTCATCCACACTACATACATTCACCCTTAAGGCATCTCATATGGGTCACACTTAAGCATTTTCCCATTTCAAAATAGGCCTAAGTCACTTTTAGGTCTTATGGAGACCCATTCACACTTTTGATACATCTTTGAGTAAATAAAACCTTTTAAAAATACATAGGTACACTCCCTATATCCCTTAAGACATTCTAAAATGATCATAGACACCTTACCTTACCTTTGTGCATACTCAAACAACTCAAAAAAAGACCTGGTGCACACAGTCAACATGAACAAACACACAATCAACTTATTAATAATTGTCCATACTCAAGATAGTTTGATCAAACCTCCAAAATACTCACAGAGCATCCTCATAGAGTATACAACATTCCCTAATATCAAATTCACAATGAAACATAAAAAAAACAACTAAATAATCTTGAATATCCTTCTTGAGTCACTTGCAGAACATATACAAAAACATAATCAACTTTGGAGCTCAACATGTTTGTCTGTACACACTTCTAGATCTTTAAATCCATATAGCCAGATACATCTTGGAGTCCTCTACCACTTTAATTTTTACTACAATATCAAATTCAAATTTTATCAAAATTTATGTTCCAAAAACTTAACACTAGTCTTTCCTTCACAATTTCAAATATTCAATTACAAACAGCGATAGTTAACCTTCAAACACTAAGCTCAAATCTCATGAATTCACTACTCAGATCAAATATGCACTAATAATCTCTTTATATATTTAACACATATGCATAAATTCTTAATCATTAAACCTCTATCACTTTGACTTCATATCATGTAATATCTAAATGTTGACTCAATGCACTCTGTCAATCTTTGCAGATCAGTCAGGTCAATAATGATCAACACTCACTATTGATCAAACTATACGAACACCCACTTACTATTGGATCATTATCATGTACCTTTACTCAGTCATTAAACATTGTGTACCTATCCTCAACTTACTACCTTATAACTTCTTAGATCCATGTGTATCATTGATCTTGCTTGAGCTTTAACACTTTAAAAAATGACTAAGTATTAGGACCCTATCAATATACCTGAGTAGCAATTTTTTATCCTTAATAACTTCTTATGCATTTCAATACAAGATATCAAATTTGGATAAGATGATCTCCTCATATAGGAGAATCCAACCATGTGAGACCCTAGTCTTACAACTCTCACATGTGTGATATATAATGCCATTAATGTGCCTTCTCAAAATCTTTTGTCATAGAACCAACCATGTCAAAATCTATTTAGGAGACCAAATTTGATCTTGCATAACCTTTATCGTGCTTTATTAGATGATCTCATTTTTAATGAAAATGAACTAGGATAAAAACTAAACAAACCCATATAATCGGTTTCTCTTGACACCTTCACATGTGTAAGATACAACACCATAAAAATGCTCACTTAGCTCTTTCTACCACATTGAAAAATTGGCTAAGTCTGGGAAACACAATAAATGCTTGGGTTCCCAAATTTTTACATGCATATCTCTTGATGTGCTACATCACATGATCTAAACATTAGTATAAATAAACTAGGTCCAAAATTGAATAACCCATATGATCACCTTCTCTTGAAACATCCACACGTGCAAGATCTTCCATCATCAAACTGCTTAGTCAGCGCTTTCTAACCATATTAAATTTTTTGCTAAGTATGGGAAAATAGTGAATTTTGTCTTAGAAGCCAACTTCATACCCTCATATCTTTAATTTTGCTTTAACACATGACTTGTGATCTGGTACATAACAACTAGGGACTATTATGATCACAACCATATTGTTTCTACTCATTTTTGCTTGTTTACATTCAGAAGAAAGGAAGAAACTAAAGATAATGGTCAGGGGTTAGATGATACTCAGATGAAGTTGTGCACCGTATCCAGATGTTGTAGGAGCTCTTCTTTGGCTGTGGAGGAAGACACTTGTAGAGAGAATAAGACTCAAACAAGAAAATGTTAGATAGATATATGGTGGACTGCAAAACAAAGCTTGTAGTATCTTTGAGGCAAGATTGGTTAAAAACTCTAGAGAGCATGAAGGTACTGTCATGTTTCTTAATTCTAAGTTGGAATCTATGTCTGAAAGTCTAAGAGATAAAGAAGAAGAATGTTTAAGGTATGTTTCTAAGATTTTGTCTTTAAAAGAAGAGTTAGATAAGTTTATAATCAAGGTGAAATCATTTGTTAATTTTGATAAAATTTCTAATGATCTGGATGATCTCCTAAAAAATCAAAAGTCAGCTAGTGATAGATTTGGATTGGGTTTTAATGAAGAGCCCAAAGTTGCTTCTTAAGTTGATAGAAGATCAATAAGATCAAGGTTGATCAGCCTTTAAAGACAAATCATCAGACAAGGAATGAAGTTATGGTAGATTGAAGATAAATTAGATTAGATAACCAAATGCCATAAGGTATGCAAATTTCAATGGTTATTGTATACTTGTAACCAATTTGGTCATAGGTCTAAAAAATGCAAGAGACCTATTAAAAATGAATTTTATTAGAAATATGATGGGGGTTATGAGTCAAATGGTGTGATCAAATTTAAGTGCTTCAACTATATTAATGAGGGCCAATTTTATAAACATTATCCAAATAAGGAAAGGCAAGGTAAGTCTTCCTCAAAAAGAGTAGTTTGTTTTAATTGTCATGACATTAGACACATTGATAGTTTTTATCCTAAAATGGTAAGACAAGCTAAATTTCCATCAAGGAGTATTGTTTGATACAACTATGAACAAAGAGGTCACATTGATATGTTATTCAAGAAAAGACCTACAAGACCAAATAGGTTCAATCAGGTTCCCAGAGTACATGAAAGAAGATAAGTTAACTCATGGAGACCAAAGGTGGTAAGTAGGAGTTATGATGAGTCTACAAGTCCAAGTAATATGTTTTCTATGATGGAGAATGCTATAGAAGGTGAAGAATGCCAAGGGTTCTCATTGTCTACTTATGTTGTGAATAAAGAGACCAAGCTCAAGAAAAGACCAAGGTGCTAGTTAAATCTAGTTCTGAGGTATGTATGGATCCAAGCGAACATACTACTATTATTGAAAAAGTTTAATGTGATGAGGTTCCAAGCTTCAAGGAAGAATCTATAGATTAAAATTTATGTCATGAACCTATTTTATCTCCATGTATTTTCAATCCAATCATAGAGGAGAATGTTGTAATGGATGAGAAAGTTGTTTCTCTTAAGCCTAAGAAGAAGCAGAAGAAGAAGAAGAAGAAGAAGAAGAAGAAGAAGAATTATAAGTATCAGATGACCAAGGAGGAGAAATAATATGAGGAGTTATGGGAAACTCTAGGTTTCACACCATGGTAGGACATTGTGAAGTAGGGTGTCTCTGTCTATGCTTCTTAAGAGACTCTTTTTAGTAGAGAATCAAGTGTGTGTTCTCTAGATCATAATGCCAATCAGTATAGATGTATGTGGATTTTTTTTTGTTATTTTAGGCCAATGCTATTATGGTATATAATGGTTGATCTTATGTTACCAAGACTTGTGTTGGTCATTAGATGGTCATTAGTGTGTGTTCTCTAGATCATAAGAGAGAGAAGGAAGGCGAGTTGTGTGATGGGTGTTGACATCAATAACAAAGTGGGAGATTGTTGGAAAGTTTTCAATGATGTCATGGTGATGTCATGGAGGTGTACTAGTGAGTTGATGAAGTAAATTGATAGCCTAAGTGACAATGATAAAGTGTGCAATGTGTTTGTTCTAGTATTATTGAAGTAGGCTTGGTTGATCTTCAATTTTGGCATGGTTAGGAATGTTTAGGGATAAGTATGGTGATTTGAGGTTTTGAAAGAGGTACCATAAGATTTTTTATATGATTTTAGTGATGGTGTGTAGGAGTGGACTATTTCTATTTGATCATTATTTTCATCTAGACATTTTGGGTCTAGTGGTAGAAAATCTGAATAGGTAGTTTGATGACATCATAATTACCACATGGATGAGTCAGGGGGAGTTGGTCATATGGTTGTGATAAAATTAGTCCATAGTTTTATTCACTAGAATTAATTTCAAGTGATGAATAAAAACAAAATATATGTGGGTGAAAAGTTGACTTCTCAGACATAATTCACTAAGTTTCCATACTTAGCCAAATTTACAAAAGGGTTCAAGAAGAGCTGAGTAAGCATGGTGATGAGGTCAGCATTCACACACATAGAAGTGTCAAGACAAAATAATCATATGGGTTTGTTAATTTTAGTTTCTAGTTTATATGCATTAAATTTTAGATCATGTGATGAAGAACACCAAAATATATGCATGTGCAAAGTTGGGCTCCCAAGAAGTTTGATTGTGTTTTCTCATACTTGGCCAAATTTGCATATGACAAGAAAATATGAGTGAGCAGATTAATGGAATTATATATCACATGTGTGAAATTTTAGGGAGTAGTTTTTCACATTTTTGTACTCTCCTATGAAAGGTATTCATATGGTGCAAATGTGAGGTCATGATATTGATAGAGGCAAAAGATATATCTATGCAAAGTTGGGTTTCCATGCATATTAAAAGGGTTCCCATACTTAGTCAATGTTATAAGAGGTAAAGGTTGATCATATCTAAAAAATATTTATGGAACACATTTTCTCCAAGATTTTAGGAAGCATAAAGATGACAAGAAGTGCATGATGTTTAACCACTGAGAAAAGGTAAAGGATAAGGATCTAATGGCAATCGGGCATTCGTATAGTTTGATCTAATAACACGTATCAAGTCAAAGTGGTCAATATGTTAATTGGGTAACAAATTTAAAGTTCAAGATTATTCTTAGAAGATAGACAAAGTTTGTTTGGATAAGTTGAGTAATAGAATGAGATGAAGGCAAGTGGTCGAGGTGTAACTATGACTATTGGCATTTGAATATTTGATTTTAACAAAGGGAAATACTAATGCTCTAAATTTCATCCATAACATTTGAACCAGGATGAATTTATTAATGGGGTAAAATGAAAAGATAAAGAGGACTCTAAGGTGCATCCATTGAATCTATCTAGATTGTCTAATTATTTGTACAGTCAAAGTTATGGTGCTCTAAAGTAGACTATGTTCTATAAGTGACTTGAGAAGGATGTTTTAACTTGTGTTGATGTTATTTTGATGTCTAATGAAGACTTAAATATTTGTGTGTATTTTAAACTCCATGAGGATGATAAGTTTAGATTTTTGAGGTTTGACCAATTGATATTCTATATGAACAAAGGTTAAGAAGTTGATTGTATGGTTGTTCATAATATTCCTGTATACCAGGTCAGTGTTTGAGTTGTTTGAGCATACACAAAGTTGAGTAAATATGACTTTAATTATTTGAGGATGTCAAAGGGGACATAATGAGTGGACCCATGTATTTTAAAGTGTTCTTATGTTCTTATTTTACTTGATGAAGTGTTAAATGTGTGAATAGATCTCCATGAGACTTATAAGAGCTACACGGGCCATATTGAAAGGTGTAGCTACTTAAGGATGACCCATAGGTCTTATGGCCAACCTATGAAGATTGTTTTGATATGTTTATTAATATGAGAGAATCTTTAATGTATATTTAAATCATAATAGATGACCAAGAAGTTGATATTCATGTTTGATCTATATAGTGTGAAACCAAATGAGATGGTTTCTAGTATTGTAGAGACTTGGATGAGGTTTGAGTGAGAAGAGTATTCATTGAAGCAAAGAAGAGAAGAGATTTTGTGTGACCAGAGGATGGGTTAAATGTTATATATTTTTGAGGATTGTGTATATTATTTTTAGGTCCTATTTTTGATGACATAATAGTGCTCTTAAAGTTTGGAGATGTACGAAGAGATCTGAGTGTACATATGAGGATAGTTTAAGTGAATAAGGAGAGAGATAATGGCATGCCTATGTGAGAGGCCTATATGATACATAGAGAGATTTTATGTTGGGGTTATAATTTCATAGATCCATCATTAGGTGTAGAAAACATCAGTTCAAAGATGGAAGTGTTCTTATCAAAGTAAGATTAAAAGGACTTGATCATCCTTATGAGTACGTGTTCCTTGTGAAATATGGTTTAATTAAATAACTTTGGTCAAAAGGAATTGACCAAGGTTATTTTTAGAAGGACTTGATTGAACATGTGGTCATAAGGACTTAATCATCTTAGGGTTAGGTGATCTTTGTGGAATAGTTATTTCAATAAATTCCTTAGGTATGAAATATTTGACCAAGGTTCCTGATTAGAAGGACTTGATTGGTCTCATGTTTATTATCATCTTATACGATAGTAGTCTATGTGTTTGTAGGCTTGAGAGTGGGTTATATTCCCTAAGAGGGTTTCCCATGTATATCTTGCATTATGTATATGATCTTGCTTTATCCTTCTTTTTCACTGCTATAAATGATCTATAAGCTTCATGAATGCCAATGATGATTAGTTAAGTATTTTAAAGATTTAAAAATTGAATTGGATTGTTTTCCACCACTGATTCATCCCCCCTCAATGGATTATACCTATAATAGTTATTAGGGAAAGTAAGGAGAGTAGATTATAGCATAATATAATTAATTTTATTGTTCACATTTTTTATGGAAAAAATAAGAATTTAAGGTAGTGTGATGTACTATACATAATCCAACCATTTTAATTATTTAATTAATGAAAATATAAAGGTTTTAAGTATTATTTTGTTTGCATGTTTTGTTTGAATTTATGTCTTGGTCTGAGTGAATATCTAAACATATTAGAAGTAGAGGCTATCCTTAGGTAGATACCCTATATGTTCGTACATTGACTATGGAAAATAAGGTATCATGAGGGTTGATGAGGAAGTGATTAGGGATGATGAGGACCAATGAGGGAGTCATTAGAGATGATGAAGGGTTAATGAGGGTCAATGATGAGGTGACTGGGGATGAAGATGGATTATGAGGACCCATGAAGATGTGACTAAGGATGATGAGGATAGATGAAGGAAAATGAACTAGTGATTAAGGATGATGAGGGAGTGATGGTGGATCTCTAAGGAACACATCATATAATAACAAAGTTTCTAGTCGTTAAAGTACACTTCTAAGGATATACCAAAGTGTTTCTAGATGGAGGAAATTTTGAATTTAATTTTATAAAAGTATATAATTTACTTGATGATTGGTAGTGAAAATGCATTAGATTTGAGTTGAGTTTGATAACTTGATATCCTAGGAAAGGCCTATGATATACTCAATATAGGCTTAAGATTTGAGTTAAGTTTGAGATATTAATGCATGGTAGTGGAATGACCTAGGATTTTTGAAAGGCCTCATGAAATAATGTTATTTTTACTTCTAATGTTTTGTAATAAGCACTAGAGGAAGACAAGAGGTACTAAGATAATATTGATTACCAATGAGATCAATCAATGGTTTCATACCAAATATATTCATTAATCATATACCTATTGAGTAATATCCATAGAGAACACTCAAATGCTTATGTGTGTGTGTCCATATGCATGTGTGATTAATCACTAACTTAAGGAATTTATGTTATTAAATCCCTCTCTCCATATAGTTTAGGGAGAGAGAGATATAAATATGATAAATTATGATATGAGCCTAGGAAAATAGGTTCTAAATCAGTCCCCTCCAACCCAAATAGTAGTGGTAGTCATAGTGGTAGTGGTAGTGTCCTATGCAAGTTTGGAATGATTCAAAATGACTCTATTCTATGTGAGTCTAGAAAAAAGTAGTTAGATCATGCATGCATGAGATTATCATAGATGCATGCATGGATTTTACCATTTGTTATACATTTATTTTGGAGTGAACGACATATTTATTGGATGACTCTTGAATGGTGCTTTGATTCCTTGTATTTCAAATAGAGTGTACCAAAGTGATTAGCCCAGTTTATTTTAAGTATATTAGGTAGGGTCATGATGTATTACTCTAAGGATATTTTCATATGATTTCCACAGAATAAATAAGATAATTTTGAGTTGATCATGTTATTTACATAGTAAACATTGGATTGATTAATATGGGTCAATCAATGAATAAGAAAAATTGTTTAAATGACAAGATTCATATCTACACAGGATCATATGGTTAAGAATATCCACATAGGATCCCCTATCGGATTGAAACATTACATTTCAAGACTATGACCAAGTCATAGGGGGTGAACAAGTTGATAGTCCTATATTGAGAGATTGAAGCAAATAAATTTTAATCTATATAACTAAAATACTATCTGTATATTATGAGCATGTAAATGTTATCTTGTTTTGCATAAGCAGTTGAGTGATCAATCAAGTACATTAATTTTATATCTATCTCTCTAAAATATAGATAAAAAGGTGACTTGTAAAATATTAACTCCATCTCAACCTAAATATCTATCTATGGGAAGTGTGTGGCACATATAAATGGCCTGACCCAACCTATAGTCATTGAATGAGTGCTCTACTCAATCGATCCTTATAGTGAACTATGGGATTTCAAAGAAAAAATACTATCTCCCAATCCCCCAATAATGGGATTATTATATAAGTTTCATATTACATAGATAATAGATATATTGCACTTCTATCCTTTTTTGATTGATTTAGTGTGATCAGTTCTCGTGAGAGCTACAAGACTATATCATGACTGTAAGTATGTTACTAGTTGCATGATACATGTCATCATTTATGTGTATCAATCAAACCATTGATTGAAAATTCCACAAATTATTTAAGAGTTTAACCTAAATCCATCTTCAAGGATTTTTCTAACCCACCATGAATAACATGAATATGAGATAGGAATGGCACCACCTAGAATAGTATGGTTATGAGATGGGAATATCACCACTAGAATGGTGTTAACATTACAACTTAGACCAAAAAAAGAATATGGGAATAATAGTCTAGGAAAGGAAACATTATATATATATATATATATATATATATATATAATGTTTCCTTTCCTAGACTATTATTCCCATATTCTTTTTCTAGTCTAGGTTGTAATGTTATATATATATATATATATATATAGGAAGTGAAATTTTTTTTCAAGTGGTCAAATAATTAGTCCATTGACGATGTCATTTCATAGTCAAATTGAGAGATCTAGATCCAATTTTTTAGTTCACTGAGTAGGTATATATAGGAGGGAGAGATCATTGATAGACTAAAATTCATGCTATTTATCAGATTGGCATTGCTTAACCTACCTAAAAAGACACAGAGATAAAGTATATTGGAAATGAAAGTCAAGGAAGTGTATCGACATAATGGGTTAGTGATTTAATGGTCAATGAGGGAATGAGAATATCATTAAAATGAGAACCATAATGTATGATGTATCGATCAATAGGGAAACTATGAAATAACATCAATATTGTGTTAGGGGAAATGATTGTGAGATCATTGGTAGTATCATGTATTTCATACCCTGCCTATTTAGATTAACACCTATGCATGTTGAGGCTCACTAATACGAGAATGAAAATTATGTCAATATGATGTCTAATGTGGGTTTTTTTAATTATTTAGTGAAATGAATGGTCATGGAATGAGAATCATAAAGTAGTACTTTCTTTATCTTTATATCAATGTATGGGGTTAAGATCATGACTCATATATATATATATATATATATATATATATATATATATATATATATATATATATATATATATATATCCCATCCTAGTTATTGAAATTAGATCTCAAGGTATACACTAATGTTGGGGTGAAAAAGTGATCGAGAGGTTTGGCCCACAACTAAACTCTTCCTTTGCCTTTGTTTTAATATATAATATATTCCCCCAAATGTAAATATTTGAAGGTGAAACTAAATAAGAGAATTAAAATTTATCATATATTCATTGGGTGTTGGATGTATCATTTAAGATAGGTTGATACATCTGTGAATACTCAATCCTATCATATTACATATATGTTGCATCCATGTTAACATAGGCCATATCTCTATCATTAATCCTTATCTCTATCTTGACCAATACATACATGAGATGTTGGAATAGTGTTTTCATTGATGTCAATTTTATGACATTAATGTAAAAGTATGTTTTCATTGATGTCTAGATGCATTTGGTGAAGATGCATGGTGTGTGGGGTATGAGCTTGTATGCTTGATATGAAGACTCAACAAAGAACATAGTGAGATAGGAAGATCCTTAGTCGAGCTTCAAAGATCTCTTAGGTAGCTATAAATACATTTTGATAAAGCTCAAAAGACCTATCCATTCATGCTCTGAAGAAGCCTAGCCATGCTTTGAATATGCCTAACTATACTCTATAAATTAATATAGAAACTCCAAAGATATCTAATGTACATATAAAGATTTTCCATTTTTAGATATCTTGTTTTATATATTACTATTCATATTAATAGTCTAAAATGATCTAATAATGTATCTATTTTGAGAGATAATTTGAAGGCAACCTAATGATTCTTCTGAGGTTGATGTCAAATTTTAAGTTCAGGTAAGCATGTTTGAAGTACTAGTCTTTGAATACAAGGTGTATTGAGAAGCATAGTCATATTATGAGCATGTGCATGGTGAGCATGATGTATTATGTTTATAGGTATGATATTGTCTAACAATCATGAAAGGCATGTGATCAAGTTATATAATCATCAATGAGTGTTTCAAGGTTAGTGTCAAGCTTCAAGTGCTTGAGAAGTCTAGTCATGACATTGGTCAATACATGAATAAACCTTGTGAGAAGGTATGACCTTAGTGGCCTGGTGAGATGAATGTACAAAGACTAAGAGGATATATGAGGTTGTTTGAGCATTCCTATGAGGTTTTGGAGCACTCAAATGATTCTTATAGTAATCATACATGTGTAAGACCTACAAACCTAGTATGTACCTAGATCACCTCTGGACCTTACTTGGCGTAATGAAGAAACATGAGTTGTTGATAAGAAATATGAAGAATTGTGATAGTGTTCGAGCATGAGAGACATGTTTTGAGTTTGTAAATGAGTTTTTTAGATCTTAGATAGTGGTTATAAGGTTAGATTCAATACTTATTATGACTTGTAGGTTAAAGGCTTAAAGAACAAAGAGAGAGATGGTGGGAAAATGGGGTATTAAGATAAATTTCCAAGTAAAGTGTGAGTATGTGAGGATTAAAAAAGGTGATTCAATTTTTTTTAAGCATGTGCATAAAGTCTCATGTCAAAATTCAAAGGTTAAAGCAAGAAAAAGTGTCTTAAGGTCTCTCGAGTGCACATGATGAAGAGTTGTCTACCTAAGAAGGATTTTTAAAGTGTTCATTGGCACATGTAGCATCTACATGAGGACATAAGATATTCACGGTTTATGTGGAAGGGTAATAGATCAAAGTTCCAAGCATTTGTTTCTAAAATAAGGCGTTAAGCTTTATGAATGTTCATTAAGATTGTAAGATGGTTTAAACCCTCAAAGAACCCTAATAGTGACTCGATGTGAAATAACTTGTTATAAAGTGCTCACAATGGATTAATTTTTATAGTTTAGCTAATATATCATGAATTAAATTCTCTTAGGCATCTCTAGGTGTGATTTTTTTAGGAGAGTGAGTGGACCCTATAAGAAAGGCCTTATTTCTCAGAGATTCGTTATAACGGGCAGAGTTAACTGAGTCAAGGTTGATAAATGAATGAAGGTTAAATATTGAGACTTTTATTATATGTCCATGATAGTTTATAATCGTTTTATATCCATAAAGTGTGTTAAACTGGTCATACAAGTTAACCAATCACTAATTGACCTAATGGTACAAACAGTGAGAAAACTAGGTAGAAGTGATAAGATGATTAGGGATGTGTTATCATGGATTAAGGATGAATAAATGTGAATAAATATGTTTTTAAAGACCTATAATACATTGTAATTTTTTATATAATTTTTTTAGGTCATTAGGTATGATGAAAATGTTGCTCATAAGTTGACTTGTCTAGTCTAGATAAGATAGTGAAGGTGTGAGATTGTGAGATTGGTATGCAAGACCAATATTTCCATATGACTATACACACACACACACACACACACACACACACACACACACACACACACATATATATGTATATGTATATATATATATATATATATATATGTATATATATGTATATATGTATATATATGTATATATGTATATATATATATATATGTACAATTTAAGTCTCTTAAATTTTATACACAAGTTTTGAAGGTCATTACCACCATGACTGGTCTTCAAGGCAAATTGGCAGTTTTGGGTAAGTAGGTTGTAATAATGGATTTGAAGCTCTATGCCATGATTTGATATATCTAATGCACATAATGATATTTTTTGGGAATTTATTTATCTATATATTATTTTCATAATATTTTAAGTTAGTTTAATAGGTAAAAACATTGAAGCCAAAATGGCTTGTCTAGCTGAGTAAGGATTGTGAGAGAAGGTCAACATATTGGTCTGCAAGACCAATAGTTTCCATTAATGATTATGATATTTTTTTTAAAATTTTATATTAAAAGGTTATAATATCATGTTTATGAATTATAATTCCTTTATTATTTCTATCATATGTCATAAGTTCATGTTTCCATGACTATGTTTTGAGACTAGTTGGCAGTTCTAAGTGAGCTTCTTGCAGAGAAGAGTTTGAGCATGTATACCATGAATTGGATCATATTATGGATTTTTTCATGAACCTAAGGTCATGATGATTAATAATATATTATATTTTACCATTATTTTTTATAAAAAATTTATTTATGCTTCAATTATTTAAGACATATTTTATGGGTATGCATAGGCCTTATATGAATAATACTAATGATGTGCTCCAAGTAGTGGTATGAGGTAAAAAGTGTTATTAATACAAAATAATATTATAATTAGTATATTTGAGTTAAATATTATGTGTTCCTACCATTTCATTTTTTTAAATATTCTCTAATAATATCAAAGGGTAATGTGTGCTAAGTAGGCCTAATGGAATTAGGTCTCCATGAGACCTAAAGGAGAGATAAGGCCTAGTTGAAATAGGTCAGACCTAAAGGAACTCAAAGAAAATTTTATCTATGTTTCTGAGATTAATTAAGATTTATTCCATGTCTAAAATAATAATATAATAATGTTTGGCTGACTAAAAAGGATATGATCAAGTGATTTGTATAAATACTAGGTAATTTTATGCCTATTTGGAGAAGTGGCGAGTATGAAGAGAGTATGCAAATAATATAAAACTTGGTAAAAAAATAAGGTATTATATAACATCATAAGAGTATAGAGGATAAATTATGAATATTTTATGTAGGTTATATATATTAAGATCAAGATCATGTGACCTAATCAAGTCAAGAAGAGGGTTAGTTGAGAGAAGTAGGCTAAAGGCCAGTTTGAGAGGGATAGAAGTGTGTGAAGAAATAACAAATAAGATCATATTTTGTATGAGAAGAAAGGAATTATAAAAATTATCAATTGGATGAGTTGGTGTTGAGTCCTCTAGGGGGTTGGTTCCTCCTTTCAAGTTGGTACTTGCTAATGCCTAGTTGAGCTGGTGCTTAGCTAGTTGGGGTTGGTGCTCCATATGAAGTGGGTGCTTCACTAAAGTTGGTGTTTATATTATAATACTATAGTCCTTTTGTAACATCAGTGGGTTTTATTCACTTTTAGGTTTTCCCACATAAATATTATGTCCATGTGTTAAATACTCTTGTGGATTGGTGTGTATGCTTGCTAAGATGTATATGCTTATTTAGATGATATTTTATTGCTTAAGTAAGAGTGTTAAAGAAAGTTTTTAAATAATAAATCACACCCCCTCTCAGTCATTTGTATTCCAATATTTCTTATCA
Source organism: Torreya grandis (assembly GCA_037957365.1). Lineage (NCBI taxonomy): Eukaryota > Viridiplantae > Streptophyta > Pinopsida > Cupressales > Taxaceae > Torreya > Torreya grandis. The sequence continues at coordinate 1,189,769 of JARHVA010001651.1, forward strand.
TAGTAATTTCCTTTAAAGCAGGTCTAAAACCTAAAGGAGATCCTAAAAGCAAGGATGGCTAGTCAACAAGCTCAAAGTGGTTTCTCTACTAGTAAGGATCCGTTATTAAATGGATCCAATTATGAATTTTAGAATGTAAAGATGAAGATATATTTTATGTATCAAGGTCATGATATCTAGAAATTAGTTTTTGATGGCTATAGTACCCTTCCTATTCCACCAATTGATGAAAAAAGTAAGAAAGCTAGTGAAAACAACTCCAAGGCAATGAATTTGATTATTTTTGGCCTAATAGAGGTAGAGATTGTGAAGGTAATGCACTATGAATCATCTAAATAGATATGGGACAATTTTAAAACTATATATGAAGGAGACGCCAAGGTGAAGATGGCTAAGTTATAGACCCACCAAAGATAGTTTTAAATCATAAAGATGAAATTGTATACAGATAATATTATCAACTTTTATCAAATAATGATGTTTTACATCTTGTACAAACCCATTGAGACTCTATATATTTGAGTACATGCCCTAAGGGGTGTACCAAGAAATGGGTGATCATACCATTGGTGATTCACAGGATTGTTATCCCTTATTATCACATTATTACCAATCTAACTAGCTCTTAAAATCATTCCTTAAGATATTACTCCTCTGTTGCAAACTTTTCCAGTATTTTTCCACTTTCCATCCATATTTTCCTCAAATTATGTCCCTTTTGACATTCAATTATAAAAGGTTGACTAGGTTGAACCTATATAATTTTGGGGTATTTTCACTTAGGATTTATTTGGCATTTGGCCTACTTAGCTCGCGACCTAGTGAATAATTGATTGGAATTATACATGGTAGACTGGGTCAACCTTGTCAACCAACATTTTTGGCAAGTTTTAGGGTTAAATACACCTATAAATACAATATAATTTTTTCATTATTTCACTATGAAATCAAGAGTTATTATTCACTCATGCTTATTTACAATCTACTCTTTCACCATTCTACTTGAGGAGTCTTATCTTAGGGTTTCTACTTAGAGAATCTAGTCTTGTGGATAAGTATTGTATGCTTTGAAATTTCTTAGTGATAATTACAAACCAAAATAACTTATTAAAATTCCCATTTTTCCAAGGGAGAGATTGAGTCTTGACAAAATCACATTTAGGTAAGTAATCACTAACTTTTCTCCTCTCTTTATAAGATAAAAGTAGCATAAGTATTGGCTTTGACTAATATTACTCTTCATATTCCATGTATTGGGGTCTTACTCATACCTAGATTAATTGAGATTATCTTAGACATGTCTTGAATATTTCAAAACCACACATTGTGCCACGAGATTTGGTGAGCACTAGATTATATTTACATTACTTGTTATTAGATTAAGTGAAATATTCAAACCTATGACCTTGTTAGAGTTATTGAATGATTGTTTTAGTTTGGAGGCTTTAGAACCCTCCTTATCATAGTTTATTATGATAGTTCATCCCCTAATTGGGTCTAGTAGATAACCATATTGGTAATTCTCCCTCTTAACAAATGTATTCCTAATCAAAAGTGATATTTGATGCGAGTGGTTTCTTTGATAAGCATGGAATTGCTATCTTAAAAGTGTTATTATTCATTAGGTAAATCAGAAATTGGATTAGTTTTGGAGTTAATTCTAGGAACAAAGTTTTTAAAATAAGGGATTTTGGTTTTAAAATTCCTAAGTTTATGATGCTATCAAGGAAGTTGAGGTTCTTGAGCATGAAGTATTTCAAGAATCTCATCACTAGGCAAGGTGAGAAGAGGACCATAATACTTAACATCTACTTCAAGATCTAGAATATGATTACCATGGTGATCATACTCAAAATTTATTTGATGAACATCAATTACCTTGGCATTAAGTGTAATCTCAGTGGTAGTAGAAGTATATGAGTTAAAAAGAATTGAAGTGCTGATGGATTTGGTGATAAGAGAAGGATCGAATGAAATAATTAGATCAATAGGTGGTAAAGGAGGTGTAAGAATGTCCAAATGTTTATAAGGTATAATTTTCTCTACCACCCAAGAAGTATTGATAAGAGGACAGTTGGCAAGAGGCACATGACCCTCAAGATCTAAGGCACGATTCATAGAAATGATATGGACATCCTGATTAAAAGCATGAATTTGGACTAAAGTTTTAGGAGTGCTAGACATCCAAGTATCGAGATTGAACTTGGGCCATTTTATAATTATCACCATATGTTGTAAAAATTGTACATGCTTGAGAGTCTAGGGGAGTTTTAGAAGGTGAAATTCTAATATTAATGAATGTACGAGGAGAAATGATGAGAGGATCTTGGAATAATTTAGCCACTTCAAATTTATTACAAGTGAAGGCATCTTCTGGTAAAGAAGGCTCCTAGGCATTGCATGGAGGGGAAAATCAGCAATCTCATAAATAAGAGGAATAATATTGTCCTTTGGTAATAAAGGAGGAATCCACTATGAAATGTATGGAGGTGGCTTAGTAGTATTACAAGTGTGTTGTAAATCATTAGGTTCATCATCATCAAAATATGAAATAGAAACTTGTAAATCAAGATTAATGTTGATGAAATTAGGTAAAGGAGCAATATTAATCTTAGGATTTGTAAGAATAAAATATTAGGATTTAGGATTAGGAAGCTGAATACTCCATGGGTTGGGATCGGCTTCATGCTTATATCATTTCTTAATATGTAAGAATTTAATGCATTGGCTATCGAAACAAGCAATGGCCCTCATTCAATGAGTACATGGGTGAACAAGGAGTATGTTATAAGATAATGGTAGATCAAGGAATATAAGCTTAGTTTGAAGTATGATAGGGTGAAGTATGAAACAACTCCATAAGAGGAATTTTATAAGGCATAGAGTTGAGTTGTTAAAGAAAGTTCCAATGAGAAATAAAAGAACCAGCATAAGGTTTAAAGGGTAAATTAGATTTCTAAGGAATAGATGTGGTTGGAGGATCAAAAAGGGGAGATGGTTCCTCATGGGCTTTCAAAGAAAGATTAGTAGTGGTGATATATTTAATAACTTATTCTTATAAATATGGATTCTTGGGGTTGGTAACATGATCTTTGTGAGCCAGCTTGTGATGATAGTTAACCTTGGTTATAATTAGCATCAATGGCACACACATCCTTGGTATTTGGTTGATTATTTTTTGTAGAAAAATATTTGTGGTTATTTTAGGTAGAAGCTTTGGAAACCTATCATTTTTGAGAAGTAGCAGTGTAGTCTTGATGACGAAGGTTAATCATAACTACATGATTGTATGAATCACCAAACATATAGGAGATAACAAATTAAGTGATACATCTAAAAGATTCATGGGAATGACCAATTTTGACATGGAACCAACAAAATATATTGGGGTCATACCACTTAGGAGGATTGTTAGGGTATATGAAAGGTTTAGAGGGTGGTAAAAATTGTTTCATTTATTGTATCAAAAGAGGTTTGTGAGAAGCAAAAGAATATCGGTTTTATCAATTTCTAGTTTGGTTTGTAGAGTACTACTAGTGATAGCATTATATGTTTTAAAATATCCATTTAATATTTTAGGATTAGGTTTGAATTATTTCTTGAAAAAGTTTTGACATTTAGCTTGATCAAAATCTTCATTAAGTGTTTAGACAACAAATATTTGAACCTTATATTGGAAAGGAGTCAAGGTAGTGATAAAGAGTTTTAATAAGTTATCATCAATCATGTTATGGTTAGCTTTATGGGCTAATGATTTCCATATTTTAATATAGTCATGAGCTGATTCAATGGGAGATTGCTTAGCATTGATTAAGTGGCTAAGACAATTTTTGGTAAGATCATTATGTCGAAAATCTTTAACTAAGTGATTAACCAAATATTCAAGTTGAAAAATATAATGTTTGGATAATTTATTATACCATTCTAATACATCTCTAGTGAAGGATTTGACTAGGAGTTTAGTTGTGGTAAAAGTATTAGTTTGGATCGACTCTTTATAACGGTTATCAAAGGCTTTAAAAAATGAGGTAGGATCTTAGTTCCATCATATTTGATAGTTGGATATATTTTACTAATATCAATGGATACAATAAAGGGGGATAAAGGCTCATTTTGAATGGTTTTAAGCATCTTGTTATTCATTGTGGGTTGAGGAATAACATTATTTGAGGCATCTTTAAGAGGTAGAGGAATGTAATTATGATTAGCTTGAGGATGGATAGTTAGAGGTTGATTATCCATATTAATCAAATGTTGTTGAAGTTTCATCATTTGATTAGTGTTAGAATTTTGCATTATGTTCATTTGTTGGATAACTTGGGAAAGAAGTTGTGTTGTATCAGGAAGTGGGTTGGTGTTGGTAGGATCACTCCCCAAATTAGTGTTGGGGGAGGGTTATTATAATATGGATTAAGAGTGGTATTATTGATTAAATTTTTGTCAATTAATCCAACATTAGTTTAAATATTTTTATATATGAGAAATATCTTGGTAAGTATATAAAGGATCATACCCATCAACATTATATTGAGGTATGATTTGTAGCATGTTACAAGTCATGGATGAAGGAGGGGAAGAAGGGACCCAAGGGTGATGGTTATCTTGGGAGGAAAAAAGAGGGATAAATGAACATGCCATGTAATATATAAATGGATTCAATCTATCCAAGAAGATTTTGATAGGATATTTCATTATGATTGAAGAGAAATGAACAAAATGCTAACAAGAAAAGATAGTGAACTGAATCAACAAATAGGGAAGAAAAAAATAGTACAGGGTCTATTGGGTTGACCTAACATAGTAAATAGGGCTTAAAAATAGTAAAAGGCTAAATAGGTCAATCTAGTATAGCAGATAGAGATTAAAAAATTGTACAGGGTTGATTGGGTCAACCTAACACAACAGATAGAGAAAATAAAAAAATCTACAATAGATAGTGTCAATTGAAATGACCATGTACTGCAATAAGAATAATTTTTCAATTAATTTAAAAAGAAATAATTAAATTGAAAAAAAAAAATTAGATTAATGACGTTGATCCAATTGAGACACACAACACAAAACCTTGCACCAATGCTAGTTAATGCAAGTTTTGTAATACAAAATATAATTGAGCAAAGATCAAACAATCAACTTGAAAATTAAAAGCTAACTAGTTGGTCAACCTTAATGTTTGCTAGATTATTAGAATATGATTTTAAATGTGATGGGAAATTGGTTGTAAGTAAATAATTAGAAAGTAATCTAAGGATAGTTTTAGGAAGTTTGGGCTGTAAAGGATCTATGTTTGCAATAGTACAAGCTTGGTATTGGGCCTACCCATCACTTCACATACAACAAAGATAAAAGTGTCAAGTTATAATCTATAATATATCATTAACCACGTGTTTATACTTGGCTAGAAAAGTAATTCAGTTTCCCCCTTGATAATGAAATCCAAATAGGTAGGCCTTGGGTAAACAATTGTTAAAATGTTTGTTAAGATTTTGTGATTTGGTCATGTGCGCATAAAATAAAAAATAGTAAGACTAAATAATTTATTGAAAACCACCTAATTAAACTATATGATCTATTTTAAGCATATAAGTAATAAGAAATAAAAGTGTGAGCTAATTATTAACATATAAAGGTTAATTCCAACTTTGAAACAGGGTATAGTGTTGATGCAATCAATAGTATATCTATAATGTAGAATCAAGGTCTGAGAATAAATAGGGTTGATAAATTCAATATAGTTATCTAGATAACACACATAATACATAACTAGGTTGATAGGGTCAATCCAGTTGACTGTACAAGGGTAGTTTTAAAGACTACAAACTGTTAAAATAAGGATTGTAAGGAAAGAGACAGAAATATAGAAAGGAAACTTGGTGGATTAGAGATGCAAAGAGGTGATATTTCAATCAAATAACCTTGATAAATGCTTGAAAATTTTGCTAACAAGGTCAACTAGGTTGATCTAGCTTTGTAGAAACCTATTGCTGAGTGCCTGGAATATATAAGGTTAATTTGGTCAACCTAGTATGCTAAACAAGATCCCTAAAAATGTATAGGATTGATTGGGTCAACCTAGTAGTCTAATCTAGATGTTTGAAAGTTTGAAAACTATATTGGGTTGACTGAGTCGATCCAGTAGCTTGTACTTGAAAAATTACGTATCAAAGTTAGAAATGGGTCAATGCAGTCAACCCAGTATGGAAAATATATGATAAAAATAATGATAAAAGGATGAAATAAGTGAATAAATCCTCCAAGTTTTCATTCACATTGGGTTCACCATAATGTATGGAATCATAAATGCATCATGTCTATAAATTAATCCTAGCTCAAAGAAGATAGAGAATGCCTACACTTTCAATCAAAAATACATTTATTAAGTAGGAGCATGACCAATATGAGGATCTACTAGACCCGATTAGGGGATCACTTACAATAATACACTATGTTAAGGAGGGTTTTAAAGCCTCCAAACTATTGAGTGTGGAGCCCTTTATGGATATCACATGACCATGTTGATACACTTTGGGGGTTAGAGAGCTCCACAAATGTTAGGAGCTCATTTTTTCCCCACTCCATCTTTTATGGAACCTTGATTCCATGTGAGTGGAATATTATTAGATATTTATAATTTTTATGTCTTCCTTATTTTTTGGAGTGAGTTGTTAGATATCTATTTTCCATGTTGACTTCCATGTTTTGTGGAAGTGGTATTGACTTCCATGTTTTGTGGAGTTAGCTGTCATCTCCTTGAAAGTTGTGAGAGCCTTTTATGGAAGATATATGAGGATGGCATGTTCCTCCATAGGTGGGCTTATGGATAAGCATGTCTAGGTGGAGAATAGGTATTTCCTTGTGGATAATTCTTATCTTATATAAGCATGGCAAGTTTCTCCTCTTGGGCTTGTTTTTCTTCATTTATTATTATTATTATTATTATTATTATTGTTATTATTATTATTATTATTATTATTATTATTATTATTATAATACAGGTGTGGTGTGGCTTTTGAGAGATAAGAAAAAATGTAGATGTTTTATTGATAGGGTGTGGTATAATAGTTTGTGATATAGTATTTTGTAGGTACAGGTATAGGTGTAGCATAACATGTGTGTAGAATTATTGACATATTTGGATAAGCAATTCAGTGAATTCATTTGTGAATTCTGAAGGAGATATTCTATCTCTATGAGAGGTTCTTTGTAATCTTATTTTTTGTTATATATTTTATTGAAATTTTTCTTGGTGGATGTATCCCACATTGGGTGAACTATGGTAGATCTGTGTTATGGTCTTTATTGTTGGTTTTATTTTCTCCATTAATGCTTTCAATTACTATGATTTGAGAAATTGATTTTGTGATGTAATAGCGCATAATTAAATCTAATTTTGTACATTTAAATTATGATTTTATGTGGATTAAATCTAGTTTGAATTTATTCAATTCCTAATAAATGGCATCAAAGCTTTGGTGGTGTTTTTGATAAAGTGGTAAATCACAAGAATGGTTATTAACTTGAGTGGGAGCTCTGGGAGAAGAGATCAGGTTAAGATTTGAGGAATTTTATGGTAAGAATTTTGGTTTATGGAAAATACAAATAGAAGATTACTTATATCAGTAGGATCTTCATCTCCCCTTAAAGGGGAAAAGAGAATAACCTATAAGTATGAGTTTTGTAGATTGGTCATTATGTGATAGGAAGGCATTGGGAGCCATACAGTTATGTTCTACATCTTTTGTTGCATTTAACATTTTAGATCAAAAAACTACAAAGGATCTCATCAATAAATTGGAAAGTTGTATGAGAAATCCTCTATTTTAAATAGATTTATTCTTATGAAAAGATTGTTTAATATGAAAATGTCTAAGAATGGTTCTATTTCTAGTCATTTAAATGATTTTAATGAGGTTGTAAGTATGCTCACTTTTTTTGGAGTTAAGTTTGATTATGAATTTAGATCTTTATTGATTTTGTGTACATTGCTTGATAGTTGGGATAACTTGGTTATGGTTGTGAGTAATGTAGTCCCTCCAAGGGAAGCTTAAATTTTGAGGATGTTTTAGGTGTGATTCTTAGTGAAGAAATGCAAAGCAAAAGCACTAGTGAATCATCTTTAGGGAATGATTTGTCTATTGAAACTAAAGGGAGGTAAAAGGACAAGAGCAAAGGCAATCATGGAAAGTCAAAGGGTAGATCTAAATTTAGATCTAAAGCCAAGATGATATCCTAGCATTATGGGAAGAGTGGACACTCACATAAAGATTGTTGGTCAGTTTGGGATAAGCATGCCAATAAGGAGGAAATAAATGAGGTAAATGTGACATCAAGTAAATCATGTCAGGATGCCTTAATTATTTCTTTGGATAATTTTTGAGTCTTGGGTAAAAGATTCAGGGGCTTCTTTTCATGCCACCCCACATAGGAATTATTTTACTAATTATGTTCAAGAAAATTTGGGACATGTTTATCTTGGTGATGATGAACAATGTGAGATAGTAGGGAAAGATTCTATTTAGATGAAAATGTAGAATGGAAACATGTGGCTACTTAAGGATGTCAAACATGTGCCTATGTTGAGATGGAATTTAGTTTCAGTGGGGCAATTAGAAAGTGAGGGATGTTCAGTAATGTTTATTATAAATTCTTGAAAGTTACCAAATGTGCTCTTATGGTTGCAAGAGATAAGAAAGTTGGTACTTTATATTTTGACTAGTACTATTGATTCTTTTGATTTAGTTGTTACAGATGGAGATGCAACTATGTGGATCTATAAGCTCAGCCATATGAGCCATAAAGGCATGGAGATATTAAAATACAAGTTGTCTAGATTAAAATCTATTGATTTAGACTTATGTGAGGATTTTGTGTACAAGAAACAAAATTAGGTTAAGTTACTAAAGGCTGGACCCACAAAGAAAGAGCATAAGTTAGAGTTGGTACATTCAGATGTATGGGGACCAGCTTAGGTATCTTCTATTCGTGGTTCCAATTATTATGTCACTTTTATTGATGATGTAATTAGAAAATTTTGGGTTTATTCCATTAAAAAAATCTGATGTATTTGACACTTTTAAGAAGTGGAAGGCCTTGGTTGAGAATGAAACAAGTCTTAAGTTGAAATGTCTCAGATCAGATAATGGACGTGAGTATTTTAGTAATGATTTCTTTGATTATTGTTCTAAAAATGGAATCTATAGGCAAAGGATAATTTTAGGAACTCCATAGTAGAATGGGGTATCTAAAAGGATGAACAAAACAATAATGGAACATGTTAAGAGCATGAGGTTACATGCAAGGTTTCCTTTATAGTTTTTGGAAGAATTAGTTAGCATGGTAGTTTATATGATTAATAGAGGACCTTCTATGCCTTTGGATGGAGGCATTCTTGAAAAAGTTTGGTCTGGTAAGGATGTTGATTATTCTTTTCTTAAAGTCTTTGGATGTGAGTCTTTTACTCTTATTGAGAAAGAGGATAAGATCAAATTAGATGAAAAATAAGAAAAATGCACATTTATTGGTTATTTTGAGGATGACTTTAGTTTCCATATATGTAGCATTAAAGATAAGAAAATATTTTGGTCTAGAGATGTATTCTTTAATGAAAATTTCATGTATAAGAATTAGTTTCAAGAATAGGAATAGAAACATAAAGAGTACACAGTATTGGATGACATTGTGGATGGAAAAGTATCCAATGATTCAGTTCAGGGACCTTCTACATAAGGACCCCAAAATCCTATGGTAAGAAGGTCTTCTAGGGTAAGAAAAGCACCTAAACATTTTTCTCCTTTGAATTATTCATTACTCACTGACAAAAAAGAAACAGAGTGTTATGAGGAAGCAATGCAGGTAGATGTCAAGAAAAAGTAGGAGCAAGCCATGGATGATGAACATATATCTCTCATGTAGAACCAAACATGGGATTTGTTTAAGCTACCCAAGGGAAAGAGTGAATTTCCAAACAAGTGGATCTTTAGAATAAAAGAAGAGGATGAAGGGAGAAAAAGGTATAAGGCTCGGATGGTGGTCAAGGGGTTTGTACAAAAATTAGGTATTGATTTTGATGAGATTTTTTTCTCCTATTGTAAAAATAACTTTTATTAGGACTATTATTGGTTTATTTTCATTTAATGATTTGTACTTAGAACAGTTAGATGTGAAAACTACTTTTCTTCATAGTGATTTGGATGAAGATTTGTATATAAAATAACCATAGGGATATGAATACTAAAAAAGAGCTTGTATGGCTTAAAACAAGATCCACATCGATGCTATAAGAAATTTGATTGTTTTATGTTGGAACAAGGTTATCAAAGGTGTAATTTTAACCATTGCATTTACATCAATCATTTTGATGACAGTTATTTTATTATATTATGACTGTATGTGGATGACAAGTTAGTTGCAATAAAAAACATACAACATATTCATATACTCAAGAAAAAACTTAGTGACTCATTTTCTGTGAAGAATTTGGGTGTAGCAAAGCAAATCTTTGTTATGAGGATTTCTCATGATGGAAAGGAGAGGAAGCTGATTTTACCTCAATCAGAGTATGTTAAGAAAGTCTTGGAAAAGTTTAGCATGTTGGATGCTAAATCTATTGGTACTACTTTGGCATGACACTTTAGATTATCAAACAATCAATGTCCCAAGATGGAGGTTGAAAATATTAAGATTTCCAAGGTACCTTACTCATCAGCAATTAGCATCTTGATGTATGCCATGGTTTATACTAGGCTGAATATTGCCAATTTAGTGAGAGTTGTGAGCAGGTATATGAGTGATTCAAGTTATCAACATTTGCAAGCAGTGAAATGGATTCTTTGGTATTTGAGAGGAACCATGAACATTGCATTATGTTATGGTGGATCAGATACCACTTTTCATGGTTATGTGGATTTGGATATGGTAGAGGATATTGATAGTAGGAGAATTATGACAAGTTATATATTCACTATTGAAGATACAATGGTTAGTTGGATTTCTAGGAAACAAAAGGTTATGGCTTTGTCAATCATAGAGATAGAGTATGTTTCTACCATAGAGGCTAGCAAGGAGATTATTTGGTTATAGGATTTATTTCTAGAGTTAGGGCATGAGTAGGAAGTTGAGAGACTACACAATGATAGTCAAAGTGCCATTCATTTGGCAAAGAACTCTGTTTTCCACTCAAGGATGAAACACATTCAGTTACATTATCACTTCATCAGGACAGCTTTGGAGGATAACTTGGTGAATTTGGAGAAGATTCATAATATCTAAAATCCTATGGATATGATGACCAAGGTGGTCACATTAGACAAATTGAGACTATGTCCAATTTTTATTGGCCTTAGTGGTCATGGAGTAGTGATAGATTCTATTTAGGAGAAACAATATCCAAGTGGGAGATTGTTGAGTGTGAAGCCCTTTAGGGATATCACATGACCATGGTGGTACAATTTGGAGGCTTAGAGAGCTCCACAAATGTGGGGAGTGTATTTTTTCCCCAATCCACCTTTTATGGAACCTTTCTTCCATGTGATTGGAATATTCTTAGATATTTCTAATTTCTATGTCTTCCTTATTTTGTGGAGTGTGTTGTTAGATATTTATTTTCCATGTTAACTTCCATGTTTTGTGGAGTTAGTTGTCATCTCCTTGAAAGTTTTGAGAGCCTTTTGTGGAGGAGAGATGAGTATGGCATGTTTCTCCCTAGGTGGGCTTATGGATAAGCATGTCTAGGTGGAGGATAGGTATTTCCTTATGGATAATGCTTATCTTGGATAAGCATGGTGAGTTTTTCTTCTTGGGCTTATTTTTCTTCATTTGTTGTTATTATACAAGTGTGGTGTGGCTTTTGAGAGATAATAAAAAGTGTAGATGTTTTACTGATAGGGTGTTGTATAGTAGCTTGTGATATAGTATTTTTCAAGTGCAGGTGTAGCATGGTTATTTGAAAAATTGTTGACATATTTGGATCAACAATTAAGTGAAATCATTTGTGAATTTTGAAGGATATATTTTATCTCTATGATAGTTTCTTTGTAATATTGTTTTTTGTTATAAATTTTATTAAGGACTTTATTGGTGGATGTAGCCCACATTGGGTGAACCAAGGGAGATCTATGTTATGGTCTTTATTTCTAGTTTTATTTTCTCCATTAATTCTTTCAATTATTGTGATTAGAGGAATTGATTTCATGATGAAATAGTGAATAATTAAATCTAAATTTGTACATTTAAATTATTGTTTTATGTGGATTAAATCTTTTTGAATTTATTTAATTCCTAACACAAACTAACACAATCACACAATAAGCCTAATAGGGTCCTTGGTTTGAATATTTCACTTAATCTAATAACAAGTAAAGTAATCTAGTCTAGTGATCACCAAAGCTTGTGGCACAAAGTGGGGGTTAGAAACAATCAAAAGATGTATAAGAGAATCTCAATTAATCTTAGTATGATTAAGACCCTACTATATGGAATATGAAGAGTAATCTTATTCTAAGCCAATACTTATGTTACTTATATCTACTAAAGAGAGGAGAAAAGTTAGAGAATACTTTCTTAAATGTGAACCTATCGAGACTCAATCTTTCCCTTGGCCAAAGTGGATTTGAAAGAGGTTGTTGTGGTTTTTAAGGATCACTAATAAAGTCCAAAACATCCAATACTTATTAATAAGACTATATTCTCTAAGTAGAAACCCTAAGATAAGACTCTTCAAGTATAATGGTGGAAGAGTATATTATAAAGAAGCTCTAGCAAATATAACTCTTGATTGCATAGTGAAATAATAATGAAATGATCTTGTATTTATAAGTGGATGTAACCCTAAACCCTTCCAAAAATGTTAGATGATAGGGTCAACCCATCAACCCTATACAATTTTGGTCAATTATTCATTAAGTCCCGAGCTAGGTTGGCCAAAAGCCAAATAGCTCCTAAGTTAAAAATACCCTAAAACTATACAGGGTCAACCCAATCAGCCCTATACATTAAAATGTCAAAAGGGACATAAGGTAAGGAAAAGAGGGATGGAAAGAGGAAAAATACTAGAGTGTGCAAGGGATGAATAATATCTTAGAGAATGGTTTTAGGATCTAGTTGGAATGGTAATAATGTGGTAATAAGGGACAACAATCCTATGAAGCACCAATGGTATTCCCACCCCTTTCCTAGTGCACCCCTTAAGGTATGCACTTAGAGAGATTGGGTCTCAATGGGTTCCTAAAATATGTAAAGCATTAGTATTTGATAAAAGTTGAAAACATTATGTGTATATGTAAACCATTATATTTTACCTATTAAGGGTTGATGAAGTTGTCAATGTCATCAGAGAATTGGAAAGAGAAGTGAAAGAATCTACTATTGTTCAAAAAGTGTTGAGATCACAAACTTTTAAGTTTGAATCTAAGGTGTCCCCAGTAGAAGAGATTCATGATTTGGACAAGGTAGAGATAGATGGGATTCATGGCATTTTGACTACCTATGAGATGAGAACTAATGAAAGAAGACCTCCCAAGAAGGAAGTAGCTTTCAAAGTTGATAAGAAGTCAATATCCAAGAAGGTAAAGGATGAGGAATGATCAAATATTGATGATGATAAACTAATATCTATGTTTGCAATGAATTTGAGGTTTGGATATGGTAAGTAAAAAGGTAAGTTTCCCTTCAAATGTTTCAACTATGGAAATATTATTCACTTTGCATCCAAGGATCCTCACAAGGATAAATCTGAGCATGATGAAGAACATGATGAACATCATGGAGATGATAAAAAGACCTATAAGCCTAAAAAAAACAAAAAGGACTTCAGGAAGTATGAAGGAAGGAAAGTAACTTTCAAAAACAAGAGAAGTTTATATAATAAAGAAGATAACTCTTCTAATGTAAGTGAATCAAGTGAATTTGATAGTGATGGTGGTAGTATTGAACCTAAACATGAAAATAATGAAATATTGTTCATGTCTATAGAATTAGACAATGAGGGTTGTTCAAATGGGAAAGGCTTTATGGTTGATGTAGAATCAAATAAAGAAGAAGTAGAAGTGAATCTTGAGGTAGAATTGGTAAGTGCCTTGGGGGAGTTGAAGTTTTAAAGAAGAAAGAATCATAAATTAAGATCACTAGTTAAGGACTATGAGGAGAAGATTGGATTGTTTGAGGAGATATTGAGTAAGAACACCAAGGATTATGATGATATCATTAATCAAGTTGAGACACATATAGAGATAGCTAATGCAAACCTAAAGGCTAAAGAGGAAGAATGCATCAGGTATGAAACTAAAATAGAATCCCTAAAAGCTAAGTTGGATTGAACATATATGTAGGTGAAGTGCTTTGTGATGTTTGAAAGGAGCGCTGATGTTTTAGATGATCTATTGAGTGGTCAAAATACTTAAATTGATAAGATAGGCCTTGGTTTCAAAGAAGACCAAACAAAGACACCTATAGTCAGGGAGAAGACTATTGAAGACAAAAAGGTCAACATGAAAAGACCTATCAAATAGCCTAATGATATAAGGTATGCTAATTATTTTAATGGTTACTATTTTATATGTAGTCACTTTGGTTATAGAGCAAGATAATGTAAACACCCTCTAAGAATGAGTACTCATGGAACTATGGAAGGAGTCATAATTCACATTAGTCAAATGGCATGCATAAGGTGGTTTATTACATATGTCATAATGTAGGACACATTGAAATATTATATCTTAATAGATTTATAACGTCATAAAGTCAAAATGGGAAGTTTGAATCCCCTAAAGTGCAAAAAACAAGGCAAATGAATGTATAAAAACCAAAGGTAGTAAAGATAAGTCATGATCAGTCTACAATCTCAAATGGATTGCTTACTATGATAGAGCATGCCTCAAGTGTGAAATCAAGTTAAGAATGTCTATTGTTAACTCAAATTGATGATCAAATATCCTAAACTAGTGTTGTTTTAGTGCCTTATGGAAAGGGGTGACTCCATTAGGTTTTATGGAGACACATATAAGTAAGTGGAAGCATGGTGGATACTTGTTGGGCTTTGATAGGTGTTATATGGTATGAATACATGTTGAAGATTATTGAGTCTAAGATATAAGTGTGGTCTTTTGGAATATTGAGAGGTAAGTATTGGTGCTAAGGTGTTTGATTTGTGTTGAAAATGGTTTGTGTGTATTGTTGATTCATATGGTGAGCAAGTTGAGAAGACAAAGAGGGAGCATGGTTGTGTAGTTCTATATGATCCTTATTTTTTTATTTGATGCATTCATTGATATATGTTTGTTTTCAAGGAGAGCTTTGTAACTCTGAGTTCTTTTTCAAGAGAGTGACTATCTTTATTATCTAGATAAATGTAAATGTATATTTAGGAGAACCATGATTTATGAAATGTTTCATGATTCTATTTTTTGAGAGTTATGAGAGAGAGTTGAGTGTTATATATACATCAAGATGACCTTAAGTTCATAGAGGACCAAGGCACATATTATATTATCTCATTTTGAATATCATGAAGAAGACAAGTTATGACAGAGGTCTATCATATTGAAGCATGTAAGCACAAATCTAGCTGACAAAATGATGCAAGGAAGGTGTCATGATGATGTTTGTGTTATGTTATCTTGAGAAACATGAAGGGGAAATACTAATGCAAGAAGAACATATGAAGATGACCTTTTGGTTATGTGCAACGATGGTAAGCTACAAGCCAGAAAATGAAAAATATAGATTGTCCAATTTGTGATAAAGATTTACAAAATTGATATATGCAAGCATGGACAAGGAGATATAACACTTTGATGAAATGATAATAGAAAATTTGGATGAAATAGATGATGATAAAGGTGATGGCCGATCTGACCCTAGAGACCCCATGTCTCTAAGCGCTGCCTACATAACCCTCTTAGACAATGTTTATACGTGGATATCATACCATATTTATTTCTCTCAATACGGGAAGAGAAGTAATGATGTAACATAAAATTGACCCATGGATTCTATACTTAAGTTAATGATTGCACATTATGAGTGGATGATGGAGAAAGGATGAAAAATGTGATTTCATTGGTCCCAATCGACATGCATGGGATATTAAATACAAAGAATAGGAAATGATGGTGGATGCAAATAATAATAAATAAATAAATCATCTACATGAATTAATGATGATGGATCAAATGATTCGACAATATGGATGAGATAAGGATGAAAAAAAGAGAGAGATGACACACAGATGCATCGACTTGAGAATGTGAGTTGGTTTGATAGTTGCCTTGTGTTTATTTTGTTATTTGTATTAGATTTTTGATGATAATTCCAATCGAGTAAGAGTTGAGCAACCTAATTTTTGATGTTATGTATGACATGATGCACCAATGGTATAGAAAAACCATGATGACTATCATGTAATACGCTTAAGGAATAATAGATTCACAAGGACAAAAATTAGTGCATCATGCTATGGAAGATCATAATAACACCATTAATAATGTGCATAGTGATCTAGACACAAGAAATAACAATAAAGATAAGATAAAAGAGTTGTTTGCAGTAATGAAAATGATGTAAGTAAACACAAAAGTAAACAAACACTACGAAAGTAGGTAAACACCCATGATGTAAAATAAATTAAATGACTATACATACGAGTGATCAAATGACTTTTTGGATGTCCTTGGCTAGAGTATAACCCTTTGGCATATGAAATTTCTGACAATGTTGAAATGTTCGATGAGTAATCTGCATAAGGTATGACTAGTTTACATAACTAAAAATAAAGGATATTTTGATTGTTGATTGGATTTTGTATTTTGTTGGTTTTTTCTAATGTTTTGGATTTTATTTTTTTGAGCTTTGGAATTTTTTTTGGATTTTGTTGGAATTTATAATGTTTTTTGGATTTTTTTGGATTTATATGTGTATACAAGGAATACCAACAAAGGGAAAACCATATTCTAGCACCAAAGAGTTAGTGGTAGGGGATGGAAAACCATATTCTAGCACTAAAGTAATTGGATGCATTTGGTCTTACATGTCTTTAGATTTGAATTTTCATCTTGACAAATGTACAACTCTAAAAGAGGCTTGGGATAAATTAACATCATTGTTTGGCAAAATAGATGAGGTTCGTGGTTACTAAATTGACAACAAACTCATTAGTTTGGATCCTAAAAATTATGCCACAATACAAGACTACATCACTAAAGTCATAGATCTTAGAGCACAACTTTTTGAATGTAAAATTGATAAAAAAATATATTCAATTAATTTTTAGTGCCTTACATAAATTAGGTCCTAAATATTCATCCTTTGTCTCTAGCATTCAGACTCATCGGCTCACATTGGGTACATCTTATCAAATGCCCACCTTTGAGGTATTCTCTGAGATTCTAATGGCTGAAGAAGAAAAGTTAATAGCTATGGGTCTAATCAAGTCATCCAAATCTCAAGCTCTAGTTGCAATTCAACCTTAGCATAAGCAAGTTTCAACATCAACATCAAATACAGGTTCAAGTAAAAAGAAGTAGAATAATCAAACTAAGTCACAAAAAGATAAAAATAAAGGGCAACAATCTTCCTCACAAGAAAATTATAACTCCATTAATAAGAAAGGGGATTCAAAAAAAATAACTAGTACTCCTTGCCCTTATTGACAAAAGGGGTTTCATAGTGAATAAGATTGTTGGAAGAAAGAGATTGACGAACTTAAGGGTCTTGTCAAAAAGAATAACATCAATCAATCCTCTTCAAAAGATTCTTCCACTCCTTCAAATTTAGGGAAAGGGAAAGCTATGGCACTAGTTGCACTGGAAAATTCTCCTAAGTCATAGGTCATTGACTTAGGTGATTTGCATCATATGGGTTCTAATCAAGAACAATTTTCTAGATTAGAACAAAGTTCCTTGCCTTATATTCTCATAGGTGATGATTATAAGGTAGATATTATAGGAAAAGGTACAATTGATGTTGATAGTGGTGTATTTGAGGATGTCCTCTGTGTGCCAAAGTTAAGATGTTACCAAATCACTCACTTTGATACTGGTAGGAAAGTTGAGTTCACACCCACTTCTATATCAATCAAAAAATTGGAGGATAATGCTTTAGTTGCAGTGGGAAAAGTTGACACTAATACTCAACTTTATTCATTCTCCCACTTTGTGCCTCAGTCTTCATCTATAGATTTGCTCTCACACACTGATTCAGTGAGCAAGTTATGGCATGAGTGGTTTGGTCATCTAAACTACCGCTATTTACAACAACTTAGTTAGTAGGAGATGGTTACAAGACTTCCATATATTTAGTTTTTAGAGGGTGTATGTCATGGTTATGCCTTAGACAAACATCTAGAGGATGAGTTTGATAAAGGGAAGGCTTAGAGGGCTACACAAGTCCTTGAACTTGTTCATAGCAATTTAATAGGTCCATTACCTACTTTGTCTTTTAGTAAAACATGTTATCTTCTCACATTTATTGATGACTATTCCAGATATACTTGAGTTTCTTTTCTAAAACTCAAGAGTGAAGTATTTGATAGATTTCTAGAGTTCAAATTTCTAGCAGAGAAACAATCTGGGAAGTATGTCAAGATTATCTACATAGATAATGGGAGGGAATATGTGAACAAGTTTGAATAATTTTGTGCTCTTGAAGGAATTGATCTTTAGCATTTAGTTGCATACACACCTCAGCAGAATGGTGTAGTAGAGAGGAAGAATATATTTTTAAAAGACATGGCAAGTTGGATGATTCATGCAAAATCATTAGTACCTGAGTACTAGGTGGAAGTGATTAATTATGTTGTGTGTGTGTGTGTGTGTGTGTGTGTGTGTGTGTGTGTGTGTGTGTGTGTGTAGAATAAAGTTTCTCACAAAGCTTTAAAGGGGATAACACCTCTTGAAGCTTAGTGTAATAAAAAGCCAGAGTACATCATTTTAGAGTCTTTGGCAGTCCAACATGGGCTCACATACCTTCAGACAAGCATCGTGTTTTAGAACAACAAAGTCAAACTTGCATATTTATGGGATATCTTAATGGTGTTAAGGGATATCAGCTCATATATCCAGATTCATTGAGCTTATTATAACGAGAAGTGTTTACTTTGAAAAAAGTCCTTTAGACTTATCTTCTAACATTTCTCATTCTTCTTCCTTAGAAGAATCAGATAGCAGTGATGAATATACTGCTACTTTATCTAATCATAGGGATGATGAGGTAATACCTTCCCAACAGGGTTTAGTAGGATATGTTCCTCCTCCTCTTCCTCCTCTAAATCCTCATCCATTAATGCCTTTATGGGCTAGAAAGACTTTAGCAGATGTAGACCCTCTTGTTAGGGATACATTAGATAGAAGGAGAACACGGTCACAACATGATCTTCCATATTCCTACATTGCCACAACTTCTATTACATAGTCTTTTCAAGAAGCCACAGGGACAGTTGAATGGGATTCAATGATGGAAGAAGAGTATGACTCTTTGATTAGGAAAAATACTTAGGATATTATTCCTCTTCCTAAGGGAAGAAAATTAATATGATGTAGGTGGATATATCAAACTAAGTTTGCAGCAGATGGAAACATTGATAAGTATAAAGCATATTTAGTGGCCAAAGGTTTTTCCCAAGTAAAAGGCATTGACTATACAGAAACCTTTGCACCTATTGCTAAGATGAATTATATTCACTTGATACTAGTTATTGGTGCAGCTCATGGTTGGGTTGTACATCAGATAGATGTGAAGAGTGCATTTCTTCACAGGGATTTTCATGAGGATATTTATATGGAGTGGCCACATGGGTTCGTTCAAGATTCTTCACTAGTATGTTTCATGAAGAAGTCTCTCTATGGTCTAAAACAATCCCCTTAGGGCTTTGTATTCTAGGATGGACACATTTCTTCTCTTAGTTGGGTTCTCAAGATGTCACTCAGATCTAAATGTCTACATTCTACAGTAGGAGGATTCACTATTATATTTGGTGCTCTATGTTGATGATCTCATTATTATAGGGAGCACAACATCCATCATCAATAGTGTTAAGACTGCACTTTATGATTAGTTTTCTATGATAGACATGGGATTATTACATTATTTTCTTGGGATTCAAATAGCATAGTTTCTTTTGGGATTACACTTTCATAGTCCAAGTATGTCATGGACTTGTTAGCTTAGTTTCACATGGATGATTGTAGGCCTGTAACAACTCCTTTCTTATCTAGAGTTAAAATTGAGGTTCATTGTTCCACTCCCTTGGTTGATGCCATATTATATTGCCAGTTTGTAGGCAGCCTCATCTATCTGACTCATACATGACTTGACATTTCATATGTAGTTGGCATGGTTTCATGCTTTATGCAGACACCACATGAGCTTCATTGGAGAGATGCCAAATGCATTTTGAGCTACAGTCAGGGCACTATCAGATATGGGATTCACTATACAGTAGGTATAGGTTTAGACTTGGTGGGATACATAGATTATGATTGGGCTAACGATTATGATGATCATAAGTCCACTTTTGGTTATAGCTTTCACTTCGAATCAGGTATCATTTGTTGGCAGAGTAAGAAACAAAAAAAAATTGCTCTTTCATCTACAGAGGTTGAGTATCATAGCACTATTAATGCCACTACTAAGATTATTTGGCTTTAGAATATTCTCATTCAGCTTGGTGTTCCATTTTGAAATCCATCAGTCATCTATTGCGACAACCAGAGCACTATCTAGATCTCAAATAATTTGATTCATAATTAGAGAATCAAACATATAGAGATCCATATGCACTTTATTAAGTAGAGATCATTGATATTCAATATTGTCCTACAGAGGAGCAAATTATAGATATTTTCACCAAACCTCTCACTGAGAGTATCTTCACTTGTGATCTCTTTTGTGGGTACAGGACATAAGTTATTTAGGGGAAATTAGTTCTTCAGAGGGGTCTCCTAGACCTTCATTTTGAACAATTTTTTTTCCTTTGGGTTTTCTTCTTTCGTCATCTATTTATACAAAGTACCTAATATGGCTACACATTGTTGAGACTCTTATCTGCATAGCCCTATATGAGCTTCACTTATGGGAGGTGTTGGTGCATTTATTTACTTTATTGCATTTATTATTTATTATTTTGGTGCACTAATTACTTATTGCAATCATTTTATTATGTTTATTATTAATTTGCACCAGATAGGATAAGCTTGCTTAGCTAGTAGTTAACTTTGACACTTATCTTGTTACAATGGAGTTCCACTCCACTATTCAGGGTAAGATATGATAAGATTATTTAACTAATATTCAACTTATGTTGATCATTTACACAAGTTGGACACTTGTCTTGTTAGTGTGGAGTTGCACTCCATGATTCATGTAGACAGATGTCAGTTGAACTACATGTGTTATGTGAGTTCCCTGATCTCTATCATGCACACCTTGCTCTATATAAGCAATGGATATTTATGTATTCTATATCAGATTAATATTGAATTATTAGAGTAATTCATCATATTTGAGTTATTTATTCATTTCTATTATTATCTTAGATATACAGTTACTGTTTATTACTATTACTATTTTATCTCTTACTTATGCTTTTTATTAGATTCATTAGATCATGTAGCTAATTCTAACAATATTTGACTCAAAGTATTTGGTGTTTGGAAATGTGACTAAGTTTGCAGTGATCAATTTTTAATAGAATACATCATAAGGTTCCCCTAAAGGAGTGAATTTTTTATTAATAGGCACAGTATTATTTTTGACAGGCTAAGAATGTTGTAACTATTGTAACTCTAGGGATGGAGTGACACTAGATGGTAGAGGTGCTAGAATTGGATTCCCTTTGCTAGTTTGATGGGGGATATTATAATCAAGGATATAACTAGTGGAGGGAAGACTTGGTTGATTTTGTAAAATAGACTCTCTAATGGTAAGGTGATGTTGATATGGAATGTTTTAGGATTCCCTAGCTAGAGAAGTAGCTTGATCTTGGGAGGATAGATTTATGAAGGTTCATGGACTTAAATTGGTTGGGTTTGTGAATAAATGTGAATTTGAGTTTGGGAATGGGTTGGATGCAAAATCAAATGATTGATTTTGATGACTATAAAAAGGTTGGTTTTGAAGGGCATAGGAGTTGACAATTTGATTTGGATGGAAGATATTTAGATTGGACTGAATGAGATTTTGGTTTATGAATAGACTTTGGTTCAAATATATATTTTAAAGTGATGGTGAAGGTGAATCAAAATTTTAATTGAGATTGGTAATAATGTTGTAACTACATGGATTGGTGAAGAAGTTTGGGTTTGCGTTTTGAGGTGAACTACATGCAAAATAATAGGATTGATTTTGATTACTATAAATTATTCAAGTTTGGATTTGATTGATGGATGGATGATAATGAATACATATTCAAACTTGGATTTGGATTTGTTAGATGATTGGTTTGATATTGATTTAAATATGGATTTGAATCAAAATTGGTTGGATTGAATCTTGGGTTATAACAAAGATTATTGGGATTGTGATTAGGGACAAAATTGGTCAAGGGGTTGTTCCAAGATGCCATGATTCTTTCAATGGATGATACTACTAAGAAAATACTTGACTCAATAATGAAAAAGACTTGAAATTAAACTCTAGTGAAGTAAAGTACCAAAGTGACTACAAGTTTGATTGCTAACTAAATGCTTTTGAGCTTTTTAAAGAAAAATTTATGATTTTTAGGATAACATTTAAACTCAAAAGAATTTATTTACAAATAAGGATTTTACAACACATGGTAATCACAAGGAAAAAATAAATAATTTGTATTCTAAACAAATAAGAAATTGCACATAAAAAGGGTGAAAATTAGGTAAAAGGGTTGTAAACAACTTTTGGGCTTTTTGTTGTCACTTACATATCCATGCTCTCATCTATGACCAAATATTTCAAGGCACTAACCATGGAAGATCCTAGCATGCCCATGGTCCACTAAGTCCAGTTTTGAAGGTGTGTAGAAAGTAACTTCTCATTGCTAACTACTAACCAATGCACCAAATTCGAATAACAAAGAAGCAACCCTAAGATTAAGGTATACATGAGCTTATCTAGTGGGTAATAAAATCGTGAAAGAGATTGATATGCAGATACACACTATTGGGTCTTATTCCAAAATACCCAACATAGCCATAAGGGTCTCAATGTGTTGAAAATTGACAATATTAGATCTCAAGTTAGCTATTGAAACCTTAGGTATTAAAGCATGAAAGCCCCTCACACCATAGTGTGCTTAAAACACATAATCACTTAGGCAATTGAAATAGTTGGGTCTTGATTTATATACCCCATCATAAAATGGGGTTTGGCCTATTACATGGTGATGAAATCCACGATCAATAGAGCCCCTAATAAAATAAAAATAAAGAGTTAATCATATTTTTGATTTCTAGGTATCATCACTAGCATGATGCCAAGGAAAGAACATACACAAGATCAACTAGGGTAACAAATAAGTTACAAGATTGCTTTTGATTTTCAAGTATCATCACCAGTGTGATGCCAAGGAAAGAGCATACACAACCTTTGCAACTAGATAAGAAGACAAAAATAATAAATGGATTTACTCCATAGTAAATAAAGTGTGATTTATTTACTAGGAATGCAAAAGATTGAAAATGAAAGATGTTAGTGAAAGAAAATAAAATAAACTTGGTTTAATTTTTTTGTTTTTTACTATTGACTTTGGCCAATAGTCTGCAAACAAGGTGTTAGTTTGTTTTGCATGGGATAAAAAATAAAATATCCCACAAGAAGAAATGAAAAACCACTAAAAACATACAAAAAATAATCCTTTGTGATGAAATCGTTGTTACATAGTTAAGTCAGAAAAGTGAAATTATATAATGATCATGCAGGAAAAAGATAGAAAATAGAAAAAGCTTATAGAAATAATATCATTGTTATGCTCAATGAAATTGTTGCATAGAATAACAAAATCACTATTGAACAAAAATGTTGCAGGTAAGGATGAAATCACTACACCAAATGACAAAATCGCTATAAAAAAACATGAAATCACTGCACCAAATGACAAAAACATTACGAGTTATGACAAAATCACTACAAGGTGGAAAGATATCACTATTCTTGGATGAAATCACTATTTTGATACAAAATTATTGTTAATCTACAAAATATAGAAAAAAGCATAAAAATGTGGAAAAAGTGACAAAAATGTTGTTTAGTCTAACAAAATCACTAAAAAGTGCTCTAAAATCATTGTTATGCAAGAAAAATGTACAACTAGACATGAAATACTAGATAACAACCTATAGTCCATACCAGCTCAAAAATAAACAAGATTAAACGCAAGAGATAAATGAAAAGAAAACAAAAATATTGAAAGACGTGGGTAAGTCCCAATGGGCGTGCCAGAAATGTATGAATTAAAAAGTGCAAAAACAAAAAACAAGTCTACTCTAAGCTAAAATCTACCAAAGTTAGAGTAATAAATACAAGAAATAATAATCAAAATCTTCACAATTTAGACACAAAAATCTTCCATCATGATTCAAATCTGATTTGCTCTATTAAAATATGGTGTTCACTCCTCCAATGCAAATATGAAACGGGCAGCTTTTTGGTACAAAAGATTGACTTTGATTCATTTTTGATGCAATATTTCCTCAAAAGGGATGATAGTGAAGGTGGTGGTCAAGCTGACCCTAGAGACCCCATGTCTCTAAGTGTTGCCTACATAACCAACTTAGACAATCTATATGTGTGAATATCAGACTAGATGTAGTTCTCCCAAAAGGGATGATTGATGATGGAAAAGGATTCTCATTCAAAAAAAGGGATTCTATGATTTCAAAAAGAATGATTGAAAATGGAGATTTGCAAGCCTATTTATAGAAACCTGGAAAATGATCTAATGATAAAGGATCATTTGGATTTTTTCAAGGTTCTAAATGATCAATGGTTGAGGATGAGTTCTCATCTATGAGGATGGAGACTGTTTCAATTTGGTGGAAGAAAAAAAGGGGTTGGTTAGTTGACCCAACAAGACTTTATCAAATGGATTGACAACTCAAGGGAGGAGTCGTAAGAGGTGGAGAATTTCATGGATTTGGTTGAGATGATAGAGAAAAAGGTGGGAAAGGTTTGATTTAGTAAATAGGGAATTAAATAATAAAAATAAAGAATAAAAAGTGCACAATTGACATTGTCAAAATACTTTACTTAATCAATTAATTGATTTTAAGAAGAAATGTTAATTATTAAATTAAGAATAATGATTAATAAACTTATGAATAATGACTAAATAAATGAAGGTGTATTTTGAGACTAAATGAAATTTAAGTGTTTACAAACAATGTCCTCCTTGAGGATCGAATCAAGGTACTTCTTGAGCAAAAACAGGACAATCAGACCATCTTTACGACTCTTAATCAAATGTTTGATGCCTCTAAGGTGGAAAAAATATTACACCCACTCACCCAGTTGGAGTTCTAGACATTGGTGATGTTTGAGGGCTTGGGAAGCATCTCCTTTAGGGAGATGATAGATTTGGATAGAGCCTTTGAGGCTCTCAACAAAAATAACCTGCTAAAAGAGGAGGAGTGGGCACCCTTGTAGGTAACCCTTCAAAAGTTGTAGATTCATTTCATCTAGTCTGAGCACCATAGTTTTTAGTTCTCCCACCGACATGTGGATGC
Source organism: Torreya grandis (assembly GCA_037957365.1). Classification (NCBI taxonomy): domain Eukaryota; kingdom Viridiplantae; phylum Streptophyta; class Pinopsida; order Cupressales; family Taxaceae; genus Torreya; species Torreya grandis. The sequence continues at coordinate 1,215,454 of JARHVA010001651.1, forward strand.
CCTTATGAGTCACCAAGAATTGTGGATTGGAAATCCATGTTTTTTCAATTTTAGAGTAGTTCATTTATTTCTTCAGGCTCACTCGACATCGACACAATTCCTTGGCACCTTTTGATGGATCCTCTTTTGATGCTTCTTCTCTGGGCCCCCTTTCATAATTTTGACAAAGTCCTAGCCTTCATCCACCTTTGACACATGGAATTTTTATGCTCGACCTCACCAAAGAAGTCCTTAACTGCTCTAAAGAATCACCCATGTGATACATGTAATCTTCATGCTTACCTTAGAGCTATGTTGGTTTATCAGTATTTTAAAAAGTGCCATTGGACGACAGTGTAAGTGGGATGTCTCTAAGAGTAGACACGTGGCACCACCTCGCTTCTCCCAAACATAGTGGTCTTAACATAATAATGTAGTTGATCTGGATGCCAATTATAATCATGAGCCCAAGACCTCCTTTCATTTACCCCACCTATTTAGTTAGAGTTCATTTCTTTTGTAAGTGGTGGTTGGCGATCATTTTGTTTCTTCGCATTCTCATTTTTATAGATAACCATTGTAATAGACTAGGATAATAGCAGTTAGCATTTTTCTATTCTACAACCTTAGTAATTGTAATTTCATCTTGTATTTGTAAAGCTTTCCATAGGAAACTATTCACCAAGAGTTAGAGTTTTAGGCAACAACAATATCGACTAGGATATTCCTTCATGGGTAACTTGAAGTATCTCCTAAGAGATACCTTGAATAAATTATAAACCTCAATAAATCTGAACAAGTTCATACTCGAGGTATCCAATAGAATATTCCTTTAAGGGCCTTTTAATACTTTCATGAGTAACTTGAATGTATCTCCTAAGATATACTTTAAAGATATTAAAAGGACCATCAAGGGAAAAATTGTTAAATTGGATTGAGGTGAAAAGAGCATGTGTACAGGAGGACCTAAACTTCACTCTTGTAAGAAAAATTCACTCTTGTAAATGATTGAAAGGTATCTCCTAAGAGATACCTTGAATGTACCTGTTGATTGGCATTTTGACATATATTAGAAACCTCCTTCCCCTCATCTTTCTCCTTTGAAACAAATGTTTGTGGATTCCTTTGCCCATCAAATTATATTTGCTGGTACACATAGTTTATTTTTTATTTGGTCATACCTTATTAGTTAAAGTATGAGTTAATGTATATATTATGAAGATTGTATATGTATTTTGTAGTGTAGTTTAGAATTAACATACATTTAATCACTACTCAAACACAAAAAAAATTCATGCATTGATGCAATATACAACTTGTATTTTACAAAAAATCAATATTTAAATCATTTTAATTGCTTTGCAAAATGTCTTCGGGTGAAAAAAGAATTACCACACTTAAAAGGCAGAAGGTAGCCTCACTCAAAGATAATTTGGATAAAAGGCAGAAGAAGGCCTCATTCAAAGAGAATTTGGATAGAGTACAGTATAAAATACCAAAACTAAAATTAAATCCACATAAACATCTTCTATTTTATGGTGGCGACAAAATTCCTCTTGTTGATTGGTATTTTGAATTGTTTAGTCTACCAAACATGCATGCATATATATACTTATTTAGCACTACATTGGGAAAAGAATCTTCTTCGATTGGAATAATCCTAGACTATGATAAGAATGAACTTGAAGATGACCTTCAATTCCAACTAGAAGTATGGAATGGAGAAGAGGGAATTCTCCATCGAGCTACAACTAATTTCAATAAATTTACACCCAATAAAATGAAGTTGACAAAAATTAATTTTTCTCCTTCTTGTGAAACATTTGGGTTTCATTTGAATAGCTATGACAAACTTTAAATGTTTGGGTTAATAGATAGAGATAATTTGGTCATTAAAATACAAAACCCATTGAAAGAAAAACATGAACAAGGGGCAACAACTTCTTCTAATTTCCACCATGCAAACATGTATTTAAGATACCCTATAGACATGAGGGAAAAAATATTGAAGAAAACAAGACAAGTAAGGGCAACATATTGTATACAGATTTGAAAGAGGCCATACAAGCACTCACACTAGTGGAAAAAAATAAGATTGAACAAAAGGTTGGAACACTTTTGTTGACACAAAATTTGATAAGACACACCATGAATTCTCTACGTGGTATATTTCCTCTAGCAACTACACCTTGAATATTCTTGAAGGGCTCTATGAATTAGGGGACACAAATATCAAAATAAGGAATCTCAATGAAAGAGGGGTGAATGATATAATTCATTCATTTTTAAAACATAATGAGATTCCAATGAAATATGCTTTGTTAATTCCTTTTGATTCAAGCAACCTTGATTGTTTCATTGAATCAAAGGAAGTCCTAGAAGATATGATGGAGAAAAAAAAGTAAGGTTCAAAATTACAGATGGTCAACACACAATCGTAGCACAACAAAGAATTCTTTTGGAAGAGGAATACAATTCACAATCACTGAGAAATAAATATTGTGTTAGAAGGGTAAGATTTCTAAGAACTTGTACTCCATTCCATATTGTGCACAAAATATGTAATCAATATAATGAAGCCAAAAAATAATTCATAAGGTTTCATTTGTAGAAAGAGTTTGATCTACATGTGACCTTATCAAACTGAGAGGTTGGAAGAATCTTGAAACAGGAAAGAAAAAGATGGAAGAAATACATAAACAAGATAAGCACTTATTCGCCCAAATGAACTATTCAGCACGATAACTGCAGGAGAGAAAATGCATTCTTTTCCTAGAACAACTCATTTAGAATTATTTTGATAAGGTATTTGATTCATTTGAAAGTGGTACTTTACATGGTTCAAATAAACAAGATTTAAATCTAATTAGTACATCGGTACTTAGAAATATTCAAGGGCTTTTAGACAAACAAAAACTAGAACTACCAGATTTATTGGTAAAAGGGTCTATTTCCTTCTTGAAAACCCTTGGGTACAACAACATGGATAATTGGTGCAAAAATGTGAAGTTGGAAAGTAACATATTATAAAAAATTGTAGATTATTTTAGCAACCATGATATGACACTACCACCAAAGCAAATAATCACACTTGAAGAGGTAATGGAGCATTATAAAAATTTTGTGAAAAGGTTTGACAATTTGTGTGTCTTGAATGAAGGTATTTCAAAAAATAAAAAAGACTGGGAAGCATTATCTCAAGATTCATTAAGCATATTGAAAATTTATCTACATAATGATGGAGGTCAGCTTCTTGGGATAGGTACAAAAAGATTCAACTACCATTACAGGCCTCTTGTCTTTGGCCATCCATTTTAAAAGATTTTAGTGAAACGTTCATTCTTGGTCTGAATGTCGACTTGATAATTATTGATCTTATGAATCTCACTAAAATTTTATAAGGAAGAAAATCTTCACCTATTTCTTTAGGTATTGATTGAAAAAATTATTATCGATGCCTTCAATATTTTCATCATCCATAAACTAGAACATTATCCTGCCATTCAAACCTCTCTCAAGAATCTGTATGTTGATGATTTTCATTACACATAAGATACAAGTGTCATACTATGGGGTCCAGATAGTTATGAATTTGATTGGACACATATTACAGTTATCAATTTTTGTCAAGATCTAGCTCATTTGTAGCTACAAGATTTCTACCTCCATTCATAATAAAGTAGATTAGAGGATGGTTTTAACATCTATAAATATGTACCAACATTTCAAATGATTAGTTTGCACAAAATAGGAAGGTAATTTAAAAATGAACTAGATACCATCTTTTGGGAGACACTTATCTCTATTTTCCATAATTTGGATGCATGTGATGTGTTAGGGGTATATATAGGAGTTGGATTGGTGCATGCTTGTAAAAAATTGAAAAGAAATTTATCTTGCATTACATAAAATGAAGAACAAATGATTTTTAATGTTCAATTTCAAATTTGTTTGACAAATTCAAAGCAACCAATACAAGAACAATTTCTTCGATCAATACCAGGGGCATAACAATTTAATTTATTTTATAATCATGCTTCATTTTCCAAATATAACATCTTAATAATCTTTCGGTGTGAACGCTTTATTTTTAAAACCTAACAGCTTAGAAATATTTTAGTGTGTAGCACCAATGGCATTGCATGCAAGTGAAGAAACAATAATAATGGAAAATCATATAAATGAGCATGACACATTGCAAGTTGAAGAAGGTAACCTATTAAGATAATGCATATTTTTTCAATTATATAATTTTTTATTTGTCAGCGATTCATAGTACTGACAAAATATGTCTTCATCTGTTTATGTCTCAATTAAAACAGTTCACAACTCAGCTCTAGCACTTTGTGTCTACAACACAACAACCCATGACACAGCTCTGTAGGTTAGTGCCTCCATAAAAACAACATAAGGTAAAACCTTACGACAAGACATATTTTTAAAATAAAAATATCAAATCAAATGATTATTAACGAGAATTTCTAGTTACTACATTATATAATACCTTGTAGGGAATAAAGAACCAAAGCTTCAATGAAAGAGTGCATCCATACAAACTACAAAAAGGCAAAAAAAAAGTGAAAACCCCTTTCAATATATGTGTAATTATATAATTTCATACAAGTCTAGAATATATTAATTATATTTATTTATGTAAACAGATTACAATTGAATTTTTCTTCATGGAAATGAGATTGTAGAAGACAATAAAATATAGACTTGCATCAGCTTGGGATTTGGAAGTGTGGTTCATTTTATTGTTGTGTAGACTGAATGTGGTTGTATTTACCCATTAAAATGTTGTTTACAAGTTTAATTTACCAATTATAATGTTGTTTACATGTTTAATTTATCCAGTTTAAAATAACACAATATGTGTTATACTATGTCTTCAATACAATAAATTTTGATACAGAGTATCCATGTGTTCTTTATCAATTATAAATAAATAAAGTATACCGTGCTAAAAATAATTATATTGCTAAAGATTCAAATAGTTTTTAATTTGATATGTCTTGTTGGAAGTATATGAAGGGGGTTCAACTATTAAGGTGTATTACATTCATTTGAATTTAGTGATAGTGAACTATGACTTAGAAGAGTTACTATAAATCCTATTTTGTTTGTTATGATGGGCTACGTAAACATATAAATATAGATGTTGGTTGATCATACTTTCATTAATGTAATAATAGAGATATTGGTTTATCAATGTTAAATTCCTATCAACGTCTATGAGAAATGAGTTATGGCAAAACCAAACTGATTCAGATTATGATACATTCATTTGCAAGTTATAAGGATTCAATATGAACTTTTCTATGCATGTGTGTTACAAAACTGGCAACAAAAATGGTACATCCATGTATAATGAGTATTGTAGTTACAATGTGCCTGAGCATGTACTTATTTTTATATGTGTTTATATGGATCTTTATAATATTTAAAGAAATTAAAAAAAAATTATACGAAATGCATTATGTTTTTATGTTACAATAAGAAATGCAAATCAAAATCGCATCAATGACCAGTCTAATAATATGTAAAACATTTTCTTAAAAAAAATTTATGTTATATCTCTAAGTATAATATAATATTATTAATAAATGATTCATATTTTTTTAACAAATTGTAGACATTTCAAAGGAGCTAAAATTGACTTCTAAAAAAGTATTGATTTTGGGGTTGGATGACTTATTATTTATTGTGCACAAAATAAAAGATGTGAAAATGTATGACAGGGAAAAAAGAAGATTATAAAATTGAAAATATGTCATACTACATGTGAGATCATTCCAATGAAAATTTGAAGGTAGCATTGTAGTCTTTTTCTCATGTTGACATTTGGTAAATGATAGAGGACAATCATTTGAGGATACTCATTCAAGCCATCGGTTACACAAGTTCAAATTTCATGTTTGTTTGGGGGAAAACATATTCTAATCCATTCAATATAAACATAAAGAAATTGGATGAAGTTATTTTTAAAGGAAAATTTGAAGATGATTTTTCAATCACCAACACATTGTTCATTGATTATAATTCTCAAAATTATGTTACAAATCAAAAATTGAAAATGAGTTATGTTATGTCAAGTAGATATACTAGAAATAGAAGTTAGAAAGATGAAAAGAATTGGCAAATCAAAATGACATCAATCATCACATTGTTGGGAGAGAGCAAAAAATTCATGCCAACAGATGTGAACCAATGTTTAGGAAGATGTAACTTTGCCTAATTCTTTCAAGTGTATTTATCATTATCATCAATTTCATACAAATCAATTTTAAATTATCTCAAAAATAGTTTAGTTAATTTCTAAATAATTGATTCTAATTTAGAATTAATTTGCTTTGGTTATTAGTGTAATTTGATTTATAGTTGAAGATTCTTTGAAATTATTGAATTAGTATATTGACACTTGCTCATTCAGAAGATCTTTCCAATGAACAACAAATAATTGTCATGGTATTTTATTATGTAGATGAACTAGATTGATTAATATGTTTTCATCCATAATTTGGCCAGTCAAATGGTACCATGTATACCAGCAATGGAAGCTACTATAAAGGATCAATGATCAGTATGAAGGCACAAAAGGGTGCTATGATTTTGAAACAGTCCAATCTATTCAAAATGATCTGCTACCAAATAGTTTGAAATAATTTAATTTATTTAGAATATAAAAACTCTATTTATGGAGAAAATATTCTCCACTCCACTTTAGTGGGTATAATTTCAAATTATTTAAAATAGCCCAATTTAATTGAAATGATCTATGCTCAAATGGTTTGAGATAGTTTAATTTATTTGGAATAAACAAAATTTATTTTTGGAGAAAATCTTCTTCTGAATCACTCCATTTTATAGGTATAGGTCTAAATTATCCAAAATAGCCCCATTTACACAAAACGATCCATGCACAAATACTTTGAAACAATCCAATTTATTTCGAATATAACAAATTTATTTTTGAAGAAAATTTTCTTCACTCTACTTTAGTGGGTATAAGTCCATTTTATTTAAAAGAACTCAATTTTATCGAAATGATCTATTTCTAATGGTTTTAAATACTCCAATTTATTTAGAATATATGAAATTTATTTTCTAGATAAAATTTTCTCCACTCCACTTTATGTGGTATAAGTCCAAATTATTCAAAATAGTGCAATTCATTCAAAATGATCTATGGCCCAAATGGTTTGAAACAGTCCATTTTATTTAGAACATAAGAAAATTATTTTGGAGAAAATTTTATCCACTCTACTTTAGTAGGTATGAGTCCAAATTATATGAAATAGTCCTTCAAATATCTAAAAACTAGATATATCTCTATAAAGCTCTCAAAAAAAAAAGCATATTGACTTTCACGCAAAAAACTACCATATGACAAAGATATGGTTTGTTGAATTTAAGGGTGTTAAATTCAAAGCAAAACCTTGAGAAGTTATTTGCAAAACATTGTTCAAAGTTGCAAGAAAGTGTCCAAACCTATAAAAAAAATTGTCCAGCAACTCCAAAACTAGAAAAATATATTTTATTTATAAAATACTTTCTAAAGATAATAAAGTATTTTATAATTTGTATGGTTTTATCTTTATTTTTTATTTTTTTGAAAAATAATATAATGTTTTTATTTTTTATTAAAATTTTTGAATTTGCAAAGAAATAAAATAAAGTAAATTTAGTATAAAAATGATGCAAAAAGCTTTGATTCACCTATTTTCAAACTTGCATTAATTGAGCATTGTGGATCCGTTTTCAATGAAACAAAAGTCAAAATTGACTTTCTCAAATGTTTTGGGTACAACGTAATCATTGAAAATTTTCAATAAATCTATGATATCATATTATATTTGTGGGAAGGGCCAATAATATGTGGATTTGGTATACATTCCAAGTTCTGTGAAGAAGAAACCTAAAGACTCTCAGCCATGATTGTATGTGCATATCAGTATAAAATTTAAATCAAAGAAATACATATATAATCAAGATAGAATGGATACCAATACATTAAGCTCAGACGTACATACCCTCTTCATGTGAATAATACAATTCAAAATAACTTGTCAAAAGCACTTAATGCCCTCTAACTTATTATATAGATAAGTCAGAAGGTTTAGGATAGAAAAGAATATTGTCTTTAGGAATATTAGTTCAAAATAGAAAAACCCTATTTTGAGTAACCAATAAAAATATACTTATCTATGATTAATTTATAAATAAGTTATTATATAAATAAGAGATCGATAATAATTATTTATAAATAAGCTATCATATAAATAATAAATGGACATTGATGTGTGCATAAGGTGTACATTATCCATAAATAATATACTTTTTAAGTGCATCTTAAACAATATAATAGCATATGTCCTAATATGTATTAACAACAAACTCAAAACAAAAACTTTGCTATTAGGGTTGCACATAAATGAGTACATCGATGACCATCCAAACTCTATCATGGAAAACAATCTAAGTTGAATAGGTGATAGTGGAGATGCACAAATTGGGTGCAAAAACAAAGATAGGAGGTTTTCAAAGATTCCTAAAATGTATTTGATTTCTAATGTTCATTAAATATTAATTGTCTTAATTGTTTAAAGAGTAATTCTAAAAGAATAATTGTCAAAACTTAAACCTCATGGATCCTTACGCATGAAAAAGTGATGATCAAATTGGTGCCTATCAAAGGGGTCATACCATGTGCATAGAAGACCCACCTTTACCCTGTTGATCAAAATTAAGTGTAGATCTCCTTAGTTTTAATGGTAGTCTTAGGCACAAGATATTTGGAATATCATTATTGTAATATTTTGGCCATGTTTTTCATTAGATCATGTTGTATGGGTGGTAATTCGACCTTGGATACTAGATTTTACTAGTACAATTCATTTGAAATTGTAGGGTGATGTGTTTCACAACCGACTTTCACATGACAGATCATGTTCGGAGTTAGTTGTCTTTACAGAATTATGATACAAATTAGGAATGGTTACATATCTTGAAAAACTCAATATTATTTCCCCTCCTTATGCCACGCTACATTTTTTTGTTTATGTATCCATTTAAGGTTATGAGGTCTATAAATTCATCACAATTATTGTGTTCATGTTATCATTTGTGGCTATTATGAAGTCTTTTTAAAACTTGATCATCAACGTGTCATAACTAATGTACCTTTAGCTAAATAGTCTATAATGATGAAAGAAAGAAACATAAAATACATAGGTTACATGCCCAATGTTGATGAGCAGAAGCTTCACACTCGACATGGGCAATCACAATAGAGGATTCTTTTTTGGCTTAGCAACCTCCAACATCATCAATCAAACATGTTATTTTATCTCTTTGTGCAAGATATAAACTGTAAGTTGAATTAGATGTTAAAGTTTCCATTTATCAATATTTGAATCTACCCTATTGTAGGGGATACTTAAAATTCTTTTGCCTTCTCATAGCACACTTTGCCCATTGATCACCATTATCTAATCTTATGAGCTCTTAAAATAAAATTGATTTTGAAGATTGATACATATCTTCTAACATGACCAACAATGTTAAATAAGGTGTGGGATAAAATTAAGCTAGAAGCCACCAAATTAGAAGTTGAATATGTTATGAATATATTTCACAAAAAAAAGAAAGTAATTATTACAAATCTAGTTAAAATGACAAAGCAATTGCTTATAGAAGTTGAAATAATGAGTTCAAAAGACACCCAAAAAAAAGACAACAAATTGTTTAATGAAAATAAAGTTACAAAGGCATTTAAGAAGTTGGAAATTATCACTAACTATAAAAGAAGAATTTAGGAGAATGAAAATTATATGCACAAAGGTTTTCAATGATTAATAATATGAAGAAATGGTTGCATCATGCATAGTTCATCCATCATTAAACAAACAATAAAATTTGTAAGGCTTATACAACTATCTTAAATTATGGTAGGTTTTATGACAAAGGAAATAAAGTTTAGGTTGAATTTTTGTTGTTGAATGTAGGAAAACTCCATTATTAAGAGAAATTAGGCAGGATGGTATTCGATCTATATATTTCAAATATTATTTATGCCTACCAAAATTAAATTTCAAATGTTATATATGCCCACCTACCTCGACCCTGACCCCACCTGCTATTCGCTCAGTACCTATCTCTTCTAATAGTATTTAAAAAAAACTCTAATCCCTACATACACCCCATTATATCGATCCATATTTTAAAAGATTAAAAAAATCTCAATATGCATGCACATGGTTTTCAATTGCTCCTTCAGTGAATCCCTCACGACAACAAGTCATGAGGCTTTGAATTCAAGGTAGATTTTGACTTTCATCTTCCAAAAGAAATAATTATTTCCACATGAAACCGAAAATTTATAAAATCAAATTGGAGCACCTACAATCATTAATGTTACAATGTACAAATGACTAAATAATTAAATATGACAAACAAACACTAATTAAGATTTTTTTTTTTCACAATTATTTTTTAAAAAGATATTATCCATTTTTAGGAAAGTTTTAACCTCTAATTCAATCTCATTTATAAATTAGAGAATTAAGTACAATCTAAACTTCTTTAAAAAATTAATTAAATTTAATTATATAAAAAAATAATAATTAAATAAATTAAAATATTATTAAAAAAATTAAATTAATTTTTTCCCCTAAAGTTTTATAAAAGACAAATTTTATGAAAAAATAATGTGCCAAAAAAAATTGTGTGTGTTGATGTTAAAGCCTTATGTATGCTCTTCTTGTGTGAGGGATTATTTTCTAGTTGGTGATGCACTTCTAAGAAGTACCTTTGGTGATGCACTTCTAAGAAGTACCTTTGGCTAGAATAATATATAGGTAGAAAAAATCTATGTATATTTTGATTCACTTTTTTATAAAAAAATAAAGCAAAGCAGCACCAAGTGTTCATGGAGGAAAATAAAAATAAAAATGTGTAAAAAAAAGGTTGCACAAATTAAAATTAATTTGAGTTCATGAAGAATCCTTTCTAAATTCTTCTTCTTCCATACTCCACCTACTTTACTCCCTGCTCTCATACCAAATCTTAGCTCTTCTATTCATTCCTAAGCTTATATATTCAATAGATATCTATCCAAAGTAGATATCTAAATAAGTTATCCCTTATGGTTTAGGCTATCACACATATCTCATATTTAATAAATATTAACCAACTTTTATTCTACAGGTGGGTTTGTAACAATACAACAAACCCAGTTATAATAGATTAGTAATCTATATTATGATAAATTAATTAATTATTTTAACCTATTTTATTAATTGAAGTTTAAATCATCAATTCACATAACATTATTTTAGTTTTATGAAATTTTCGTTATTTATATTAGAAAATAAAACAATATTAGAAAAGAAGTGCCAATGAATGAATGTGTATCAATAATTTAAAATAAGGTTTTGAACACATAATGTCATATAGTTAAAATGGTACCAACTAATTATCATATTACTATGTACAAGTTGTCCAAAATTTACCTTATAATAATCAATTACATCAAGACATGCCCAATAATTAGTACATTATTGTACCACATATTTACACCATATCCAAGTATTGGACAACACTATTTTTTTAACGTATTTTAAAATTCTTATTTTATATTAGTTCAAAATATGACTTTCCCACCATTTCCACATGTCAAAGAACAAATATAAATTTAAGAATGTTAAAATTTCAAATGAATTAATTTTAGTATTCTTAAGTGACATAATGTATGGTAATGTGATCCGTTAAACTTATGTGATCCGCTACTAACACTGATCCCCCAACACAAACAAAACACCTCTATTTTTATTAAATATAATTCAACCAAGCACAAATTCAATTTATTTTGATATTATATTTTAATGGATAACCTCACAAATATTATCCACATCAATTGAAAAAAAAAAAATCACTCTTTATTTTCACATAGAAACTACTATCTGTTGGCGGATCTTGGCTCAGGTAGTAGTTGATTTCCACATAAACGAAATAGATAATTGTGATTTATAATGTTTATAAATACAAAAAAACCATTAAATTTGTAAAAAACAAGGAATCGTGAACTCTAGGATTTATTAACTATAAAATTTTAGATACATAGATTGCCAAATACTTATAATTTTCTTAATTTTCAAAAAATCGGGGAATTTTTTTATTTATGAATATCCATCAAAGCATAATAGAATTTTTTATTAGATGTTGTAGAGTGTGTACACAAAAATTGGAAGCATGCACAAAGTTTGTCTCTTTAACAATCATCAATACAAGTTTTTGTTTAGTGGTTTAATTTTAGACTCCTTTCTTCAATTTTAATTTTGGAGGTGTTAATAGACTCACTATTCTAATATGTCATAACAAGTTATTAAGAAAAAAATCTCAACAACTTAACTCTTGTATTTTTTATTTTATCTCTTTTTCCCTTGCAAATTCTTATTTGAAATGTTATTTTCTTATAATCTTTTTAACCTATTATAGTTATTTATTTATTTATTTTTAGGTATGGGTAAAAAAAGGGTTTTAAAAGGATCCCATAACCTAATACAAAGATAAATATGATCACCAAAAAGACTAAAAAAAACTACTCAACATTTTAACTGACATCCACCAAAAGTAGAACAGACAACCAAAAATCAGTGAACCATCAACAAAAAGATTGTCAATTACTTGTTGAAAACAATCCACCACACCTTGAAAAGACACCAAAAGTTACTAGACATAATAGATAATAGAGTGTCAATTGAAACCAATAGAGGAAAAGTGAAAGAGGAAGAAATTAACTATTGATTGAGGTCATTCTTCTTCCTTGCCAGGAAAAGATGCCCTCCATAGTCCATTGAGACACAAATTTTCATTATTTCCTCTGCATCCAATCTCAACTTTTCAACTTCTGATCTTTGACCTTTCTTTTTTATTATTAAGTTCAAGAGTTTAGGTTTCACTATCGTAGAACGATGAAGAAAGACAGTTATCTCAACAACAAGAAAATCACATGAAGTCTCAATATGAAAAGACACTTCATTTAGAAGGTCATCCTTCCTAAAAATAATAACCCTCAAATCAAAATGAAAAAAAAAAAATATTAAAAGAAGGTAAAAATGCAAACTCTTAGAATATTAAGTTTTAACTTATTATAATTATTGATGAACAATAATATATACTCACACATAATCGTCACTATCCTTTAAATATACTTGCCAAAGTTTCACTTAATAATAAGTATAATGATTTTATTACATTTCCTTGATTTTGTTGATCAATATTCTTTCATACCCATAACTAATTATATATAAGATAAATCATGTTTATAATTAAATATAAAATAAATTAATTTAAAAATTGTAGTTTAAACATTGCAATTGCTAAATATTAATGTGCAATTGGGGGTAAAAACTAAAAAATTATTTGAAAAGTTGAAGGTTATATAAAACATGATATTTAAAGTGATCTATTTATCTATCTTTTAAGAAAAAGAAGAGGAAATAAAGAGTGATTAATTTTTTTTGAAATTAAAAGAAAAGGAGGTGGTTGTTTAATTGATGTGGATAATATTTGTGAGGTTATCCATTAAAATATAATATTAATGAGATGTTTTATAAGGATAAGATTGAGTTTGAGTTTTAAGTAATGTTAAAAAGATTCAATAAATATAGTGTTAAGATACAAGATTTGTTAAAAGTTTAACAAATAGAATCATAAGTTATGTGAAATTGATTGTGAAAAAACTTCATAATTAAATGTGTTTGAGATGGAATAATAACTATAAAAAAGATTTTTATTTTTCAATTGAAAAATCAATTTTTAGTACTTATGTAACAGGTATCTATTATAATTGATTCAATCAATTAATTTGTATTAAAAAAAAGTAGCCAATAGGAACAAGATATTTTTTTAAATTCTTGAATTTTAACATTAATTTTAGAATATGATGTTATAAAAAAAAACAAAATAAATTAATTTGTTATCTTTCTGCTAAATGGATTTGAGCAATTTGACTAATTTTTTGGGGAAATTAAGTGTTTATGAGACCCAAAAATATTAATTTTTGTATAGTGTAGAAAAAGAAGCATAGGAACGTTACAAAAGTGATGCAAATTGATCACTGACAATGACTACTTTGTACTAAAATCTTAAAAAAAATTGTTAGCCACCATGGAATTAAATAGGCACAATAAATTGTCTTACTCTTAGCACCTGGAGATCAAAGCTTTTAGTTTAAAGAATGAAAGGTGGTTTTCAACTTATTACTATTGGAAACAAATTTCTGGTGGCAGATCTTGGTTTAGGTAGTAGTTGTTTTCCTTTCTTGAAAAAAAGGAGGTTTGAAGGCAACTTGTTGTCCATGGTGGTGTACAAACTTAAGTAACACTTCCAGTGTTGGTCAGGGGTTTGAAGGATGGGTGTGAGTATAATGAGGCCATTATCTCTATAAGTGGGGGACCAATGGACAACTGTATTTACTTCACAAAGAACTCAAGAAAGGGGACATGCTAGGTTATGAGATTTCTACCGCCATGAACCTCTATGCTTTTGTCAGGATTAGGAGCACAATTGATTACCTTGTATAAGCAACTAAACACAGAATTTAACCAGAAGTAACAAGTAACAAAGAAATCAGTAACAACACAGAATTTGAGAGACAATACACAATTGTATTAATACTAATCCAGAAGGAATACAATGAAGAGATGCCACACTCTTCCACACCTTTCAGGCTTCCCACACCAAGTGTACAGTAATTCACCTTCAAGAGTTTCCTCTCTCAATTACGGTCATAACAATCAACTCAAACACAGAGTTGTTGTTCACCTCCACCAGCTAGTAATAACACTGCCAATACACAAGTACTCAAAGTACTTCAAGTAGATCTCCCATGAACTTGCAACAACCTGCAACTCAAATGATCTTACTTACCATGTAGATCTAACATGATCATGCACAACCTACAGATCAACTTGGTTTTGCACAACTGCAAAACTAGATCTTACAATTGGAAGGATCTCTTCCTTGCCTTAATTACAATACATGCCCATGAGTCTATTATATAGATCCCATACAAACAATAACTAGACTTCTAATTACAATAATTAGACACACATCTCCAAGACTTAAAATAGTCTTTTACATGCAAACAATCGGTTCATTAAACAAACTATTCGTGAAACTAACAGTTCTGGAACTGCACAGGTGACCAACATCGGTCACTGTCTGACTGGAGGTGACCGACGTCGGTTGACTCCTGTGGATGTTGGTTGCCCTTTGCACTGAAGATGACCGACGTCGGTTGCACTACCGATGCCGGTATCCCTAGAACTCAGCAACCTCCTCCATGTTTGCATCAGTGAAGCTTTTAGCTCCACAACCTAACAACTTTTGTTTTTTAGAAGGTTGTTCTTGTTAACTATATTTATATTAATACATCTCCCTGCATTAAATCCAAGCACTTAACAAATTAGATAATCAGTCAGTGCCTTCTGAAATTGAGAAACTATAAGTTAAATTAAATTGTTACCTTATTTATGCTTTATATAAAAACTAAACACTTACCCTGCCAATACTATATAATTAGTATATCAATTCTCTTGGTACTAGCTATTATACTATTGAGTAAGAGATGGAAAAATTAATTGGATCACCCTAGTATCATTTTCAAGAGCAATTTTTTTTAACTCATTCCACTGTGATATTTGTAAGAAATCCTAAACCCACTTATATATTTAGTTTACTTCTGAAGATATATAAGATGCATTTTAGTCTATTTTCAAGTATAGTGAATCAATATATGCTTACCTTGGAATGATCCTTTACGATGCAATATAGGTGAGAGATATTGTTGAACTACCTACATTACAAGGCCAAAAAAAATCCATTTTGAGCCTAGAAATCATTTAAAGAATCATATACTTCACAACAATTCATGCTTCATAGTTAGGGCACCTACTCATTGAGAAAGCTTTCATTTCCATTCAATGATACATAGGCAAAAAATCACTTTGACAACCTATATTAACAAGATGGACAAAACATTTCAATCAATATGAGAACCACCTACATTACAAGAGCGAGAAATTATATTTTAAGCATAAATTTGTTTAAAGGACCATTATTCTTCACAACATACATGCATTATTCAATTGTAAATATATGTATTATCTTTAATGTTCTTTCCTTCTACTATGATCTTTACTAATATTAGGAAATCAATGTTAAATAAATAAACAACATTTTTTACAACAAACTTGTGTCGACACTCCTTTTGCATCCTCATATCGTTGAGATCAACATCAAGATGTGCCACAATATCACCATCTTCATTGCACCAAATCATGTATTATTCCCAAATCTAGGAACATAGTACTACAAGAACCTTAGTCACAAGAATATTTATATGAAGCTCATAATAGTTACTAATCAATTTACACGATGAGAAATTGAAGCTATAGTGATGCAACTATGTGGAATGTAAAAAGAGGTGAGATTTTACAATTATAAAGGAAAGGCTACTTTCGATGTGATGTGCCCTATTCGAGAACATCAAAGCCTATAGTTTTAATTGTAGTCCATGATGGTAGATGACAGTCTATCTTGAAAATGGCATGCTCTTGACTAAAATGGTTTGACTTATGTAGATGTTGATCCAATGGTCCTAATAATATTGTAGAAGCATGTATTCATATTCTTTATGAACTAAAACTAATATTTCTTCACTATCTTGCATTGGAAAATCAGTGAAAGAAGACAACAGGGGTTTTGTTTTTGTCTTGAACAATCTTGAGAGGCATCCAACACATTGGACACTTAGTAATTACATAGGACAAGTGTCCTAAATCACACATGCAATGACTGACATGCATTTTAATATATTTTATTATTAAATTGTCATTGCTTTAATACATATATATATATATATATATATAATTATAATTATGGAAAGAAGACAACAAGGATTTTGTTTTTGCTTTGAACAACCTTGAGAGGCATCCAATACATTGAACACTCAGTAATTGCATAGGACAGGTGTCCTAAATCACACATGCAATAAATGCCATGCATTATAATATATTTTATTATTAAATTGTCATTATTCTAATATATATATATAAAACGTGAATCCATGTCATGATCATGTCAACTCTCATGACGTCTTTATCCAACCTTGAAAATAAAAAATTCTCAATCAAAAACATCACCACCCTACAAGACACAGACCCCTTTGTAATGAGTAAAGGGCATGTAAACCTAATGGCTACTTTGAATCCTAGTTTGATGTATGATGTGGGCCCTCATGTATATATTATATCGGTATAATATTTTTATGTATTAAATGTAGTAGTATATAGTATAATTATATTATCATATATATATATATATATATATATATATATATATATATATATATATATATATATGATAATATAATTATACTATATACTACTACATTTAATACATAAAAATATTATACCGATATATGTGTGTGTGTATAAATCACATGATAATCTAATTATACTATATACTACTACATTTAATACATAAAAATATTATACCGATACACACACACACACACACACACACACACACACACACACACACACACACACACACGTGTGTGTGTGTGTGTGTGTGTGTGTGTGTGTGTGTGTGTGTGTGTGTGTGTGTGTGTGTGTGTGTGCGCGCGCGCGCACCAAATCAAAAATCAAGGTAGCTATTATATTTATATGCCCTGTACTCCTTACAAAGAGGTTTGCATTTTTTAGGGTGGAGACATTTTTGATTAGGCATTTTCTATTGTCAAGGTTGGATAAGTACATCATGAGAGTTGATTTGATTGTGGCATGGGTCCACATTTGATGTGCAACTTAAATGAGTGTTGTAATTCTACTGACATTGAGATAAGACTTTGAATACTTGGAGTCTATCTTATAGCTTCTGTTAATGCATGCTACAAATATATTGATACCTAGGGCAATCACATCACAGAAAAATATATAAAAACACCATACTCGAACCCCTAGAAGAAAAGTAGAGCACAATTGGAGCTTGTCTTTGTAAGCATCTTATTTATCCCTAAGGAAAAAACATAAAATCTAATGGAGCACTTATTAAGAAATATATGTTTTGGAAAGATTATAAAATGAATATCATATTATTGTTGTTTAATGCTTTGTGCACAAAAAGTGAGATAGGGTCAGTAGTGATGTGTTTTGAGTGAGATACAACTATCGATTTACATGCTTTCGCTTTACAAAACCCCTCTTACCAAAATAAAAACTTACATCATTTTTAGTGTCACTCATGTTATTCAATATGATAGTTGCAACCTCCACAGAGGAAGCTATAAGAATTGGGGTGGTGCCTAATTTGAAATACATCAGACCACCAAAGTACTTGTAGAGAGTATGCAAAGACTAGTGTGGATTTATACCCAAGTCCAATGGACTACCTAAAATTGGTAGCGCTTCCATATTATATTTACATGAATCTCTGTTATACATGCCATACTAATAAATAAAGTGCATCAAAAAAATCATTATAACTAAATTTAGTATTTATGGAGGCAAAAAAAAATTTAATCCTTAAATTATTTTTTAATGTAATATTATTGAAACATTAGGATAATTTGATGGTCACATGATTGTGTTATGAGAATATTAGTCGATAGAGCACATTTGTCTTTTATTTTTAGTGAATTCAATTCCTTAGTTGTAAGGATACTTCAACTTGTTTTGTGCTCTCAAGCATATATCTAAATCAAACACTTTATATCTTTGTCATTATTGTTATTATCACTCCCATCTTTCTACCTAACTTATAGTTTAATAAGAATTTTCACATTAAACACTTTTAAATAAAATAACAACACTTCACACAATCACTTTAAATATCTTTATAAACTCATAATATCTATTAATCTCCATAACTATAATCAAAATCTTAATATCTTAATAATGAAGAACTTCAATATTTCTCTTAGGAGAAGACTAGTAACACCACATGGGGAACTTGTTTTATAATTTAAAACCAAAACACCTCTGTATAACGAAAGTAAAATACGACCTCGTCATTCTTATAACAGCAACGACAATAATTTTAATAACACGATACAACAGCAAAGAAATAAGGCCGTCCCGTCCCAAATTTTACCCGCCCTACAGAATCATGTATTCCCGCCCTTCGTCTTATTTCAGCTTCGCTAACTCTATACTGTCAAGCTTCCGAATTTTTTTTTTTTGGTATATTTCTATTCAGTAAGTCATATTTCTGAGTAAAGCTGAGAAAATTCTGGAGTAAATAATTACATGTCAAAGGGATTTAAGACATGGCTTTGAAAATATAGAAATATTTTAAGAATTAGGACAAAGTTTTGAAATAACACACACTAGAGGTCTTTGTAATACTACCGAGAGCCAAGCTTCAGGTAAATTTGCGTTGTATTCCATCAGTTTGTCTCGAATTAGTGAAATAGGCAGTCAGTTTGTGGTTAATTTGTCTTCTGGTACGAGGAGAACTTCAATTTTGCATAAAAGGCTCATGTTATGTTTTGTTTAGTTGAAGAAATGGCTTAGAAGTGGATATGAGACTGCATAGTGAGTGAAGGACATGATTTCAACCGTAACATGCTCTCTTTCGGACCTGCAAAGTGTTGAAAAAGAGGAGATGAATGGCGAAACCTGCTCATGCAATGGCTTTTCCATTCGGTAAGCAGATATTCATTTATTAGTTTATTAAACAATAATTTGATATATTTTCTAGGTTTTTCTTGTACATTATTTAGCCCTGCCCAGTGAAATAGTCCAATAGCCCTAGTATATTTTTTTATGTTTGGGAAATTTTATTGTCTTTTTCTTCATAACTTTAAATTTTTCATGGATTAACTAGGACTCGGAACCTAGGGCCTCCCATTTGCTTTTGAGGTGTTCTTCTACACGCTGTACCATTTAGCTATTTGTTCCTTTGGGGTCGGACAATGCTATACCATTGAGCTGCAAGTCCCTTTGTGGTCGGAAGGGTAGATTTTTCCAAGCCACACTTCTGTGCTTGAGGCTCCTAGTTAAGGATTGATACCATATTAATTTTTTCATGAACTAGCTAGGGCTTGAGCCTAGGCTTGGGACTCCTACTCTAGCCCTAGAAACATCTTAAATTCCTTCCTCTCCCTCAAGCCACACTTCTGTGTTTGGGACTCCTAGTCTGATCCTGATACCATATTAAATTTTGTATGGACCAGCTACAATTCAAATTTAGGATTGGGGCTCCTAGTCTGGATCTGATACCATGTTAAATTTTCCATGAACCAGCTAGGAATTGAACCTAGGATCTCCCATTTGTTGTTGGGGTGCTCTATTACTGGGCTACTTGTCCTTTTTGTGGTTTGAAGTGTGGCTTATAGGCTGGCTCTGATACCATGTTAAGTTTTCTATGTACCAACTAGGACTTGAACCTAGTCTTGGGTTTCCTATTCTGGCTCTGATGCAGTGTTAAATTTTGTATGCAGCAGCTACGACTCAAACCTAGGAGCTTATTATTTGTTGCCAAGGTGCTTTACTACTGAGCTACTTTGTCCTTTTGTGGTCTGAAGTGTGGATTGTTTCTAACATGCATCACCTTTTTGTATGATATTTGTCAAGGATTAAAAAATTATGTTTTTTTTTTTTTGAATGGAGGCATATCGTGTCAAACCCATATAGCTAGGGTTGAGGAATTATGCATTTATTTTTATTTGAAAGGAGGGGTACCATGTCAAACCCATGCCCCAAGACACATTAATCCCCACACACATGCAAGTTCTCTTTGCATGCCGGGGTTTGGTTCTTTGGTTATTTGTATGTAACAAATCCAGTCTCAATCACTAGATCGCATCGTGACCCACGCTAATATCAATATTTTGGAAATTGCACAGAATTTGAGCCTAAGCTTTGGTCGTTTTACACTCATTCTGCAGATAACTAAACATGAACAAGAAAGTATCTTTTTAAGTCGCAGTGTAATGAGTGCACCAGTTTTAACACATAAAACCACTACCTAGCTTGGATGTATATGAGTCACATTTTGCCACTTTCATATCAATATGAGTCACATTTTGCCACTTTCATATCAATATTTTTGATGTTACATACAATTTGAGCTAAACCTTCGGTCTTTCTACACATGTAGGATTGCTAAAATCTAGCATAAAGCCATTTTAACGTGGATCTGATATGTGCAAAGAAGTATCCAAAAGACTCGAGGTGTGAGTCCCTATGTTCATACTCTTATGTTGTGGCAGGATCACCACTTTGAGTCTTTTGGATACCTCCTAGTGCATACCAGATCCATGTTAAGATGGATCTTTGCTATCATAAACTTTTCCTAACTACTTCATGGCCGTAGTCTGTAGAGACAGTTGATTTGCAGTAGCCTAATTTTTTGAGTCTTGAATGTGTTATCTTCTTGGAAAAGTTCTCTTTTTATTTATTAACAAGAATTACAAGTCTGTAAAAATGTCAATATTCCCCGCACATGTACCCACCCACATGCACCAAAAGTCCAAGTTGATGTGGGATGTAAACTTTGTCTCTCAGCACAAATAAGGGGTAAAGTATATTTTCAGGTCTTGACCTAGCCAGCGCAACAGGTTTGGTGCATTAGACACCCTTATGAGAGCACACCAATCCAGGTTTCTTCCTCATGACCTAGTGTTGATGTATATGAGTCAAACTATGCCACTTTCATATCAATATTTTGGATGTTGCATAGAATTTGAGTGGAACCTTCTGTCTTTTTGGGCTCAATTTAAGGAATTGTTTATTAAAAAGACAAAGTATATTTTTAGTTCTCAGTCTCGCCAACTTTCCAGGTTTGGCATATTAGACTCCCTTATAGGGATGCACCACCCTACCCTGTTGGGTTCGACCTTGTGACTTAGCTCAAATGGGTGTGATGAACAATTTGTTGCAATGTGATAGGAAAAAAATTGACAAATTCCGACCCAACTGTGGTTTCCTTAAACTATAGGGCTTGCATAAAGGGAATACAAATGAAGGTTTTCTGCATGCATTCTGATAAGCAGAATAGAGGGACAAATTTCTGTAAAATACAATATCATTTAAGCTATCCTGCTTTGGTCCTATTTTCTCAGGCTATCAGTGTTGGCTTTTTTAGTAGAGGAGTGTGGAAGCTTCTGCTCTCGCTCAGCTCCGCCATTTGCAAATTTCTACAGCTCTCTTTCTGAGCATGATTTGTTATTGCTTTCTTTCTTTTCTGCTTTCTTGAGGTCTATTTTATAATTTTGGTTCTAATTAGCACTGTACATCTTTCTCGGTCCCATTGACCCATTTATGATTAACAGTGGACATCAATATATAAATGAAAATTTATTAAAACTATTCCGGGCGCTCTGATAAAGGGATTATCTATTTTCGAGTCCTCTGCCCTCCGAATTTGTTTTATTTATGATTTGTCAGCTTATTTTATTGTAGGCTATGTTTTTAAATTTTTACATATTAATTTTAGTTTGCTTGTAGAGCTACCTTCTTTTTAGGGCGGTGTTGCATGTTTTAATCCTTGTTCAGCATATTGTAGTTCCATTTACCTATTTTGGTCATTAGTCAACATGAATGACAATTTTTTTTCTTTTCTTAAACTGAACATCTACTTGTTGCTATTGATGCTTGATTGGGCTTATTAGCTGAACAATGCATGTTTTTACAATCATTGTTGCCATTCACACAAGAATTGCTTAGCCTTGCTAGTCAATCTATCTGAAAATATCTACAAACCATATTGAATGAAGTTATTGCTATGGCAACCTAATGCTTAAATCTTCTGTATTTTCAGCCGTTATGCAGCGGAAGTTCGGCAAAGGGATGTTGAAAAATGTTGGCCTTTTCATCTGCAAATATCTAAAAGCAGACTGAAGCAAGGCACAACAGCTTTACTTCCTTCACTCGAAGTCATCATGTTTAATTATTGGAAATGGTTAGCCTACAAAGAGAATGTTATTGAATTTCAGGAAAGATCAGAGCAACAAAGAAATATATTGGAGGGCAATACCGCCATAGATGGTCGGACAATGCTTTGTGTAGACTAGAAAATGTCGTACCATGTTGCATTGACAATAGGCAAAACCCTGAACTGGAAGCCACATCACCATTTCTTCTGAGGGAAGATGAAACAGATGAAAGGGGGGCAGAAGATGAATGAAACAGATGAAAGTGGGGCAGAAGATGAAAAAAATGAATTTGGGACAGAAGGTGAAACAAATGAAAGTGGGGCAGCACACCATTTATCAAGGGGCATAATCTCAGAGGAAATCCTTTCAGAAAATAACGTAAATAACGAAAACCCCAAGCTGGAAGTGAAGACGCCATGTCTATTAAGGAAAGATGAAACAAATGAAAAGGGCACCGAAAAGGAAACAAATGGAAAGGGGGCAGAAAAGAAAACAAATGAAAGCGGGGCGGAAGGTGAAACAAATGAAAGTGGGGCAGAAGTCAGAACAAATGAAAGCAGAGCAGAAGATGGAATAAATGAAAAGGGGGCAGCACTCCATCTATTAGGGGGCATAAAATCTGTGGAAATCCTTTCAGAAAAGAATGTAAATAAGCAAAAACCTGAGCTGGAAGCCAAGTCACCGTGTCTTCTAAGGAAAGATGAAACAAATGCAAAGGGAGCAGAAGTTGAAACAGATGAAAGGGTGGCAGAAGATGAAACAAATGAAAAGGGGGCAGCATACTATTTGTCAGCTTCCATAAAACCAAAGGAAATCCTTTCAGAAATTAGCGTTGATAAGCAAAACCTTGAGCTGGAAGCCAAGTCGCCATGTATTTTAAGGGAAGATGAAACAAATGAAAAGGGGGCAACACACCATTCATCAGGGGGCATAAAATCAGAGGAACTTTTTTCAGAAAATAACGCAAATAAGCAAAAGCCTGAGCTGGAAGCCAAGTCACCATGCCTTCTAAGGGAAGATAAAACAAATGGAAAGGGGGTAGTACATGATATATCAAGGGCATTAAAGTCAAAGGAAACCCTTTCAGAAAATAACGTAAAAATATATCGTGAGACAGAGGGTAGGGTGACTAACTATAGGCTTAAGCAATTGACTCCAGACAGAACTGTTTTAGGAGCAAATGCTGACCCATCTTATTTAGGAAAAGAGAGTCCTACCTGCAGTGATATTTTTTGTCCTGCACCAACTCACAATGTTGAAAGGGATCGGAATTTTATCAACAATGAATTTGATGGGCTTGTGTCTGAATTCTGGAGGTTGAATACCATAGACAAGGTTGAGATCCTTCAACCTGCTCTGACAAGATGCTCGGTTGAAAGGATCGATACCAGAAGTCAAAATAATTCAACTCCATTAAATTATATGGAACAGGTTGTAAATGAAACTTTATCAACTTCTCAATGCAGATTGACCACTAGAGGGAATGCACAATATTTCAACATTGCCCAAGTAATGGAGGAAATGGGAAACAATGGAGCTCCACCTAAGCTAAAAGAAAGCGAGTATAAAAGACTAAGAGAGAAGCGGAAACAAATACTAAGAAAAAAAAGGAAACGAAAGAAACATTTGATGGGATATGCTGTTACCTCACCGAAGAGAGATAAACATTGCATGATGCAGAGGAAGAGTCAGTTGGGGCCACATATTGGTTCTGTGCAGAACAATCTTGTTTCCGGCAAATCAATTCCAGAATCATTTACCTCTCCATTTGAACAGATTGTGAATCACAAGACAAATACTATTAGTGCAGTTCAGTATACTCTAAATAAAAGAGATAATTATATCGAGTGGAATAAGATATTAAACCAACAGAACCTGTCAAATGCTGCAACACACAACTTAAGGAAAGTCAAAGTGAAAAGACAGTGTTGCTGTGGAACACATCTTGGTTCTGTGCGTAATGATCTTGCTCCTCAAAAATCAATCTCAGAATCATTTACCTCTCCACTTGAGCAGATTGGGAATGACAAGACAAATACTAGTTGTGCAGTTCAGTGTATGCTAGAGAAAAGAGAGAATTATATTGAGGAGAAGAAGATATCAAATGAACATAGGCTGTCAAATGCTGCAACACACAACGTAAGTAAAGTCAAAATGAAAAAAAGTGATCACCGGGGAGCACATTTTGATTCTGCGCATAATGATCTTGTTCCTAACAAGTCAATCCCAGAATCATTTACCTCTCCACTTGAGCAGATTGTGGATGACAAAACAAACATTAGTAGTGCAGTTTGGTCTATGCCAGAGAAAAGAGAGAATGCCATTGAGCAGAAGAAGATATTAAACGTACAGATGCTGTCAAATGTTGGAACGCACAATATAAAGAACGTCAAAGAGAAAAGAAAGTGTGACTGTGGAGAACATTTTGTTTCCGTGCAGAACTATCTTATTCCCAAGAAATCAATCTCAGATTCATTCACCAATCCATTTGAGCAGAATGACAAGACCGATAATGGTAGTACAGTTCAGTGCATGCTAGAGAAAAGGGAGACTGAAATCGAGCAAAAGAAGATATTAAACGGACAGGGGATGCCAAATGCTGCAACACACAACCTAGGGAAGCTCAAAATGAAAAAAAAGTGTTACTGTAACAATCTTGTTCCTGAAAGATCAATCTCAGAATCATTCACCTCTCCATTTGAGCAGATTATGACTGACAAGACAAATAATAGTAGTGCATTTCAGTATACACTAGAGAATAGAGAGAATGACATCGAGCAGGAAAAGATATTAAACCAAGAGACGTTGTCAAATGCTGCAACACACAACTCAAGAAAACTTAAAGTGAAAAGAAAGTGTCACCATGGAGCACAATTTGGTTACATGCACAATTACTCTGCTCTTGACAAATCAGTCTCTGAGTCACTTGACATCAGGTCAAAACACTGTGGGCCACAACTAGGTATTTCAACCATGTCTTCATCTTCCATTGATATGAAGAAGATAGGGCGACAACAACTACTAGAGAATGCATTCTTTTGTTCAGTATCATCAGAGTCTGAGGAGGTATGGTGCTTCACATTTATTTTAGTGCTTACCCACCATGCCTGAATGAAAGAATCATGGGATTTGTGTGATAATGAAGTCTATTTGGCTGGAACTTGCAAGCAACCCTTTCTCTTATTCATATTCAAATTATACAATAAGCATGCTTGTTGTTTTTGAAGTTATGTTATTTTTTCCCTCCTTTTTCTTTTGCTGGAAAAGAGATCCTCACATCCTCATTTTTTTGAGAAATAGATGCGTTTCCTGTTATTATGTGCTTTATTTTCCTTAACTTTTCAAGCTTATTGTTGACTATGTTTCGAACCGTTCATGAGTCTTATGGCCATAAACTGATTCAATTATATTTCTTAGAAATTACTTTGAGAGTATGTACCATGGAAATGACATTTTATCAACTGTGCAAGTACAGAGAAAACTCACACAGATGCGGTTCAATTTGCATATCAGATATTGTACTCATGTTGTGGCTTGTTAATAGTGAAAATCTCTCGCCAGCAAGAGCTGATCCAGAGTAGTACAATATTTTGTACGATGCCATCAAATGAATTTGAGATGCTGGACTTTAATGATGACCATGATGTGCCCAGATAAATTTTCTCACCATTGTACGTAAATCGCTTTAGTCAGCATGTGGCACTGACTTCTAGGACAGTTCATGGTTCCTCATTTTAGAAGGGACCAGCTAGTTGACTTGGTGATAATATGAACGCCTTTGCAAGAGTGAATACTTGCCACATACTTATTTCAAGCTATCCTAATTAGCAATAACAATAATGTACAAGACTTGAAAAGAATTGATCTAAGATTCAATAAGACTTCAATCGCATATATAAAAAAATTACAAAGTACTTCGTGAGAGAAACAAAACTGTCCAAAACTACAAAATTTGAGGATAGTTGGAAAGACCTCCCAGATTTCACAAGATCGCACGGGGTGTGGACCTCTAGAAGTGTTTAAAATAGTATTTTTTTATAGGAATAACTGTTCTCGTTTTCAACTTATGATATCAACATACATATTATAAACATTAGAGAATTGTTTTTGTAAACTATTAATCGATGGCCCTGCTTGGATGTTGCTGAAGAATATCCTGATCCATTTATTCAGTTACATGCAATTGATGTAATGCCAGCTTACTTTATAGCTAATTTTCCACTTATTGGTGAGTTTTATTTTGCTTCATCATTCAGTATGCGAGCTAACCATAATAAATCTGCCATAGAGTTTAACAGAACAAGAATGACAATATTTATTGACAAAATCAATATACAGTGATTAGAGTTTTGAACATTGAATCAAACATAATAATTAAAGTCCAATACGAACATAATATAAACATCAGTAGAGAACAATAGATTATGCAGTACTTTTATACGTGCACTCTCATATAGAGGCATTGAAGGCCTCAATTCACTGATTAACCATTGTTATTCTAAGATGTCTCTGTGGTTGGAACTATTTTCCAAAGTTCTTTCATAGGACTACATTCTTTAAGCAATGCAATAAAGTTTTGCAGGACAAGAGCAACACCTCCATTTCTAGAAAGAAAGAAATACATTACTTTATGCCCCTATATAACCAAAATAGGTCAATTCGACACAAAAAGTACAATTAGCATAGTTTCTAGAAAACTCCAATATAGGGACAAGGATTGCGTACCCGTCCCCGTACCCACACTTTTTGATGACAACATTTATATATGATATAGCTGTACCCTTATTCATTTCCCCACGTACCTTGATTTGAATAGTGTCTTCGTCCACATACCCATGCCCATACCCCAACGTCTCTTGGTAACTATAACAATTAGTTATAAAAGAGAAATACTAGGGTAAAAGGACCCTAGGTCATTGAAAGTAACTGAGCACTAAGGAAAAATGAACAAACCAAGAGGGGCAAACCTAAAGTGGTAAATCTTAAGTCAGTACATAGTAGAAGGTATAAATAGTCTTGCTAGGGAAGGATCATTCAAGGAAACATGGAGCTATTGAATATCAAGTAGGAGACCAACACTATCATATCCTTGCAACAAGACTTGGATGAGAAGAACCATAAAAGAGCCCAAGCAATATTTGATATGGTCATAGGGGAATGTCTAGGGCTTGGTGGGGTGTAGTAATAGTTTTTAGAGGAAGCGAAGAACTCACCCTAGAGCCTTTCCAAAAATCCAACATTGATAAGCCTCTGTTAGTAGAGAAAAAACTAGAAATATGCATCTTTCTTTGTGACCTGACCTTTTGTCAAGGAGAAGGCCCTTGATGTTGAAACGAAGCAGATCCACTCCACCTCAAATGAGATTGAGGGGTTCGGGGCACTCTGGTAATAATACACAAAGAGGAAAGTTGTCTCATTGATCTCTCTCCCTCTTGGTGTGAATTGTCCATATTTAGGGGGTGCTTAATGCCTTCAATGCTTGACAACTATAGGGTTGCCTATAAGGATCTGCACCTAAGAATAACAACCTCCTGAAGAAAAAGGGCTAGACACCTTTGATCATGATATTGAAAGGTGGATAAAGAGTTGCTTGCGTCTTATGTACTAACAGTGGTATCTCCCCAGGATCCCATAGTAAATATTACCCCTAAAGCTGGATTGCACCTTAGCCTCAATCTTATGGAGGGGTTAGAGACTATAGATCTTGTCACCCCGTGAGATATGGTGGTTGATCTCAATGCATAACTGGTGGGAGCACGTCCTCTGTCGGCCAAGGGAAATCCTTAAGCCACGTTACCAATGATATTGTAGATGGTCAGGATGAATGATGATTTCATCTACAATTTCTAAGATATGTTTAGCATAGAAAGCGAACTTGGGGCTAAGCAGTTGTGGCAGAGAAGTCCAAGTGACAAAAGGTTGATAAATTTTCCTCTCTAACAACTCTATTTATGACTTCCTTTGAGGGAAGAAGGCGAGGAGGGGCATTCAAGGAATACTTAAATGAATGAAGCCGATCAATGGAGCTGTAGATATTATTGAAGAAGTAGGTTGGTCTCAAAATACTAACAATGCCATCTAGTGAGGCCCAAAGATGCAATCCTATATGAAGAACAAAGTAACAAGTTGGGGTATCTTTCACAATCTAAAGCTAAATCACCAAAGCATATGGTTTTCTTGGATATAGAAAGTGAGCCTGAAGATACACTCAAGGCAAAGGGGTTGGGTGACAAGCTATCCTTGGGTGATTCATTGAGGTAAATGTCTCTTTACAGTAAATGATGCATTGAAGCATGAGAATCTAGATGAAATATCCCTTTTTGGTATTTTATTAATTTTGATTTTTTTTTTTTTTTGTGATTCTTTTCAATATTGGAATATTAATAAAACTATCAAATAACAACATACAATACTGAAGTACTAAACGCAATTGAAACCTTTATTATGACGTACTGAATGCCCACAAAACACAGATGGTGATACTACTGAATAACAAAGATAAACCGCAGGAAACCCTTACATGTTTTATGCAGCATAAAAACCCAATTGTATTGACTAGCACAGTAGTAGAAGAGCTTACTAGGGCTGCATTTGATATGGGAACAAGATACCACTGGTAGCAGGTCGTACGACAACTTGAGGATGTTATGACAACATACAAGGTAAGCCATTACCACTAACAAATACATAAATTATCCCAAATGAATTATTGTAGCAGCGGTACATAAGTACTATAGCAACACTGTAGCAGTGGTACAAAAGTATTGTAGTGGCACTAGAGCAAATTGAAATTGGAATAAATTTCAATCTTCCCGCACAAATATGATCCCTAGAAGGAACCACCACAAATGGACAAGAGGGTTTTTGTCCTCCAACCTTGCACACCATAGGTTTTCATCATCAGGTGAAAAGATGAACACAAGTGTTCAAGCTCTGAAAAAGAGTTTGATTTCTCTAGATAATGGATGTCTATTTTTGAGCCCAACTTCTCCTTTTATAATTACCCTTTTCATTCCGATTCCCTTTTCCCACCTAATTGCTGCCCTAGAAGTGTCTAAAAACACTTTTTAATAAAATATTACATTAGGCCCACTTTAAATAAAATAATAATACATAAGTCGTCCTTTTATAATGTTATAAAATAAAGTTACTTAGGACAACTTAAAATATTATTATTGAATTATTTCCCTAGCTTTATCCCTTAGCCTACGGGAAATAAAAATAGGCTATGGGTACCGCAATTAAATTAACTTTGTAAATGGGACATGGCTTTAGAACTTCTATGCAAGCTTGTAGAGAAGACTTCAAACTACGACCTCCAATCCCAAACCCATAAAGAATTGTAGGTTTGATATCTTTGAAGGGATATCCTAGAAATATATCTAGAAACATTGGCTCTCCAAGACTTGAAGTGAAGCATATCCGTTTCACAAAGATGTGACTAAGAAGCAAGCTTCAAATTGAAAGATGGTCCAATGAGTTAGACTCCCAAATAAGTATAAGCCTTTGTTATTTTTACACTCACCATTGTAGAAAAATTAAAAATAAGGATAGAACATCACTAGATGTGTCAAGGATTGTGACTTTTAGTTTTACTAAGGTTCATGAGAAGGTGGTGAAGCTAAAAAAAAAAAAACAATCAAGGGCACAAAGATGTCTTTGTAAACCCTTAGTATAGTGAGAGATTAGGACATCATCAATAGAGAGTATATTCTCGAAGAGCATCCTCAAGCTCATCATTGTAACACCAAAATGAGTTGATGAGAGTGAGAAACCCTGCTTTAATTCGATGGTGATGCAACTAGCAGAACAAAGTAGCTAGAGAATATGAAGCTCATATCATAAAGGCAAAAAATGTTATTTGCATCCAATGGTTTGGCTAATCAACTAGAAAAAGAGAATGCTTCACAAAACAAATGATAAAATGAAGTTATGAAATTAAAGGTGTTGCATGACAACAAAATAATATTAGGAAAAGCAACTAGAGACAAAGAAGGCAAAAACTAGAAAATTAACACACAAATAGTGGAACTTTTAGGTGTCTGTCAATGAATTAGGGATGCCTGGATCTGTGGGAGAAATGTTGCATGGACATCTCCAATCAAGGAATTGATATAGTTTTTCAATTTTCATTAGCATAGGTTTACATAGAGTTACAAGGATGAGGATGAGTGTTGGATAGATAAGGCCAAGTGCATGAAACCTCCCCCCGAATTGGACCCCGAATTGGACATGCAAATACAACTTGATCAATTTAATTTGCATGCAGTTAGGAAGGCTTTAGTGGATTAGGCCGTGTACATGTGGATTTTTACTATGTTCCCCACAATCCCCTTTTGGAGGGTCACAATACGTGGGGACTCAAATAGGAGATGCCAAGAAGATCCCCCAAAATCTTAGGGAAAAGGGAATGACCAAGAGGATGGTGGTAGAAAAATAAATATAAAAAAGTAGCCAATTTCATATTTATTTTTAATGTTTTTTAATTTAGTTTGAAGCCACTAAGTTTTAAATGTTTATAAGCTTTTGCTTAGTTTATTTTTATTTTTTATTTTTTATTGTTTTGAATGTCAGAGACGCATTGGAAATGTCCCCAAACCATTCCCTTCAAAGGGTACATTTTGGGGGCATTCCCGTTGCATCTCTATAGAACACAATAATGTTTTTACAATGATTCAATAATTACATGAAAGGAAATCACTACGATAGTGGTTCTCATCATTTTCTCCTTGCTTAGAGGAAATTTTCCCCAATTTCTATGAACAAATTAGAACCACCTTGTAATTGTCAAGATGAGCTGGGAGAAAATGGAAGCTGGCGGAGTATGGAATGCATTCAAATCATGAACAATGATGATGGAATCCAAAGATGGATAGATTCTAAATTTCGAATGAGAGGATTTGGAAATCGTGGGAGTGGAATTTGTTGGAGACTGAAATACATTGTTAATGCCAAAAGGATCCTCATATAAAGATTTGAGCTCCAAAAATGGCGATCAACATGGAGGATCTCCATACGAAGGAGATAGTATTGTTTGTGCAAGAGTTTGACCTAGGGCAGAAAGCTGTCATTTTGTGGAATTGTTGAATGTAAAGTCATTGGGTGTCCTCCCTGCTTAACAACAGAACTTATGGCAGGCAATAAAGTAGGAGGAGAAGATGTCAATACCAAAGCAATGAAAAGTCCATCTTTGAACAATGAGGAAGCTAGTTTAGGCTCAGGACCCACTATCAATCAAGAAAGGACAAGCAATAAGAGACACCACAGATGTTATCATTGGTCTTCTTGATTGCTGATTGTTCCCATTAAGAATAGCGGACTGAAGTTGGAGAGGTAGGAATAAACTCGACATTGTGCAGACTGAATTTGAAAATGGTGGTCTTCATAGTGCCAGTGAGTTTCCTTAAGAGTTCCCCTTCACCCCTCCCTCAATTTATAGCAATTGGATCCTCTAGGAAATTTTAATAACTAAGCATGGGACACACAATTGTGGGCGGTTTATGTCAAGCTCCCTCTCCTTGAAAAGCTTTCCCTTTAAGCCTGAGCAAATTTGAATTTTGCTGTCAAAATTGCTCATTTTCTCAGATAGCATCTTCTGACGATAGCCAGTGCTCCATTTTTATTTCACAATGAGCCTTTTCCATCTCTCCCAAATACAACTGAAGGTATACAAGTTAGAAGTCGATAACATACCTAGATTTAATGCCCTTACATGGAACTTTAGCTTGATGAAACATGGGATGTAATTAATGATCCTGTTATAGCCATAAATTATGGTTATGGGCGACTAGGAAAAGGCAGGTTGATCTGGTTGAAGCTAAGGCATATTTGGCAATGATTAGGTTGCCAGATAATTAGGAAGTAGTTGGGAAATTCCAACTTGTTCAAGCAGCCTCGCGTCATGGAAGTTGAATATCCAATTTTTTTTAAACAAACTTTTTCCCTTTACCTTTAGTGTCATTAACCCCCATTTTCTAGATATGGGGAAGCATATTTTTAAATGGAAATCTCATATTTAAAAGATATTGGTAGGAATTATAGGCAAACTGTATGTGTTACTTAGCTTATATGTAACTATCACAGAACACTCTGTATGACCATGCCCTCTTTTCTTTTTGAAGTTTCTCTGAGATGTTAAAAAGACTGCGAGAATGTTTATACCCTAGTTCTTTTGTTTAAGCAGTTTTTTGAGGTGGATAATGTCTTCGTTTTGATTGTACAGACTCTCCTGTTGTAATGCATGTTTCTGTTTTGTAATTACTCATTTTAATATAATTTCAGATCCTGAACTTTTGTCAAAAAAAAAAAGAGAACCTAACTGTATACCAAGTAAAAAAAGTATCTCTTGATTGACTCATACTACATAAAACGTCCTTTTATTTTAAATAAATGTAATATCTTGTTTATAAAAATGGGGAGACAAATTTGAATGAAGATACCCGGCATATGTAAAGTATTGTCACTTCTGTACATAAGCATAAAAATACCCCAAGTTTCTTGCCAATAATTCTCCAAGTTGAATCTCTATCATCATGGATTGCAATCAAGAAACTTGCAAATGTTTCCAGGGATAAATTAATTACGCAAGCACATTTAAATAAAAATATGAATGTAGTATATTTGTTCAGTTCTGTTGTTTAAACTAAATGTAGACTACAGAAAATGGCACTGACTGCTAAGATTTTCCAAGATAAAAGTACCTGGAAGGTCTCATGACGTTAAAGAAACATTGAAAAAGAATCATCCTAAGTGTCTTCTAGGTGGAAATGCAGAAATGCAGAAATGCAGAGTGATCTGCATCCGGTACATGCAATTGTTCATACAAAGCAAGGCCTTCTTGAAGAGGAAATTGCATTGACTTGCATTCCAGCAGAAGTTGGTATAAATTATGGTTTAGTGAATCAGACGGTTGAAGGAAGTCACTGATTAATTATCTTTGTGTTAAAGGACCATACACCGGAGGAACTGGACATAGTTTAATATGCTCGTAAATCAGGGTTAGATTTCTAAGAGCAGAGTTAATGATTATCAGATTAATTAGCAAGCCAATGAGTGATACAATGTAGAGAGGCTTAATATATAAGCCAGAGAATTCAACTAGAATCCCTACAAATGAGGAACAACCTCACAACAACTTGCCACCTACGTACAACTTCTTACAACTATGTGCTATCTATAGCACGAGCAAAACTATGCCTGTAGGCATTATTACAATAATACAAGATTGTTATAATACCCTCCTTAATGACTAAATTAGATACAATCCAAATGATTTAGTCATTACATCAATCCTATGATTATGATTTGTTAGCGCTGCTTATTTCCAGTTATCTCCGCGCTTATTTCCAGTTATCTCCGTTCTTAGCTCTGTTTATCTCCGCTGTGCATGATCTCGGATGATCTAACTGTTGCATGCTTGACTAACGGATGATCTAACTATTGCATGCTTGTGAGTTAAGCTAACAAAGAAGGCTTACATATTGTAAGATTCACGCATTCCTTTAAGTTAATAAAAAAAAGGGTTTTAGTTGGTTTTTCTTTTCCAATCAGCTGCATTGTTTTTTTTTCTCTCTGTTTTTTTTTAATCTGCAAGTTTTCAATCTAAACCTGCTTTTCCAGCCAGATCTATAATTTATTTTGGAGGTTCAGCGGCAATTCTACATGGTATCAGACCCTGGTTGCCAGAAAGAAGAAGCACAATATTTTTTTTTGCAGATATAGAAGATCAGAGCTGAAAAATGGAATGTTCACCCTCTGCCATTCTCACACCATAAAACTATTTTGATTGGAAGCCAAAGATTTTACTTAAGCTCAGAAGTAGAGGCCTCTATTAGATAGTTATGAATACAGAGGTTGAACTCAATCCAACAGTTGAAAAATCTAAATACTTCAACCGCATGGATGAAGCATTTGGTTTGTTGTGCTTATCCATCTCTCTAGAATTGTTGTTTCATGTTGAGGCATGTACAACTCCAAACCAAGTTTGGAGTACATTGGAGACTCTTTTTGGAAAACAAGATGAAATGCGGGGTCATACCCTTGAAAATGAGCTCAACTCATTAGATCCAAAGAGTTTTGATAATATTCAAGATTTTTTCACAAAGTTCAAGGCTTTATTGCTTCAGCTCAAAGGATGTGGTATTAACAAATCCAAAGAAGAAAGAAAATTAATCCTTGCTATTCTATCAAATTTGGGTCCAGAATATGCAGTATTTGTCTCTGCTTTCCACACAATTAGGCTCACAACAGGAGCAACTTGGAAGATGCCCACACTGGATACCTTCATTGAGTCTCTAGTATATGAACAGGATAGGCTTATAAAGATGGGCACATTGAAGAATTCCAAAGGTCATGCACTTGTTTTGCATGCAAGTGGGAAGAACAATTCCAAATCCAACTAGCAATTCAAAGGCAAAGGGAAAAAGGATTCATATCCAAGAAAGGAAGGCAATCCCAAACCTCCAGATGGATCTACAATCTCAAAAGAAAATAAGGACAAAATGGGCCAATCAAAGTGCAACTATTGCAACCGTGGGTACCATCCAGAATCATTATGCATGAATAAGACCACTGATCTCATCGCTCAGACACTTCAACAACATAATCTTGGTAGCCTTATCCCTGAGAGTGCCAAGAAGAAGCAAGAAGAAAAAGCAACTAAAACAAGAGACAATGCTCATGCATTGATTGCCATTCATTCTTCTTCAGATGTATGGATCATAGACTCTGGAGCTTCACACCACATGGCAGCCACAAAATATGCTCTTTCTTCTTTGAAACCATATTCTACTTCTCCTATTCTCATGGGAGACAGTTCCCCTGTAGAGGCAACTGGAATAGGGAGGGTAGAGGTTGGAATTGGAAGTTTTGCGAATGTCTTCCATATTCCAAATCTTTTTGTTAATCTTCTTTTTGTGTATCAAATGACACATACTGGAACCGGTAGGAGAGTTGAATTCACCCATGATTCGGTGACCATATTTGACATGCAAGACAACTCCAAAATTGTTGTTGGTAAGGCAAACCATCAATCTCATCTATACACTTTTTCTGATTTTGCTGCTAAATTAGATTCTACTTTACTTCTAACACATGTAAATGATGAAAGTAGAATTTGGCATGAAAGATTTGGTCATTTAAATTTTAGATACATGCAACAACTTAACAAACAGGGAATGGTTAAAGGCTTGCCAGCCATAGACTTTTTTGATGGAATTTGTGAAGGATGTGCTCTTGGAAAGCATCCACAAGAAAAGTTTCCAAAGGGGAATGCATGGAGAGCCTCTTCTCCTTTAGAGCTTGTTCACAGTGATCTTATGGGTCCATTTCTTGAACCTTCCATGAGCAAAGCTAGATATTTGCTAACATTCATTGATGATTGCACAAGATACACATGGGTTTATTTTCTCAAATTCAAATCTGAGGTGTTTGAGAATCTCAGGGTTTTCAAAGCCCATACAGAGAAGCAGTTTGGGAAAATGATCAAGAACCTTCGCATAGATAATGGAGGGGAGTATGTCAATAATGATGTCCAACATCTTTGTGATGAAGCAGGAATACAATTGCATAACACAGTTCCATACATTCCACAACAAAATGGGGTAGCTGAGAGGAAAAACCGATCTTTGAAAGAGATGGCCAGCTGCATGTTGCATGCTAGGTCCCTTCCCTCCAAATTGTGGGCTAAAGCAATCAACTGTGCTTCATACATACAAAATAGATCTTCTCACAAATCTGTCACAGGACAAACACCTTTTGAAGCATGGAGATGCATGCAACTAGAAGTCACACATTTCCACATCTTTAGATCCCGTGCTTGGGCACACATTCCTATAGACAAGAGGAAGGCTTTGGATCCTCAAAGAAAAGAATGCATCTTTGTTGGATATCCAAATGGTGTAAAGGGATACATACTACTATATCTTTCCACAGAAACACTCTTCATTGAGAGGAGTGTCTACTTTGATGAAAGTCTTCCACATGCATCTCAGGAACAACATGCCACCACCTCTATGCTTCCTCGTCTTACATATCTCAGAGATACATGCAATCATTCTAATCTTATTTTAGATATTTTTGACTCTGATTCAGAGGAACATGAGCATGCATATGCTAATCCACAACCAATCCTTGATTTGGATTCTAGTGATGATTCAGTATTCCATGTGGAAAATCAAAGAACAAGGAGCTTAGCTGATATATATGAAGTCCCTCATGCACTCTCAGCTACCAAGCCCATCATGCCGATGCATGCCTATGTGGTTCTAGCATGTGACCCTCAAAGTTATACAGAAGCTACATGGAATCCTCTTTGGGAAGTAGCCATGGATGAGAAGTACAACTCCCTCATTGCAAACCAAGCTTGGGATTTGGTTCCACTTCCTTCCAATCGCAAGCTTGTCAGATGTAAGTGGGTCTATAGAACAAAGAAATTATCAAATAGACATGTGAGTAGATACAAACCACGATTGGTCGCCAAAGGTTTTCAACAAGTTCATGGCATTGACTATGATGAGACTTTTGCTCTAGTGGCAAAAATGGACTCCATTCAATTGGCTCTTGCCATTGCAGCATCAAGAAGGTGGGAGGTTCATCACATGGATGTGAAGAATGCATTTCTTCATAGTGATTTTGAGGAGGAGATCTACATGGAGCAGCCACAAGGGTATATACAAAATTCCTCATTGGTATGTAGACTCAAGAAGTCACTCTATGGCCTCAAGCAGACACCTAGAGCTTGGTATGCTAAAATGGATTCTTATCTTCTATCTCAAAATTTCATACGATGCAAATCTGATCCAAATGTGTATATGCTGAGAACATCTGACTCTTTGTTGCTCATAGTACTCTATGTAGATGATCTACTAATAACAGGTGATTCACCCACTGCCATTGTTGCAATTAAAACTATTTTGCATGATAGATTTTCTATGACAAACATGGGTCTCCTAATTTTTTTCTTGGCCTTGAAATCAGCCAGAATCAATCAAGAATCATAGTTGCTCAATCCAAGTATGCACGAGATCTCTTGGTTCAGTTTCACATGACTGATTGCAAGCCAGCTGTCACACCTTTCCTATCAGGGGTGAAGCTTGAAGATGGCAAGGATACACCATTGGTTGATTGCACACACTGCCGTCAACTTGTGGGGAGTCTTCTTTATCTCACTCACACTCGTCTAGATATCTCATATGCTGTGGGGGTTGTTTCTAGATACATGCAAGAGCCGCATGAGCTACATTGGAATGTTGCCAAGCGTATACTTTGCTATGTCTAGGGAACCATTTGCTATGGGATTCATTATTAAGCAGGTTGTGTTTTGGATCTCATTGGCTACATTGATTCTGACTGGGCTGGTGATAACATTGATCGCAAGTCCACTTCAGGATATGTTCTTAGTTTGGGATCATGCCCCATTTTTTCGTCAAGTAAGAAGCAATCTAACATTGCTTTATCATCAATAGAGGCTGAATATAGAGGTGTAGTCAATGTTACCATTCAATTCATTTGGCTGCAACACTTCCTAACTGAGCTTGGTATCCTCTTTCATTGTCTGACTGCCATTTGGTGTGACAATCAGAGTACATTGAAGGTTTGTAGAGATCCCATACAATGGCAACGGACCAAACACATTGAGATCCACATGCATTTCATCCATGAATTGATATGTGATGGAGTCATTGACTTGCAATACTATGCCACTTCTGAACAGATTGCCGACATCTTCATGAAGACATATTCACTGAATAAAATTTTCATTTTCTACAAGACCTTCTTGGGGTGAAGGACACTACACCACAATAGCTGCCATTTGCAGTTAGTGTCTCTTTTGAGGGGAGGTTTGTTCCCATAGGGTTTTTCCTCTTTTCTCTTTTCCTTTCCATTTTTTGTCTCCTTAGTTAGACTTAAGGGGGGGTGTTAGTGCTATTTATTTCCAGTTATCTCCACGCTTATTTCCAGTTATCTCCATTCTTAGTTTCGGTTATCTCCACTGTGCATGATCTCAGATGATCTAATTGTTGCATGCTTGACTAACGAATGATCTCAGATGATCTAATTGTTGCATGCTTGTGAGTTAAGCTAACAAAGAAGGCTTACTTATTGTAAGATTCACGCATTCCTTTAAGTTAATAAAAAAAAGGGTTTTAGTTGGTTTTTCTTTTCCAATCAGCTGCGTTGTTTTTTTTTCTCTCTATTTTTTTTAATCTGCAAGTTTTGAATCTAAACCTGCTTTTCCAACTAGATCTATAATTTATTTTTTAGGTTCAGATGCAATTCTACATGATTAAGTCTAGACATGAAATTAATCAAAGTGTAATACCACTGCCAATGCAACAAATATCACTAAGTGTCCCTATGGTTGTCAATCCATTTCATCCGAGTACATGGATAATTAGCCAATGTAACCACAAATCAAAATAGGAGGTGATGTTGAATATTGAGTTCACTGGGTTCACTTTGTTTTACCTTGAAGTGTTGTCTTGTCTTGAATGTTTCATGTTTCATTTGTTTGATGTTAAGAGTGATTAATTCTAACACAAACTATATTATCATAATATATCCTAAACAATAGTATAGTGTCATGTATCCTCTAAGGGATATTCTTGCACTGATCTCTTGAATGTCCGATGCCTAATGCTCTCCATCCTGGAAGAATTTTGGGGCATATGCTACACACAAAAGTATTGTGCCCTATTTGCATGCCCCTACCACCTACTCCAACCTTCATGGAAGCTTCCCATTCAGGGTTGAGTTTGGCCTCTGTAAATGGGCTAGGCACAAATTCCTACGAAATCACAAGAGCAAAATTTACTTGTTTGTCACCTTGCACCATTTGCTTTCCCAATCTTATAGATTGACCTTCCATTGCTTGTGGAAATTCACTGGCTCGTACATCTCTTTCATCATGGCATAATACCCCTTCGATTTGCTGGCCTTCTTGATCTAACTTTGAAGATTGAGAATCATGTTTTTTTTCACTAGATACCTGAACATGTTCCAAAATCAGTAGTAGTTACCCATACACTACCAACCGTAGATTTACCATTAGTTGAAATAATGGTATTTTCTCATCTACAACATCTATATTTACCATAATTTTGTTTGTAGAGATGTCAAGTAATATGTGTGTCTTAAACTACTCATTATAACCAACAAACATATATGTTTTGCTTTTTTCATCTAAACCACTCCTCTTTTATTTAGGAATCAATGCAAAATCAATACAACTGAAAACACAAAAATCACTTACATTAGGTGTTCTACCTGACCATTCTTCCTCGGGAGTAACATTCTACAAGGCTTTACAAGGACTTTTGTTAAGGATGTAAACTGTTGTATTCAAAGCTTCTTTCCAGTACCAATAAGGTATTTTTAGACTTTGCACCATGTACCTTGCCATCTACATAAATGTCCTATTCCTCCTTTCGAGGACTCCATTTTGTTGTGGAGTGTATGGAGTAGTATGCTTCTTGAGACAAGCTCATTTTTATTATTTGATCTAAGAGCTTTGGCTTGTCTACTTGTCTGTTTCTTTACCAAAGCTTTTAGTGCAAAAAAATTAGATAAACAATATGACTTTTTATTTAGAAAATAAACCCACATTCTCCTAGAAAAGTCATAAACTATGAGCAAAAAATATTGCTTTCTAGACATTGTGTCTTCATTGGACCATGCAAATTAGCATGTACGAGGTTCAAGACTCCTTTGGCTTGCCATGCCTTACCAGCGTCAACGAATGTTAAATCTATTTGTGTATCAGACCCCTTGTACACACATCTTGACTTTTTTGAATAGATGAAAGTCTATTCACCATATTAGTCTTACTTACTACATTCAAGTACTGATAATTGAGGTGACCATACCTCTCATGCTAAAGTACAATAGTCTTTTGTTGTTTTGTAGACTTCCAAAAGGGCATTACCTCGATTTCGAGATATATTCTTTTTTTAGAAGTTGTGTGATGATGGCATTCTAGATTCTCTCATTACCACTATTTGGAGGTTGTATGAGATAGTTGTTGGGTAGTTTCATACTTCTTAGGGTCTTTCTAGCTTTGTGAGGATTACCTTTGGGTTCAAGCAGGGATGCCCTCTCTCACCGACCCTCTTCAGCATTTACTTTAATGAGCTAGAGGATTTTCTTCAACAACATACCCATGCAGATGATGGTTGCATTTTACATGATGTGGTCATAGCCATACTTCTTGTACCGATTATGTTGTTCTTCTCTCTTGCTCTGCTGATAGTTTATAGAGGCAACTTGATGTCCTTGCTCATTTTTGCAGGCTTTGTCAGCTAGTGCTCAACCTTAGCAAAACTCCAAATGTTCTCTTTCCAGCTTTAGTTTCTCTACAAAGGGGAATCTTTGGAGATCACATTGGCCTATATTTACGTGGGGGTTCAGTTTTCTAGACCATCTTTTAGTATGAAGCTTGCCTCTCGGTCATGCCTTTGCAAATTATAATGTGCCATTTTACCAGGCTTATAATTAACATAGAACAAAAATACAACATTTGAGTTGCCATAATGCAATTTTACAAAACAATATAATAGAGTATGTGAATCTTATTCAAGAATTATAAAGATCAAAACAAGAATAAATCCTTTTATTGAATGTAAGTGAAGATACATATCTTGCTGCAAATTATTTGGAGGGCTCATTTATTGTCTCTCAATAGGAGACAAGATTTTGGTCCAATAGTACAAAGATTGAGGAATCACAGAGTTTGTGTCTCTTTGTACCTTATACACCATTAGCCTTGGCCATGACACTCAGGGGTGTACTCTGTACCCCCTATTAGGATACACTCTATGTACCTTGACTCAATCACTTTCCTAGTGTAGTTCGAGGACTTCTACCTTCTCCCCTTTTTTTCCATGAGTTACTTTCACATTACATTGAAAAGGCATTATAACAAACACATCTTTTCATATCTCATTATAACATTTCTTTTTAACCATAATTACCCACACATTCGAGCATTTTATCTAATGATGTTTATCTTATTTCCTCGTATACCACTTTTACACATATTTCTATGTGACTTTCATTAATCTTTTTACATTACCACATTATGGGTAATTATTCATATAAAACAAGGGATATGCCTATTGTAATTTGACCTGCCTAAGATCAAATGACAATGAAAGCATAGCTCACATAAATTGAGGCATAGCTCATATGAAATGATAGGATAAAGGTGAGGAAGAAATCTAAATAAGATCAAAATAATAATATGATATAAAAACCAATTATTCACATAATGTAAAATACAAAGAGGAATAAGTGTATATATAACAAAGTGAAGCATTTGCCTCCCTTTTCCTATTAGCCACATAATAGATGCATGTGATTGGCCTATGTAAAGGTGGCAAAGTATTGGATGGCATAAAGGTGCACATCTTTGTTTTATTCTAAGCATAAATATATGACCTAAACTAACTTTAGATTATAATCAACTTTTATGTCCTTAACTTATAGCGTGTCTAGGGATATGTGTGGCCAATTTGTGGCTTACATAACCATTTACTTTATCTTGTCACATTTATCTATGTTTTTGTATTGTTAGTAGGGTCAACCTATGGAATAAGTATAACCTAAATAGGGTATATATAGGAGGTAGTGGTTAGTACTTAAATATCATATTACAAATTATGCTCTTATTGCATGGTTGTGAAGCTTGCCCCTTCAAAGTGGCTCGGTTTTATTTATCAAGTATTTTGCTTTGTTGTCAAGTATTGGTGTGGATCTATTTATTTTGCTCTTATTATTGCAATATATTGTTGATGATATGCTCTTGATATTTACATTTACTTGCACTATTGTGAATGGGGTTTATCTATCAAGTAATTTCAATACAAGTGCTATAAGAGCTTCGATTTTGGCAAGATTCTATGACACAATGTTTTCAGGTCTAGTGTAGCGGTTGTTCTATGGATTGAAGGATAAAAAAAGCATAACTTGCAATCCAAAAGGAATTTATTTTTTCCGTTAGTGCAGTATTGATTGAGGTTTTTTAATTAAAAAAAGATTAGTTTTTTTTTTTGCACCCTTGTGCAAAATAACAGTCATTGGACTCATTTCGGCAAGATGATCACAATGGTATAATTCTTTGATACATGTTTTTTAATCCCGAAACCCTACATTCTTAAACCCTACACCCTAGAGTTCATGCATGGCTGGTCTAAACACTAGAGGTCACAGAAAATGGCAAGTCACTCTAGGAAAAACATCGAGTAAGGAAGAAATGGATAGATAGATAGATGCCAAATCATTAGTAGTTCTGTTCACTTCTCTAGGGATGGAGATAATGTTAAAGTCATCAAAAGATTCAATTAGATCCCAGACCCTAAACTTATACCTCTTGAGGTATGAGATTTTTCATTTATATTTATTTCTCACCTGGTTGACTACTAGTTCTAAATCACTATAGACTAGTAGTTATTTAACCTTATCTTTTACAACAAATTGCAAACCTAGGATAAAGGCCTCATATTCAACAAGATTATTAGTTCATGGAAATTGGAGCATATAGTATGCATGGTATTTCTTATTAACAAGATCAGTTAAGATAATATCAACTCCAAACCTAACCTTACACATAATACCATTAAAGTGTAGGTTCTATAGCCCAAGAATGACAGGAGTACTCTTAGGATCACATACCTTTACAGTCTCTAGGATGAAAACCCATAAGTTTGAGTCAATTATGTTCACCCTTTCATTCATAACATTGTACTTTATGATCATGTGTTTCATCTTTGGCTCTCTTTCAACCCTAATTTGGTTTCGATCTCTTTTTTAAAGCAGTCATAAATGTGAACAATCAGTGGACATGTAGCCATTCAGAGCTTTGGTCCATTCCCTACTTGGTAAGATCCCATAAACATTTGAAATTTCAACAACTTGGATATCAATAAACTGATACACTCTAGGCTTAGAGGCCAATCGCATATGAACATTTAATAATACCCCAATTACCTTGACTCTAGATTTGTCTAATTGAGTAACAACCTTATCAAACTTAATAGAATTTAAGACAATATATTTGTAAATACGTACTGGCATGATATTGGTGGATGCACTAGAATCCAATAAATAATTGTGTGCACTAGAATCCAATAAATAATTGCGTAAATTCTTATCGAACATCCTAACTGTGAGTAGGAAGGGAGGAGATTCTACCTTAACTTTGTGTACATCCATATTAGCATTGTCAGCCCTCAGTGGTTTGTTAGAATTTTTTGACAATGATTCTAGTAAGATGTCTCTTTATTCTATAATTTGTGCTAATTCATGCAATATGATGTTAGTTTTTATCTTTTTCATGTCTGCAACAATATTATAACTAGTTTTATTTTAAGAGCTAGGAACATCATCATTATGTTTAGAGGTACTCCCTTTGGGTGGTTCTAGAT
Organism: Torreya grandis; assembly: GCA_037957365.1. Classification (NCBI taxonomy): domain Eukaryota; kingdom Viridiplantae; phylum Streptophyta; class Pinopsida; order Cupressales; family Taxaceae; genus Torreya; species Torreya grandis. Next base: position 1,259,800 of record JARHVA010001651.1, read on the forward strand.
TATTGCTTGAAGAAGTGTCTAGAGGAGTTTCAAAGTTATTTGGAGGCATTGAGGTAGTCAAGGGCTACCTCTATTCTTTATTCCTCAAAGGATAAGTCTTCTTCAAGAATTGTTGGAAGGCTTGGATCTCCTTAGGGACAACATTAGGTTCATTATCCTCTTGAAAAGGAAAATCAAAGGTCTCCACCATGAAATTTTGATTAGCAGGCTTGGACCCTGAGGTACCTACACCACTATCTTTGTTAGGGACCACTTCAAATGTATCTAACTCTTCTTGGAAAGATTTAAAAGCCTTATAAATCTTAATACAATCAATATCTCCATGTTTGGCTATACAATTCACCCTAGAATAATTAGGCAATGTTATATCAGTAAGATTAATGTCCATAATCCTCTTTTTAGAGGATGTCTCATTATTCTTATTATTATGGAAGCTATCATTCTAAAATATTTTGTTTATCCTATCAAAACTTTGAAATGAGATGTTCGTATTTGAGCTTTCTACAGTACTTTCAACTTGTGAAGGAAATCAGTGCTTAAATTTTGGACCATTCTCAAGATAGATTCATTTTCATTGTTGGGAGTTTTAGAATTGTGTACATGGTTATTATTTGTACATGTATATGGTACAAAATCTCTTTGATCATTTGTATTGAATCCACTAGTATCAAGATGACTAAAAAATCCTAGGTTCTAATTAAGGGTAGCATGACTCGAAGGTAATAGATTAAGGTTTGAGAGTTGATTCATGGCTGGGATATTTTGGTTGTTGTTAGGGAAGATGTTCAGAATGGGCATATGCAGATTGATATTTGGGATAGAGTAGGCCATTTGTCTTTGGGATTGCATTTTATCATTGATGGTCATTAATTTAAAATAAGCTCTAGCTAATGAATTTATAACTAGAAGAGATCTTTTTAGAAATACAAAAGTCATGGGATCTACTACATCATTGTAGATTTATAGAGATAAAACTTCATTAGGTTTATAAGATTCTATGGTCCTGCTATACATTTTTTGGAATATAGCATTAAAAGACCTTATGGGTTCACTTGCATCCCTCATTATGGTGGTGAACTCATGGTAAATGACACATGGACTAACAATTTTACCAAATTGGTCTATGAAAACATTAGTAAAACCATCTTGGCTAGTAATAAAATTGTCAAGAAAATTGAGAAACCATTCATATGCAACATCCTTAAAAGTAAAGGGGATCAACTTGCATGCGACATCTTCATGCACAAGATTTAGCAACCTTAAAACAACTTTAAAATATTTATATGTTCTTCAACAGATACAATACCAGTTGGACTAAATGTGGGAAAGTATTTTTTAGGGTTATGTGGGAGATCATGTACCACACCTATCATGTTGATTGCAGAGTCTCCCAACCAAGACATACCTAGATGAAGGTTGAAGGCAAAGGTACTTTGAAGGATTAAGGTTGGCCAAGATTTGGAACATCTACGCCTACCTTTATCTCACCTAGTTTTCTTATGGAATTCAAACTCGAGCAAAGGTTCTCTTATTTTTGAATGTGGTCTTGTTTAAATCCTTGGTAATTCCAGCTTGAAGATTGAAGATCTTGTTTGAAACATGATGTGTCATTTTAACCTTTATAAAGAACAAGGATTAGACCTGCACATTAAGCTCATTTTGTAAAGATTGTATAAAGAACAACAAATGATATTAACCTTTGACTAAGCTATCTCAAATATGTGTCTAATTAAGTAAATATTATGTATCTTTATAAGTCTAAGCTCAAATAAACTTAGATCTATGAAAGATATACCAACCTTTGATCAAAATAGGATATTCTAACCTTAAATACCACATGTTTTCAAATCTTAAGCTATATTTTCTAAAATTTAACATCAAACTTCAAAGAACTTTGATCTTTGTCTAAAGGAAGCACAAAGATAGGTCAAAGACCAAAAAGATCCATGATGTTTACACTTATAATCAAATAATTACTCAAAAGTATAAAAATAACATCAATCTTAGATGAAAACATACTAAGATTGGCAAAGATTCAACCAATTCACAAAGATATCCCTCCTCCTAGTGTTAGTGGGGACCCTATTGATGCCTCTATGTGTAACACAAATGTCCTTAGTGTTCAAAAACACTTCTCATTTTAGAATTATAGAGAAATCAAAGCACGCGTAGCATGTTATAGGAACTTATGCTACTTGTGATGAAATAGTAGCAAAGTAATGTTTCTCTGTTCTAAAAATTTATATTAATTGGTGGTTAGGAGCCACCATGGACTAAGTCTTTGCAAAGTGTATCTATGATAATAATAGTGAATTGTGATCAAAGCTTAAACTATAGACTAATCTAAATGGATATTTATAATAAAGTCTAAAATAAAGTGATCTAGTTTAAAAATAAGCAAAAGAGTATCAGAGTTGTTCCTAGGGTTCGAATAATGTGAATGCAATGGTCAAGTGATCACACGAGATGAAGCTGGTGCACACCACAAAGAAGCTAATAGCAAAGTGAAATCACTGAAAGAGATAATTTTCAAAAGATAAATAGGAGAAAAACCCAATATTCGATTAACATGAGATGGCCATAATGAAGAATACATATAGGAGAGCTCGTAAGTAACTCCTCCACAAATAGTGGTCAAAGCACCCCAAGAATAGACTGTAACTCCTCCAAAAAAGGTGGTGACAAGGTGCTAAGAATAGAGAAGTAACTCCCATACCTAAAATAGTTGGTCAAAGGAGTTACTTATGACATTCTTATGACACCTATGACACATCTATGACACACGTCTCCACATAAGCTAGCCTATCCCACGAATATAGGAAAACTCCATGTATGCACAAATATATCATATTCCCTAATTAAATAATAGGGAAAAATAAAAACCTACACTCACACCTCCCCATAAGCGCAGCTTAGGTGGGCAGTGTAGAAATATAAAATGGGTCCCAACAACTAAGCCTGATGAGGTACCTATGTACAAATTCAATCTCCCATAAGATAGAGAAAATGAGAAAACCCGTAAGAAAAAACTCCCCCCCCAAAAGAGAGACAAAAGAAATGGAGAGGCTAGTGGGCCCCCCTAAAGATGATGCTGCTGTAGATGTGGACCACACCCCAAGAAGAGCTCGTAGATGAATGAACTTGCTCTCAGTGAAAGGTTTGGTGAAGATGTCTGCAACCTGCTTTGAAGACTGGAAAAATATCAAGTCAATGACCTGACTATGAATAAGCTCTCGAATGAAATGCATGTGAATATCTATGTGCTTGGTTCGCTGGTGCTAAATCAGATTCTTGCAAATCTGAATGGTACTCTGGTTGTCACAATAAATGATGGTGGGCTACTTGATATGAATGCCAAACTCAAAAAGTATCTCTTAAAGCCAAATAGCCTCAGTAGCTGCATTAATAGCTCCTCTATACTCTACCTTTGTGGATGATATAACAATAGCATTTTGCTTTTTGCTAGACCAACTGATAGGACCAGAACTTAGAGATAAATTGTAACCAAAAGTGGACTTGCGAGTCTGTGAATCGCCAGCGCAATCTGAATCTGTAAATCCAACCAAGTCAACCTCTATGCCAAATCTATAATGAATCTCATATCTATGTGAACCCTATATGTAATGCAAGATCCTCTTAGCTACTTTCCAATGCAGCTCATGAGGTCCCTGCATAAATTTGGAGACAAGTCCCACTACATATGATATGTCGGGCCTAGTGTGAGTCAAGTAGATGAGACTGCCAACAAGTTGTCGATACCAAGTGGCATCAACTAATGGTAAAGAATAGTCAGCCTCAAGCTTGAATCCTGATAGAAAGGGAGTCGGAGATGGCTTGCAATCAACCATGTGAAATTGAGACAATAAATCAAGAGCATACTTAGGTTGTGCAAGAGAAATCCCTAAATCTGATTGTGAGATCTTGATGCCAAGGAAGTAGTGCAACAAACCCAAGTCTGTCATGTCAAATCTATCCTGGAGAGATGCCTTCACTACTGCAATCACTGATGAAGAATTCCTGGTGATCAAAAGGTCATCAACATATAGAACCAAAATCAGGAGCAAATCATCCTACCATAAGAAGTAGACATTGGGGTCAAAATGGCACCTAGTGAAACCCATTGTGAGAAAGAAGGAATCTATCTTGGCATACCAAGCCCAAGGGGCCTATTTGAGGCCATAGATAGATTTCCTAAGTCTGCATACTAAAAAAGAATCCTGAATAAATCTTGGTGGCTGCTCCATGTAGATCTCCTCCTCTAGGTCTCCATGAAGAAAGGCACTTTTCACATCCATCTGGTGCACATCCCAACCATGTGCTATGGCATTAGCCAAGGTGAGTCAGATAGAAGTCATATTTGCAATGGGTGCAAAGGTCTTTGAGTAGTCAATGCCTGCCACCTGTGAGAAACCCTTGGCGACCAGTCATGCCTTGTATTTATCAATCGACCCATCTGCTACAAACTTGGTCTGATATATCCACCTACATTGAACCATCTTCCTTCCCTTAAGAAGTGAAGTCAAGTCCCAAGTGTGATTTTTGATTAAGGAAGAATAATATTCCTCCATAGCATTATCCCACTTAGGTACTCCCGATGCCTGTCAAAAAGTTTATGGATCCAAAACTGAGGCAAAGAAGACATGTGGATCTCTCTGAAAATCCCTCCTAGTACGTCTGTCATCTACGAGATCTCCTACCCAAGTTCCAACACTCTCAAGTGTCTGTCTGGCCCAAAGTGGCCTAGAAGTGGGTGAGTCAGTTGCTAACTCCTCATCCTATGACTGACTAGAGGTGGATGACCCTGCATCACTATCCTCACTGTCTGAACTCGAAGAAGAAGAAAATGTCTTTAGCTCAAGAACCTATTGTGGCTGATCTAAATATGAGGAATCATCATGAAGAAGTAGATCCGATGAGAGAGAAGAAGTGCCAAGTGTTGGGTCTCTAAGACTCTCTTGAAAGTGGACACTTCTCTCAATGAACAACTCATGAGTGGTTAGATCTAGAAGGTGATACCCCTTAACACCATCTGGATATCCTACAAAGATGCAAGGCTTGGACTGACATTGCATAGCTTTGCATTTCTTCTTCGGTATGTGGGCCATGGCTGGGGATTTGAAAACCCTAAGGTGCTCAACATCAAGTTTACTTTTATGCCAAGCTTCAAAGGGTGTTATCCCTTTTAAAGCTTTGTGAGGAACCCTATTTTGAATGTAGCAAACACAATTGATGGCTTTGGCCTAGTACTATGGTGCTAAGGATTTGGAGTGAATCATACAGCCACCCATCTCTTTAAAGAACCTATTTTTGTGTTCTGTAACCCCATTCTATGAAGGACTATAAGTGACTGTGCGTTGCAAATCAATCCCCTGTATGGTGCAAAACTGCTCAAACCTATTGCTAATATACTCCCCTCCATTATCAATTCAAATAACCTTGATAGATTTCTCACTCTATTTCTCAACAAGAGCCTTGAAGTCTAGAAAATTTTCAAACACTTCAGACTTTTGTTTGAGAAAATATATCCAAGTGTACCTAGAGAAATCTTCAATGAAAGTGAGGATGTACTTGGCCCTTGTGAAAGATGGTTTGGAAAAGGGTCCTGATACATCGCTGTGGACTAACTCCAAAGGTTGTGAAGCCCTCCAAGCTTTGCCTTTGTCAAATTTTGCTTCGAGATGCTTCCCAAGGGAGCACCCCTCACAAAGTCCTTTTGAGAATTGGACATGAGGCAAGCCAATGACCATGTCATGTTTGCAAAGTTGCTCAAGGTAGCAGTAGTTAAGGTGGCCAAACCGCTCATGCCATACTTTTCTAATTCCATCTGAATGAGTCAACAATGCTGTTGGAGAAGAATCAGGTGTAAAATGTGAGGTGTATAAATTTTTTTGGTGATCTGCCCTACCCACTGCCACTGTAGTATCACTATGCAACTCCCTGATAGCCATTGAATCTGGTGAAAAATCAACTCTCATGCCTCGACCAATGTGAGTGATTTGGTACACTGATAAGAGATTAGTTGAAAGAGCAAGAACACTTAGAACATTATTGAATGTTCCTCCTTCCATTTCAACTGACCCTCTCCCTGCAATAAAAACTGATGTGTCATCATCCAAACTAATTTAAGTCATGCTACAAGGATCTAAAGATGAAAACTCAACTAGGGAAGAGCCCATGTGGTGAGAAGCACCTGAGTCAATGACCCATGAAGATGTAGAAGTTGTTATATCTACAAGGGCCTTGCCTTTTTATTTCTCCTTACCCTTGCCTTTTGCCTTAGTAGAATCTTGGTTAGATGAATTTTACTTGATGGACTCAGGAACACCTATGTTGTGCTTCTCTAGAAGATGAGTTAGGTGATCTATTTGTTTCTTCATGCATTTGTGTTCATCATGCCCTATCTTCTTACAATAGGCACACTTAACCTTCTCCTTCTTAGGTTTAGCATTGGAGGAGGAAGACTCAGTGTTGTTTTTGGTAGGATTGTTGTTTTCTTTCTTCTTCTCCTGGTCCTTGTTCTTTTTCTTCTTCTCCTTTGTTGAAGTCTTATCCTTACCATTTCCAGATATCAAATCTTGGGGTTGAGTAGACTTCATTGTGCCCATTTGGATTAGTTTATCTTACTCCCTAGTCAAGTCGGCAATGAATGAATCCAAAGAAGGCATTTTCCATGTAGTGCCAAGGGCACTTTTTGTGGCATGGAAAGTGGAGACAAAGACTGAATAGCTTGGACCTAACTTTGCGAGAATAGAAAGGATGAGTTGATCATCTTTCTTCTCTATCATGAATTCTTTCAATTGCAATCTAAGGTCCTTCAACTTAGTGAATAAGTCTTGTAGGGTGTCAAAGTTGCTAGGACTTAGACTTATGAGTTCGTTTTTGAGCTCATGACCTCTCATCTCATCAAGCTTCTCAAATAAGACTTCTAAGGTGTCCCATATGTCTTTGGGAGTATTTTCAGTTTCTAAATGGAAGAGAAGTTCTAGAGACATGGACAAGCTTAGTAATTCATAGGCTTCATCACTATGGTTGTACCACTTGACCTTTTTAGCATCAATGCTGGGTTTTACTTCAGTACCCATGGTGATCCTATACAACCCTTTGCTTCTAAGAATGATTGACATTTTAACCTTCCATTCATGATATTTAAAGGGTGTTAGGGGTTTAAGTTGAAAAGAATCCATTTAAAGCTAAATTTAGGTGAATTGTGTTGATTTCAAGTTTGTGAAAGTATGCAAAAAGGAGAAAGATAACAGAAGTAAACAAAGTGCTGAAAGACAATCACACCTCCCCAAAATGTTGAGCCCCCCCAAATATGCAAGTGCATGCTCAAAAGATGTCAGACTCAGCCAAAAATGCATCTTAGAGCAATTTGTGCAAGTCAAGTTAATAACCCAAGCAAATAGGACGTTAGACCCAGCAAAAAAATGCGTCTCAGGAGAACCAAATTTTTGGCACTTTATAAAGTAGTGCATTTTTGACAATTATCTAGCCTAAGTTGTGTAAAATTGAAAACTAAGCACTTTTGAAAAAGACGGCACTCGAATCCGAGCTACCGTTTGCAAGATTTTAAAGTTTTAATTTCCCATAAACTAGTAATTTTACAAAAAACAACACTAAAACATTAAAAAATGCCTATTTTGAGAGAGAAGGCCTTCCAACCACTTGTTGGACTCAACACGGAGTGAGGAATCCAAAGGAGGTCTTTGTGAGAGGGAATTGGCCTCCTGCCAATCCGGGCCTCTCCCTTCGTCTTCGTAGGTCAAAGATACAAGTTTTTAAAACCTTTAAACTGCTTTTTTTAAATGCTAATTTGACTTTATTTCAAAAAATCAAATGACTGATTTATGAATACAAGATCAGAATAATTATAAGAAAATTAGATAAAAGCAGATTTTACTAATTTTGCTTAGTAGAGAGTGGGCCCACCAAATGGGGTGTTGAAAATAGTTAGGCGTTTAAAACCCAAAAAAGGTCTTCAATGTGGAATATGCCAAATTTTCCAACTGCAGTCCAAAAACAACACTTTTCTAGCAAAAAAGATGATGCCAAGGTGGGATAAAGAGTCCCCAAGTCGCTCAGAATGTGCAGATTTGATGCAAGGAGCAGAAATGTGACGCCAACTTGCTGGGAAAAGACATTTTATTGTTGCTGAAAGTGCCAAGCTACTGGAGAAAAATTCCTGACGATTGTAAAAGGATGCCAAGTGCAACTGGTCATATCTCAATGCAAGAGAGCAGCAAAAACATCAACGCCTCCCTTTACCAAACAATACCAGGTGCAGATCTGGAAGAAAGTTTAGCCAGATGTGCAAAGATCTCTCTTTTTCTGTAGAATGACAAAAATAATTCCACCACCTTTGCTGATGCCACAATAGATCTATATAAGATGTCTTAGAAAATTTTAACGCAGATATCTAAAGGGTAGATCTGAATGAAACTTAATAGAAGTAATTTTTTTTAATAGGTTTCCATATGGATTTGCATGAGTTTTCAAGAAATTCTACCAAAACTCTCAAATACAACTGAGTTAAACAAAAAAACTATTAAGAAAGCAAAATAAGAATTTCAAAATAAACTAATTGCATAACCAAACACACAATTACCGGGGTGGCTCTGATACCATATCAGAGTTGTTGTCAGGGTCCGAATAATGCAAATGCAATGGTCAAGTGATCACACGAGATGAAGCTGGTGCACAACACAAAGAAGCTAATAGCAAAGTGAAATCATTGAAAGAGATAATTTGCAAAAGACAAATAGGAACAAAACCCAATATTCAATTAACATGAGATGGCCATAATGAAGAATACATACAGGAGAGCTCGTAAGTAACTCCTCCACAAATGGTGGTCAAAGCACCCCAAGAATAGACTGTAACTCCTCCACAAAAGGTGGTGACAAGGTGTTAAGAATAGAGAAGTAACTCCCATACCTGGAATAGCCAGTCAAAGGAGTTACTTATGACATTCTTATGACACCTATGACACATCTATGACACACATCTCCACATAAGCTAGCCTATCCCATGAATGTAGGAAAACTCCATGTATGCACAAATGTATAATATTTCCTAATTGAATAATAGGGAAAAATAAAAACCTACACTAACAAAGAGAAGGGTAAGGTAGAAAGAAAATAAGTGATTGATGATTCTTGACTCAAATATCATGACAGCGTTTCAATTATAACTTAATGTGCATTTAACAAGTATATGATGCAAAATAGCATAAGGTCAAATCTCACCATACACCAGACAATTTTCAAGGGACAATATGGAATCATTTAAGTAAGAACTAGATTTGACTTTAAAGATGTGTTGACAAATTCAAATAGCCTTAACACATCTAAATATAGAACAAATGAAACAAAAACAAATTCAAGATCCTTAAACTAATCTAGCATAGGCACAAATTATCAACCTTGTATCATAGATGCAAATTTAGAATCCATGAAACCATTCAAATTCAAGATTTAGATCCAATAATTGAGAGAAATCCACATTAACAATTGACACATCAAATTTGGACAATATTCACATAATTCTTTGATAGTATTAATTGCTCAAAGTATACAAATTCTGTTCAAAATTTTCTCCCTTTACAAGATGGTAGTACTGCCTTTTATAGAAAGACAAGTCAATACACTAGTTAGTTACAAGATACAAATTTACAAGAATTAAAGACAACTATCATTTTTTAAGAAAATTTTAGAATACATTAGCTTTTCAAAACTAGACTAACTTGGAGGCAAATATGCTCACAAACTAGCATATGCCTTTATAAAAGAATATTGCTATTTCAAATATTACAATGCTTTTATAAAATAGGATATTAATTAATTAGTGGGCCCATTATCGAAGGACTCCCCTATTGTTCTTGTAGAAGCTCTATAGCTCTTTGATGTTGTTCTTTGACAATATCTAAATCCACATCTGGATTTAGGAGATAGACATCCTCCTGATGAACTAAATCATCAAAGTCTCTATCATCTCTTTCCATAGCTTCCTTAATACTCTTGGCCTCTGCAATATTTTCTTCAATAGTGAAGATCATGCCCATGATTCTGCTATTGTCACTACCTGATTGACCTTGAATTTTTCCCCTTATTATATCACCAAAGTGACTTTATGCCTATATTATTCATAAAAAATAAGACCCATGGATATAGAATTCATAAGATTAATCAACATGGTGCCAAGGAGTTTCTTAATCCTAATAAGCAGCTCTTCATCATCCCTTAGGAGTCTATCCAAGCCTACTGACCAAGCACTTAAGCTTTGGATATTATCCACCACTATCCCTAATATAATATTTAGGTGGCCTAAGCTAATGATTTTAAACTTTGGAATTTTATTCCTAATTATTATATTGATGAGATCCCTTATTTTGGCCTTTGCATCCTACCATTTTGTCATAAATCATTTGGCCACCTCATTATGTTGGCTCAATCTATCTTGTCTTAACTTCATTGAATTTAAAAAGTCAAACATGTTGAAAAAGGATTATTCAAACATATTTATTATGGCCTCAATAACTGATAAATATCTTGAGTCTCTAAGTTCTCTTTTTCCTTCTCCAAGTTATGAACCTTTTGCTTTTCCCCTGATGCTAGCTTTGACTTGCGCTGAATGAGCCTTAGTTAGGATTTTAACATCTTATTCATGAATGGGTAGTTTACCAGGTTACTTTCCTCCAACTAGAGTTAAACCTATAAAAGGTTCAACCTTTTGGAATGTGAACTCTTCAGTTCCCACCATTGCTTTTCTTGATATTACTCTATAATCCAGCTGTCTCTAGATTGAATTACATAGTAGTAGATGACTCTATGTATTTTAGAGGTTCTAGGACCTCTATCCTTGTGCTACTTGATGTTCTTAGATCATCCATTTGTTTTCTTTGTGACATTGTAGTGGTCACCAGTCTTATTTCTTTTTCCTCCTTCACCAAGTGCTTAATCCATGGTTTGATGTCATCATACACATCAATGTTGATAGTCTTGGTTAGGGCCCATGAATGGTGCAATTAGGAGATATTCTGCATTTACTGTAGATGAACCAATCAGGGATGATTGGTCCATAGATGGGGTAATAATCACTAAATAAGTTGATTTCACTCATGGGATGAGTGAAAGTCAATTTTGGCCTCTTTGATCCAACTGGGACAAAGGCTAATTCTACTTTCCTTTTTTGTGGGGCTGCTACTTGAACTAAATCTAAAGCAACTTATATTCCTTTATCCTTATTAACCTCCTCTGCTTGGGTTGATGCTTCTTCAACATGCTCTTCCTCTTCTTCAAAACCATATTCCTTAGTAAGGACCTTGAGTGCATCCTCCACTATTTCATCTGAATCCAAGGCAATCATGTCCAAGTATTCCACTGGAGATGCTAGTCTATCAAGAGGGACTGAGGATGATGGGCCCTCACTAGGTCTCTCTTCTAACTTTTCCTTACTAGGACCCTACATGATCTATGATTGGGGTTGTTGCCTCTCTACTTATGGTTTCTCTTGAGGTGTTCTGGAAAGTCTAGGTAGCAAATGGTACTAAAGAGGTCTAATTTGCCAAATGTCCCTTGGTGGCTTCTCGTCATTGGTTATTTTATGCTCAATTTTGATGTTATGTCCCTTGATCCTAGATAATATTTATTCAAAAGTGTTTACTTTGATATAAATGGTGTCATGGACACTAAGTGCACATACACTAGCTTGGGAAATTGCTTGGACTTCAACTGTGTGGAGACAGTGCCATTGGGGTCCCATATCTTCAGCTCATCAAGTTGTAGTTTGAAAGAATCTCTATGCTTGGCCACAGTTCTAACCTGATCCTAATTCTATAGAATAATTTTTCCAATGGTCATAAGAAAGGAATGCAGAAGGCCTTTTATTTTATCCTTGCATACTCTATCCACACCATTAAGAATTTGTATGCAATATCCTACTCTACCAACTTGATTGGAACATGGATAGGCAATTTGTAGGGTTGGATCAAAATCCCTTCAATTTTAATTATTGTACAATTTGGGTATAGCCAGATGTTTCCCATTAGCTTCACATATTTTTTAGTTAGAGGGCTAATCTTAGGCATATGAATCCTTGTAATGGCTTCTACTAAAGCAAGATAGATACAATCCAAAATGAATTGCATGTTATGCCTATAATTGAATATGTGTAGCTTTGAATAGTGGTGAGAGACTATAAACCTACCTTCAGGTGACCAATTTTTGATATGGGGGATCTGGGTGGAGGTTGGTAAGGCATCCAGCAGATAGGACATCATGAAAAATTGGGTGCTGGTCTTTTTCCTAATGGCTTTAAATTATCTTTCTAGGTATATGGTGATCATCTCCTTAATGGGTGGAGTGAGCTCTTTCTCTATCATAAAGTATACATAAGACACTTAAATTTTATTAATAAATGTGGTTAAATGGGCTCTAGATATTCTATTCAATATGGTCATAATTAACCTAAACCCATCTCTAAATTGGGCAACTGGGATGTTTCTAACGGGGTCTCAAATCACATTACTCCCCTAGAGCAACCATGTCCTAAGGATGGTATCTAAATCATTCTTCCCAGTCCATTCCTTAATAGTGGGTAAATCCACTTGGGGTTTTAGGAGCTTTTAGTAACTTTCAAAGGCCAATGGAGAAATTAATGCAACTCTTTTAAAGGACTTTTCATGGATAATCCCAACTTGCTCAATCCTAAAATATTTGAAAATGGGAGCAAGGATATCGATATAATGGATTACCTTTAGTTTGGTAGCTGCATTGTAGAGACTATTGATTTGAACTACAACAAGGTCATAATACCTCCTAGTCATAGTGGTAATCTTCTATTCTTCTTTGGTGATAGCTTGAATTTCCTCAATGGTCCAAAAGAGTTTAGACCAATTCTTATTTCTTGTGTTCAATGCAACAATGTCTAGGTCTATATCCTTGAAGACCCTCCCTTCATTGTCTGTAAATAAATAAAGCTCTATCTCATCCTTGTATTATTTCCTTCAATAGCTTCTAAACCTTGTAAATTTCTCTTAATTAGGCTGAAAATGGTCTCTAGTTAGTTCTTTCATACTCAAAACATAATTAAATTTGCTCTAAATTCACTGTAATCAATCCGAGTTTACTTAGGGCTTTTTATGTAAGTTTTAGGGTTTTTGGAGATTTAATGGTGGTAGATTATTTGGACTTCAACTCATACATGCTTCAAATTTGATTTAGACCTTTGCCTTTATACATTTGCATTCTTAATCACACAAGATCTTCTATTTTTTCACTTTATGATTTTGTGGTACTTTTTTAGCATCTAAGAACCTTTCACGACATTTTTCATAAATGATTTTGAAGCACTAGCCATTGGCATTTAAAAATGCCTTTTATTTTGCATTGTTCGATCAAGATATAGGAATCAATGTGGGCCATTGATTATGATCCGAGACCTCATTTGTTATTGGTTCCTTTTGATATTGAGCCCCATGTTTGTGCCACTTGGCACCTCTACAGGTGTTTTGAGCTCTGACACCCTTGTTAGTCACATATTGGATGTGTTTTCACCACATGTCAAGCCCATGATCTCTCAGAGCTTTGTTGAAAATTCATCAATGATTTTGCACCATTGGATCATATATCATGATGAAATATGGACTCTCAGATCCTCCAAGGTGCATGAGCTTTAATTAGTGTGTAATAATACAAAGGACATAGGTTAAAATTATTAAGGTTAATTCTATTTCATGTTTATAAACATGAATGGACTTAGGTTAAAGCATTTTATGCTAAGTTTTAATTCAAAATGACCCCCAAATGACATAAAACATGCCCCATTTGGTCTAAGTAAAAATGTTAGATGAGCTTAATTTTGATAGCCTTTCAAATGTCAAAGGTAGCCTTGTGGATTTTTGAATTATGTTCATTAGGACGTCAAATTTAAGATCATGAAGTATTTTAAGTTTGGTGGGCTTAAAGTTGATGGTCATGTAGACATTAATGATGGCCTTGTAGATGTCAAATGATGGTCGTATGAACATCAATTTTAAGCTCATAAAATTCTTATGTTTGAATATGAGAGCACCATGTGGAAGCTCTATAGAGATTCTTAGGATCTTGGAGTCAATTCGCTCCATCTAATTAAAATATGTGATGAGGTGTGAGCTCTTGATTATGATCTGGGTGCTCAAACATGATTGGTTCCATTTAATATGTAGGACCCTTTGCTTTTAAGTCTTAAATATGGGAGTGCTACATGGTAACTCTGTAGGGCTTCTTAGGTTATTTGAATTTTCAATGTTTGATTTGTTTCATCTGATTAAAAGCTATGATGAGATGGGATTTGTTGATCATGATTCGAGTGCTCAAACATGATTGGTATGAAGGACTATGTGCTTAGGTTCATCGATATTTTTCTCATATCATTAGATCAAAGGGTGCGATGAAGCATGAATTGCTGGATCTTGTAAGATGCACGATGATTAAGTTAGACCTAGGATGAAATAAAGACTTAGGCTAAAGTGTTAGGTCTAAGGTCTCATTCATGTTAATAACATGAATAGGGCCCTAACATTAAGACTATAGGCTAAGTAAATACAGGAAGTATGCTTAGGAAAATAAAAGACCCTACCAACATAAAATTGGACTATGATAGAAATATAGAAAATAAAAGGGAGAAATAAAAAGGACCTAAGCATAATATTTTTTTATAAGATAAGGTTTGGTTATGTTAAAAAATGGACCAAGACTTAACATAAAAATTAAGATTAAGTCCAAAATTAATTTAAAATGTTCTCACCAATTTGTTCCTACCAAATTCAAATTCAAACCAAGGGTTTATGCTAGGGTTTTAGAACATGAATCAATTAGCAAGGACTCTATGAAACCTATAAATAAAATATGTGAAGACCTTTTATTAGCAATGCTAGGCAATCTCAAAGTAAAACATAAATCAATAAGATAATCTTATCAAAGTGGATGATCTTCAAATTCTAATAATGTTCAAAATAGGCCATGCTTTTAAGGTTAAGCTTCAAAATATCTCAAGGGTCTCAATTTTCAAAAAATGGGGATATGTTAATCTCAACAAGGCGTAATAAGGTATATGCGATCAACTAAACTCAATATCCAACAAGGGGAATACAAGGAAAATGTGATGTGAATAAATAATTTGAGGCACCACATGGGGATGTGAACATCCTTATCATGAATGAGACACACTAGATAAGTGAGAGAGGATAAGAACTATCAACACCAAGGACTTAGGACATGTTGAATAATGAACACAAAGCTTGGGCTCACTAGTTAAGTACATAGATCAACCCATGAAGGCTGTATGCATGAAAAGTAAAATGGACCTAACTTACCACAACATTTTCCCCATTCCTCAAGACCCCTTATAGAGTCATCAGTCTACTATGAAGATTGGGTACATGCATTAGAAAGTAGGTGACACTAGATAGTATATGATATAATGAGACCTCCTACCCCAGTCTACTAGCCTACCACACCCCAATGGACCTCGGTTCTATCATGAGGCCAACTATGTAGTTTGAGCATCAATTAAGATAAGAAATGTGTCAAATATAGATCACATCTTTTGGTGTGATCTGACTTTTAATATTATTTTTTCCTTTGAATTATTTCCTTTTGTTTATATTTTATGATTTGGATTTTAACTTGTTTTGGCTTTTTCTATTCCACCTCCATACATATTCGAAAGACCAAACATGAGTAAAATAGGTGACAAACATAAGAGAACTTACACTTGGTCATGAGAGACAAGGACCTAAATACCAAGGTGTCTAAAGACTCCTTGACTTACCCACAAGTAAGTCTGCAATCATAAAATTGACCGATGTGAGCCTCAAATGAAAGGAGATAAGGAAAATATGGGGATCATAAGAAATCCATCTATGTAACAAGTGATACAATGATGAATATGATCGTATCTAATCACAAGGAGGTAAAATAGTGCTATGAAAGGGATGGGCATATTCTTATTATAGTCATGTAACTAAGAGAATCCATGATAACCTACAGTGGATCTAACAAAAGCACTAATGAATATAATAGTCATCCCAAAAAGTGATTTAAGGATGTTGTAATGTGGTAGTTTATGAGGAAGGCCAAGTCCTATCCATGGTATTACACTACAACTCACAAGGTGAAAACTAATGAGGGGAATGATAAATAAAGGGAAAAATAATCATAAATCTAATAAGGCAAAGAATGACATAAAAAGACAAAAGTGAAAGACATGTATAAGAACCAGAATGAAAAAAATGCCATATAAAATGTGTAAGAAAACCAAAGAATCCAAAGGAGATAATGATGCTAGTAAAGTGAAACTAAAATAAGTATAGTGCATAAAAATAAAGAAATATGAGACAAAAAATAAAAAATAAGATCTATGCTAACATCTTTATCGAAGATGAGCATGTGAAATACAAGCCTATATGTCTTGAAATATTTATTAAAGTTGAATTTATTTGTTATTATGTATTAGAAAATAAGAGTGGGCATTTTACAATGCCCCAATGGGTAAGTGTGTGTAGGGATGGGCATCACAAGATTCCCCAAAGTTTGAAGGGACACGTAGATGGGCATTGCAAGATGCCCCAACATGTGAGGTGGAATGAGAGAACATCAAACCATTAAACTGATTTGCATTGGGTTGGTAGGTGCATTTGGAGATAGGTAAATGGGTTGGTTTGTTATATTTTAGGGATGTTTAATGTGGTATATGATGTGTAGGAAAGGTATGAATAGGTAAAGGAGGACCATTTATGATATGATTTGGAGTAGGCATTTGAAATAGGTACTCCTTTAGTTCATGTGACCTAAGAAGTTGAGGTTCAATAGATGTAACAATATGTTTAAAGTTGTTAATGTTATCTATCCTTTTCTTATTAGTGTAGGAAGAAGGATCAACAGTGCTGTGAACAACATTAGTGGATGAGGTGTAGGTATGGGATAAGTTTTGTTGTTCATTATATAGTTGATGTTGATGTGAATATGGTTCTTTAGATTGGATTTGAGATGCTTGAAGATAGTCTTGATAATGTTATTTTGTTAAAGTATCAAGATTAAAATGTGGGCCAAGCAAGGAAGCAAGAAGAAATCGGTGAAGATAACAACAAGCCTTATGAGAATGACCTATCGTATCATGCCACCAATAAAATTTATCAAGATAACACCATTTTGGAGGAGGTTTGGAAGGATCAAATCTTGTGGGTTTAGAGGGTGGAAATTTTTTCTTAATTTGTTATATACTCAAGGGAGGGTGGGTTGGGTTAAAATTGGTTGAATTGGATGCTCCATTTTGAGGTTCGGGAGGCTTGGTTGAATCAATGTTATGAGAAATGATTGGAAAGGTTCTTTAGTAGTTATTTGAGGTGTTTCAAATTGATTCATAAGAAAGTCTTGTATTTTTGCTTAGTCTAAGGCTTCTTCTAAAGTTTTAGGGGAAAAGATTCAAACTTTGTATTGAAGGGGAGCTTTAAGAGTTGTGATAATTAGTTTTAAAAGATTATCATCACTCATGTTATGGTCTACTTGGTGAGATAGATACTTCCATCACTTGATGAAAGTGTGAGTAAATTCATTAGGAAGTTGCTTGGCATTGATGAAATGGCTAAGATAATTTCTAGGAAGGTCATCATGTTGTAATTCCTTCACTAGAGCATTAACTAAATCCTCTAGTTATGAGATGGAATGTCTAGGAAGTTGGTTGTACCATTCAAGTGCATCACCAATAAAGGTTTTGTCTAAGAGTTTGGTGGTAGTAAAAGTGTTAGTTTGAACCCATTCCTTATATATATTACCAAAATAATTAAGAAAGAGAGTAGGGTCCTTATTCCCATCATATGTGATAGTTGGACAAATGTTTCCAATATATATGGATGCAATGAATGGAGATAAAGGTTCATTTTGAAGAAGTTGTAGAGTTTTATTATGAAAAGTAGGTTGAGGGATGATATTCCCATTAGAATCTCTAAGATGAGGAGGGACAAAATTTTGATGTGGTTAAGACATGATGACTTGAGGTGGTTGACTAGTCATGTGCAATAAATCTTGTTGCATGTGCATCATTTGGGAATAATTAGTTGTTTGCATGATGTTCATTTGTTAAACTATTTGAGAAATAATTTGAGTTGTGTCTATTTATGAATTTGAAGGTGGGGTATTAATATTATTAAGAGGAGGATTGTTTTTGGGTGGAGTATTCCCAACATTAGTGTTAGCTATATTAAGTGTGGTATAAGATGAAGGAAGCTTGGTAAAGCCACCATTCTTGTTAGGAGTGTAAATAGTATTATCATCAAGGTTTTTGAATAATTGGGAATCATCTCGATCATCAGTTTTATTGGTTTCAGTCATGTTACTTTGGGAAGTGATAAGTCTTGGTACTTTTGTGATGGGTGTAACAAGAGGATTATGAACATTGGTTGTAAGAGGTAGAACATAATGTGAGGTTCCAATATTTGATGTAGATGGGTTGATAAGTTTACAACTTCTAAGATTAGAAGGTATAAAAGTGGTAAAAGGTATATAATTGTCATGATTTGGGATTTGTATACTAGGATTATCTATATGTACTATATGGTATGGGGTAGATCAAGATTGACAAGATTTTGAACCATGTGGTAAAAATATGCACCATAAAGAGTTGTCTTCTATGGTGGATAGGTGAGGTAGGAGAGAACAACCCATGTAAGTTTAGAATGGGTTGAGACTATTAAGAAAGAATTTGATAAGTGGATTCATTATGCTAAGTAGGATTAGATATTAGGAAGTTAAGGGGAAGAACATGGACAAAATTGGCCAAAAAGAGGTATAGGGTCAGCCTAGAGTAAATAGGGTTGACTGAATCAACTCTATAATACATACAATCAATCAAAAAGGTACTAAGTCAATCTAGTTGACTTAGTATGCTAGGGGAAAAGTTATGAATGATACTAAGTTGACCCAGTCAACCTAGTATGCTAGGGAGGAAGTTATGAATGATACTAGGTTAACCCAATTGACCTTGTATGCTAGGGAGGAAGTTCTTAATGATATTAGGTCAACCCAATTGACCTAGTATGCTAAGGAGGAAGTTATGAATGATACTACATCTATCTAATCAACTTAGTATTCTAAGTAGTAGAGGTAAATTAGTGTATAAAAAACTATGTTGATAGAGATGATAATGTTTTGAAACAAGAGAAAAGTTATGTAAGATAAATTGAAGCAAAATGAAAGAAAGCATACAGATAATTGGATCGATGTGACTTGATTAAATTAGAGCACACATCACAAACCTTGTACCAATGCTAGACAATGAAAATTTTGTAATAAAAAACACAATGATCAAAGAGAAAGCAACAACTAAAAATTAAATGCTAATTAATGGGTCATCCTAAGTGTTGTTAAGTTATAATAAAACTTGTAAGTAATGTGATAGAGAATTGGCTATAAAAAGGAACTTGAAAGCAATCTAACGCTGGTTTTAGGTGGTTTAGGATGAAAGGGATCTATGTTGGCAATGGTACTAGCTTGATATTGGGGCCTGCCCTCTCACTTCACAATCCCATAATGATAAGGGTGTCGGGTGATTTTCCAATATATACCATTAACTATGTATTTATACTTAGCAAAAAAAACAAGTCAGCTTTCCCCTTATTGATGAAATCCAAGTAGGTAGGTCTTGGAAAGACAAATGTTAAATGCATTTTGAAACTTGTGATTTGGTCTTGTGTAAAAAAAGAGAAAAATAGTGAAAATAAATGGTATTTTAGAAAAACCACTTAATTAGACTATGTAAGCTACTCTAAGCATGCAAACAACTGAAGATGAAAGTGTGAATTAATTACCAGCATATAATCATTATTTCTTAAATTAAGAAAGGTACAGAGTGAGTTAAAATGATATTGTATGAAAAAATTATAGAATAGAGTCAATAGGGTCACTACTATTCTATAGAAGCAAGAGTCATTAAGAAATAAGTTGAGCAAGTTGACTTAGTCTTTTAGATAGAATACAAAATACAAAACTAAGTTGACTAGGTCAACTTTGTTTACTGTAGGGTTGTAATTTTGAAGACTACCAACTTACACAAAATAGAACTGTAATAAAGTATTGAATTGAAAAAGAGAAAGAGAGGAACCTTAGTGGGTTGGAAGATGATTAAGATTACAAAATTTATACTAAAGTGCCTTGAATATTGCTTTCAAATTCTGCAAACTGAGTTGATTAGTTTAAATTTTTGTAAAACCTTGTTTGTTGATACTAGCTAAAAGACTAAGTGGACCTACTTGACTTAGTTTATTTATTGGATGCTGATTAGAAGACTAAGTTGACATGCCTAACTTAGTTTGTTATTTGAATGTTGAATGGAAGATTAAGTTGACCTATTCGACTTAGGTTATTATCTAGATGCTAATTAGAAGACTAAGTCGACTTACCCAATTAGTTTGTTATCTAAATGCTGACTAGAAGACTAAGTCAACATATTTAACTTGGTCTATTATCTAGATGTTTATTAGAAGATTAAGTCAACCTACTTGACTTAGTTTTTTTATCTATATGCTGATTGGAAGACTAAGTTGACCTGTTTAACTTGGTTTGTTATTTGAATGTACACTAGAAGACTAAGTTAACTTGTTCAACTTAGTTTGTTATCTTGAACTAAATAAGAGTATTGTGTTGCCCTATATGATCTGTTAGCATGTATCTAATGAATACCTACATACAAAGAATAAATTCATTATGATACTACTACGTGTTAAACCCACACATAAAAGTTAGAACTATACTATCCTGATCGACATAATATCATAAATAAAAAATAATAATAAAATGATATAAATTAAAGGCATGAAATAAATCATACAAGGGTTAGTTTCACATTAGGTTCACTATAACGTATGTAATAGGAAATGTAGCATATCTACAAATCAATTCAAGCTCAGAGAAAATGATCCTACGTAGACTTTCGATCAAGGATACATTAGATAATCAAGGTCATGACCAATATGGATTAGATATACCTAGACAAGGGATCTCTCACCACAAATAATATCACTAAATAGGGTTCTAAATCCTCTAGTAAAGTAAAACTACACAGTAACCCTAACTAGGTTATATGTTTTTATATTCACTAAACTAATAACAAGTAAAGTAAAAATATAATTTAGTGCTCAAAAAAGTTTGTGGTACAAAGTAGGGGTAATAAACACTAAAATTAAACATGCGTAGAAGAGATATACTCATGTCAATGTATATGGAATCCTAATGCATGTAAGAGAAGTACAAATACGTATATATCTACTATTACAAAGGAGGAACAAGGTTATAAATACTTACCTTTAAAGATGAACCTATTGAGCCTCAATCTCTCCCTTGGCCAAGGTGCTTCAAAAGATGTTGTTTTGGTATGTAAGGATGACAAGGATAAATTATCTCTACTACACACAACCTATCCATGCATCTAAAATACTTATCCACAAGATAAGATCCATATCTCTAAATAAAGTATGAAACCCTAAGCTTGCTCCTCAAGTAGAATGGTCGATAAGAAGATGCAAAATATATCTTTCTTCTTATTCTTTTCATCTTATCTTCTTATCTTAATAAATGATGGAAATGAATGTACTTATATAATTAGATCTAAACCTAATCCCTTAAAAACATTTAGGCTGACAAGGTTGACCCAGTCGACCTAGTATTGTAATTGACAAGAAACTCACTAGATAATGAACTTAGTTAGCCATGGCCAACTTAGTTAGTAATAAGTTATTGTAGATAAAAATATAGGGTCGACCTAACTGACATAGTCATGCAAAATGCCAAAAAGGGGTTTAGGTTAGGGAAAGGGCTAATGAAGGTGGTAAATGATTGGAGGAGGGTAAAAATATGAGACAAAGCTTAAGGGAATGTTTTTTAGGAGACAAGTGTGTAGATATCAAGTGGCAAAAGGAACAATAATCTTGTGAAACATCAATGGTATATCCACCCTTTTCTTGGTGCACCAATTAAGGTGTGCACTTAGATATATCAAATCTTGATGGCTTATTGTAAGATTGAAAGTGTTAGTAAGTGATAAAGTTTGAAACTATTATGTGTGTAAACCATCAAAGTATACTTTCCATTATTCAAGTTACTAATGTACTTCTTCTATTTCCATAATATAATCATCTAGAAAATCAAATATGAGTGGTTGAGTGCCTTTAATAGGGGATTCTACAAGTTGATCAATAATACCCTACCCTTTGATACACTTTTGATTCTAATATTAAACATTAAATTCACTGAGGAACATGACCCATTTGGCTATGTAACCTATGAGAGATGATTTGGATAATAAAAATTTGAGGGCATCCACTTTAGTAATAATAATGGTTTTATTATTCAACATACAGTGTCATAAATTTTGGGATGCAAACACCATATCTAAACATGCCTTCTCAATAGGCATATAATTATGCTCATAAGCCACTAGTGTGTGGCTCAAATAATAAACTACATGTTCCTTACCTTGATCGTCATGTTGGGCCAAGAGTGTCCCTAATACATGTTTAGTCATTAAAATATAAAGAAGTAATGGTTATCTAGGTGTTGGCAGTCTCAAAACTAGTGAGTTGGCCAAGTATGTTATGAGCTTCACAAATGCTAATTAACACTCATGATCTCATTGAAATGTGACCTCTTTATTCAATAGATGCATAAATGGGTAAAACTTATCTACTAATTATGAAATAAACTTATGAATCGACTGGATATTTCCTTGTAGGCTATGGAACTATTTGAGATTGGAAGGAAAAGACATTTAAATAATGGCCTTGACCTCAGCAGGGTCTACTTTCATCCCTCATTATGATACAATAAGCCCTAGTAATTTTCTTGAAGTGTCATTAAAAACACACTTCTTAGGATTCAGATGGACCTTGTTCTCTTGAAGCCTCTCAAATATTCTTTGTAGGATGTCAATATGTCTAGCACGTGTTCTTGATTTAGATAATATGTCATCAACAATATCATGCATCATGTCATAGAAGATGATATTCATAGCACACTGATAATTAAATCCAACATTCTTCAAACCAAATAGCATGAATTTATAACAAAATATTCCCCATGGTGTGGTGAATGTAGTTTTGTGCTAGTATTTTTGAGATATATTGATTTGATTGTATCTAGAAAATCTATTCATGAGGTATAACATCTCGTATCTAGTATTAGAGGTGACAATCATGTTGATGTTGGGTAGAGGAAAATCATCATTGAGGCATGCTTTATTGATATCTCTAAAATCAGTACAAAGACATATACCCTATGGCTTTTTGATGAATAGCACTATGTTTGATATCCATTCAGAATAGTCTAGTGGTCTAATGAATCTTGCTCCTAATAATCTATCCAATTATACTTTTATGAAAAGAGTGATGCATGGAAGCATCTTTCTCAATTTTTATTTGACTAGTTTAGCATTTGGATGGATAAAAAGTTGATGCACCATCAAGTCAGTGTCTAATCTTAGAATGTTAGAATATGACCATGCAAAAATATCAATATAATCTCTCAAAATAGTGATAATGTGATCTCATTCCTCATCATTGAGGTAAGCTCCTAGATAAACAATTTTGGGATCATCATATGTTCTGAGGTTCACTTCAACAATATTTTATATAAGGAGTATAAAATCATCTTCTATAATAATACACAAAATTTTAAGCTAATCATTTTATTTTACTTTAGCCTCTGGGTATTTGTCCTAGAGCTTTGAATAATATGACAAATCTATTTTCACTGGTTTAGGTAATGGCCAACTAGCAAATATCTTAGGAAAATCAAAAGCAATCCACTCAAAGACTTATTATTATTTTGATGTGATGTTAGTACTAGCCATAGAGCTAGGACTTGATAGACCTTGTGTGTCCTTTGGATATGAGTAAAATTCCTTTTCCAAGAACACCAGAAACAGGTTTTCACTCAAGGGCTTGTCTTTTTATTTACTATTTCCTTGACCAACAAGCACCTCAAAGAGGTTTTCACTTGAGGATCTCAATGTTTTATCTTTTTCATGATAGGAAATTTTACGTACTCTCTAAAGTAGGTAAAAGGTTCCAAAAAGAAGTAAAATACTTACTTATGATCACCAATTGGAAATCCATCTCTGAGGTGCATGTACTCGATAATAGATTCTTCATTCTAGAATTCATCAAGGTGTATGACAAAGTTTTGATGGTCCCAATTAATGAGTTCAAGATGGCAAAGTCAAAGGGAAAAATGGGGAGTGATAGTCATAATGGAATTTAATCAAATAAGTCTATGTTATCAAGATGATCATAAATACTATAATGGGATGTTATGTCACTACCGAGAATCTCATCACTAGTCAATTCATAATAATCACTATCAAAAGTCATGAGGTCACCCTTAGGTCGTATAAATATAAATCTTTGATTCATGTTAGGTTTACTAACTAATAAAGGTTTGAGGATTCCTTACTCTTAGGTCTTTAAGGCCCTTTCCTATATAATAAAAGTTATCCATAATATGATTAGGGATAGGATATTTTAGATTTAAAAAATAATCAAAAATGTCATAATAATATAATTAGTATCCTTCAGTAAAAGCCTCTTAATCTTGACTTGGTGAAATAGCAAGTACAAATACCATTGGTGGTCTCTATGTATCTTTATTATTTTTCCAAATAATGTTGGGTATGCAAGGTATTTTGTAAGGTTTGGGTTTATCGAATGATTTGGGAGACTTGGGCAACCTAGCAATATGGAAGACATCTTTTAAATGATATGTGGGAATGTTGATGTCTTCTATAATGCCATATTTTATAAGGGTTGTGGTAAATGGATTAGCCTAAGTGGAAGCAAGGTCATTTGGGTTGATATAATTAGATTTGAGTGGATGTGAAACTATAGCCTTGTTCTTTTTTGTGATGAATTCAAGACTAGGACAATAGTTATAATTATAAAACTTAGCCTCTGTTTCTAATATAGGTAAGGCTATAGATCAACAAGAATGGCGACTTCAATCCCATCATAGGGGAACTTGAGGCTCTAATGTAAAGTGGATGGGATACCCTGTGCTTCATAGATCCAAGGATGACCAAGTATGTTATAAGTCAACTCAATATCCATAATATGTAATAAGGTATGATGGGATATAGACCCAACAATGATTGACAAACTAATAGTACCAAAAGATTCTCTTTTATTGTTTTCATATGCCTTGATTGTAATTATCTCTGACTATATGTCCTTTTCAATATAACCCAATCACTATACTAGATTGAGGGATAATATGTTTAGCCTTGAATCATTGTCTATAAAAACCCACTTGATTTTATGGTTTTCAATGATGACCTCAATATATAAGGGGTTATTATGGCTAGGACCAAAAGTGGACATGTCTCTTTGATCAAATGTAACTTGTCAAAATGAATACAAATGCCCTAAAAGTATCTGGAATGTTTAAGATTAATGTCTTGGGGAATAATGGATCATTGAATAAGGTCATTAAAAATAGTTCTATGAAATTTAGACGTACGCAAAAGATATAAAATATAAATTTGCATAAAGTTTTCACTCAATTGGTCTAAGATACTATAAAGATTTTCAATAGTAGGATGAGATGGTTTAGCCTTAGCTGGTGCAATGTTTAACTTTGGATTTGAAGGCATAATGTTCACATTAGGTCCAGTAGTAGAAGAGGAAAAAGGGCCCTAAAGGGTAATTTATGATCACCTAGTTGATATTGCATAATATAGAGGTGGAAAGGAGCCATTATAATTAGAAAACAAAGGCAAAGGGCCTTGGAGGGTGACTCATAAGGATCTAGTTGCATTGGCATAATTTTGAGTAAGGAAGGAGTCATTATAATTAGAATATGGTGGTCTAGAAATAGTAACCCATAAAAACTGAGGTGTAATAGAATTGCTTGTACTCGTCATGGCATTACTTGAAGGAGAGGGTGTTGACCCTATAATAATGGGTCTAGTACTTTGATGAGTATGAGATGACTCATAGGCTTTAACAATAATGGTGGTAATGTGGTTTGTAGAAATATCCCCCATAATATTATTTTAGTCATAAGGCATGTTGATTTAACCCAAGTTATTAACATGGGTATTATGATCATGATTATGATTCTAACCTTGGTTCTAATTTTATCACTGATTCTATCCTTGATTCTGATTATTTCTTACCAATTGTTGGTTATATTTAGGAAATGGATATTTATAGATGACTATATCCTAATTAGTGTTTTGTGAGGCAAGTTTAATTTCAACTTCACCACTTTCAATCAAATATTGAATGAGATGTCATAATTGAACACATATATATGCACCATGACCAACAACATGATGGAAATTAAAAAATTCATCTACCAGATACCAATCAGGGTTGGGTTAATCTTCAATAAATGGCCTTGGTATAGGCCACACAATCAAATTAGCTGCAAGAGATTTTAGAACACTACTTCAATAGGCTCTCCTAATTTTATAAAGACTCTATATTTTTTATTAAATAACCTTCATGGAGGGCCCCTTTGTAAAGTGGTTGATGGATTAGGGGTAGCTAATGGCACATTTGGAGTTGATGGAGCTTGAACCATTTGTACATGTCTTGATTCAGTTATTTGATTTCCCACCATGTTCTTTTTCTTATTATACCCCTTAGGTTTATCTATTGAAATAGTTTGAATAGGTAATTGGGTCTGATTTTACATTTGAACCTATGAATACATCTTGATAAGGCCTTTAGTAATAAGTGCCTTCTCAATCTATACACCCTTTTGTATAATTTCTTCTAATGTGTTTGCATAAGTAAGTCGTAGATTATGCACCAACTTAGGGTGTAGATTCTGTGCAAAGATATCAACTAGGTATTTATGTAGAAAATTATGTTGAAATAATCCAACTAATTCTCTCTACCATCATAGATATACTAAGAAGCTTTACCCATATTTTTTCTTGGCTTTGTACAAGTTAACCATAGTCAACTCATTTTTAATATTGTATGAGAAGCGGTTATGAAAATTTTCAAAGTAATCATTCCAATATACTATTGACCCCTTGGATAACTTAAGGAGCTACTCTAAAGCTTTTCCTAATAAAATTCATGGAAACAAAGTAAATATATGCTATTATAAGTTACCTCATGGCATAATACAAAAAATGCCTAAATATGTTCACGAGGGTCACCCTTTCCTTTATATTTGTCGAATTTGGGTACCTCAAAATGAGGAGGAAAGGGGACATGATGAATACTTAAATTGAATGGATATGGAAATATCTCATCCAATTTGAATTGTTTGACTCTATTTCTTATCCCAATCATGACACAATTTATTTCATCAAATTCCACTCTTGCATGTTTGGTGCATTCATTGGTGGAATATAATTTTGTGGGGTGGTATGTGCCCCTATTACATTGATTTGTAAGGGATATTGATGTAGTAGCATCATTACCCCATGTATATATTAGTTTAATTTCATGTCTAAGGATTCAATCTGGTCATTAGGGGTCTTAAAAATAATCAGTGTTGTTAGAGGGTTTACGTAGTTAAGAACTTTCCTCAAATACTTGAGGAAGTTCCAAAAGTTACTTATGATTTTTTTAAAAATAAATAATAGTTTTTGATGTGAAATGAGTCAGGTCATTATAAGTGGTAGAAGAAGTGATAAAGTAAGGATGGTGGAGGAGTGTCGAATAGAGAAAGGAAGAGACTCTGCCAAACAGACTTCATTTGCAAATATTGCTTAAGAGCCTTTGAATAAAAAAGAATGAAGAATCCATTTGAAATTAGTGAAATTCAATGTTCTACTATGAAAATGATATGGTGAGAAAAATTCAATTTGTGACATGAATAAAGATAATCAATCTAATATTTAACTAAATGGAGTGTTTTAAGTTCTTGATTTTGTTGTAAATTTATGTATTGTGCTTAATAAGATTAGAAGTGCACATGCAGAACCTTTATAATTTGTTATTATGTATTTATGAATGATATGTCATAATGTGGGTTCAGAGTGTGTTATGGCTAAGGGAATGGTCTAACATTTCTTACTGAGAGGATTGTCTTTGGAAAATAAAAGAACTACTATATTTTCTATCAACATGAGGAAGGGAAATTGAGTAAGCATCTAGTTGAAGAAAGATCTATGTGGAACTTTTATTATAGATTTTGTATTCTCACATTGCATGAAGAATGATTGGCATAAGTATAAATTAAAATTCATGGACTATTGATTTCTTGAGTAATTGACTGCACATTTTAATGTACCTTGAATTCTGTGTTCTTGGAAATTGAATGATTCTATGGAATGAAAGGTGAAATTCTATGTATTATATGTGAAAATGTGGCTACACTTAGTTTGGAATAAGAAATGGTTATTGAACTATAAATAAGAATATTGGATGGAAGAGTGTTTGAGTTAGCATATGAACTGGTAAGTCAATAGTTTTTATATTCTAGAAAGATTTCTATGCAGTTTCAATGCACTTTGATATACATTTTAATATGTTGAATATAAACCCTGTCGATCCCATGTAATGAAAAGGAAGGATAGAATTAGCCTTTGATGAAAGAATATTTTATTATGAATTCGGTTGACACTCAATATACATCTAAAGTAGTATCTTTTCAAACTCATTAATGTTTATGGGTATGATTTAGGGGATGGAATGAGATCCCAATGTTTGGGAATGGAATTGCATGATATTCTAAACTTGTATCAATTCTCACAATTATCTAAAAGTGGTTGAGAAATTTTTGGTTACTCAAACCGTCAAGATAGTGCACTTGGGTCTGGCATAAAGTGACTGTGTCAATTAATTACATACCCTATTTGGAAAACTAAGATGAGGTAATAGTTTCAGGAGAAGATTTTATTATAAGCATTTGGAATGGATTGACATTTAGTATGTGGATGCAATGAGTTTTAAAGGTCCATAAGATGTTTGTCTTAGATACAAATTGAAAATTGTGCAAGATATGTTCATATATTCTATTTTACATTAACAAAGATACTGATAAGTGACTAATCTCAATGGTAATGATTTTTTTGGGTTTGTGTTGAATTATTTCCATCATTATTGAGTGAATAAGGAGTATATATAACATGTTAAGAAATAAAAACTAGTCTATTACACACTAGAAATATTAAAGGTACAATAAATCAATGACCATTTATTCCAGATGTGAAACAAGAACAAGATAAAAGAAAGAGAAAATTTGACAAAGTGAGATAAATTATGATTGTGTGTGTGATCTCTGCATCATTTTTGGTATCAGAGTGAGAGATTTTGTGGAGAATATTTACATGAAAAAAAGGTAAAATTTTATTTGTTTTCTATTTATTGATTTTGATCAATTCAATGAAAGTATGCTCAGGATTGTTTGCAAATACTACTAAAGAAGATTGCAGGTAGTTGGTCAGGTAGTTTGAAAGACAAAAAAAGGCTTAAGGAAAGAGAAAGATCTAAATAAGCTCATTGATCCAAGGAGATAGCTTGGATGAGAAATGAAGCAAGGTAGAAAAGACTTGATTAAATAGGAGCAGTGTGCAAGAGACTTGCTTAAAGGGGAGCAAGGTGAAAGAGACTTGCTTAGAAGAATGCAACTACCCAATATGAAGGACCAATAAAGAGAAGAAGAGATAGGTGAGATATTTTTAGATGAGTAGGTAGAAATATTATTTTTAATTTTATCAAATCATTTATCTTGCATACAAAATAAGGAGAGTCTAGATTAATTTATTGAGAAAGTGAGTATGTTGAAGGCATTGGCTATAAATATAAAAGTCATTGATTAGGTAAAATAATAAGAATAGGATGAAGAGGTTGTAGAGGTTAAAATGTTTGACAGAGAGAAGAGGACACAAACATCAAATCCAAGCAAGCAAGAGAAAAAGAGTGGTTTCCAAGAAGATGAAGAGGAGATTGTTTTCATTAATTTGTGTCTCTCATGTATAGGATGGTTGCAAGAGCATAAACAAATGTTGAAGATGATCAAGTTGAAGATCACAGTGCAAAATAATGACCCCAAAGGTAGAATCAAGAGAAAGATGAATCAAGGAAGAGCCAATATAGGCAAGCACCACAAAGGTATATGTCTCACAAATAGACCTTGGGATCAAGGAGGATATTCCATTGTACAAAAGGTGCTATAAAAAATATCAAAGCCAAGACAGTTATAACTTTCAAGGAAAGTTTTCTTTCGATCCTCAATAGTATGATGTAGGAGCATCACTACCCCTTGTATATATTAGTTTAGTTTCATGTCTAAGGAATCAATCTAGTCATTAGGGGTCTTAAAAATAATTAGTGTTGCTAGAGGGTTTAAGTAGTTAAGAAATTTCATCAACTACTTGAGGAAGTTCCAAAAGTTAGTTATGAGTATTTTTAAAAATAAATAATAGTTTTTAATGTGAAGTGAGTTAGGTCATTCTAGGTGGTGGAATAAGTGAGAAAGGAAGGATGGTAAAGGAGCATTTAATAGAGAAAGAAAGAGACTCTGCCAAACAAAATCTATTTGTAAATATTGCTCAAGAGCTTTTGAATAAAAAATAATGAAGAATCCATTCAAAATTTGTGAAGTTCAATGTCCTACTATGAAAATAATATGGTGAACAAAATTCAATTTGTGACATGAATAAAGATAATTAGTCTATTATTTAAAAAATAAATGTTCTTAATTTCTTGATTCTGTTGTAAATTTATGTATTGTGCTTAATAAGATTAGAAGTGCACATGTAAACCCTTTATAATTTATTATTATATGTTTATGAACACTGAGTCATAATGTGGGTTCAAAGTGTGTTATGGCTAAGGGGATGGTCTAATGTTTCTTGTTGAGAGGATTTTTTTTGGAGAATAAAATAACTACTATATACTCTATCAATGTGAGGAAGGGAAATCGAGCAAACATCTAGTTAAATAAAGATCCCTACGGAAGGTAGTCTATGGAACTTTTATTATAGAATTTGTATTCTCACATTGCATGAAGAATGAGTGGCACAAGTATAAATGAAAATCCATTGACTTTTGATTGCTTGAGTAATTGACTGCAGATTATAATGTACCATGAATTTTGTGTTCTTAGTAATTGAATGATTATGTGGAATGAAAGGTGAAATTCTATGTATCCTATGTGAAACTATGGTTGCACACAATTTGTAGCAAAAATGGTTATTGAACTAGAAGTAATAAGATTGGATGGAATATTGTTTAAGTCAGTATATGAATTTGTAAGTCAATAGTTTCCACATTCTAGAAAGGTTTCTATGTAGTTTCAATGCCCTTTGATATACATTTTAATATGTTGAATATAAACTCTATTAGGCCTGTGTCATGAAAAGGAAGGATTAAATAAGCCTTTGATGAAAGGATATTTTATTACAAACTTTTTTGACACTCAATATATGTCTAGAGTAGTATATTTCTAGACATCTTAATGATTATGGGTATAATCTAGGGGATAGAATGAGATCCCAATGTTTGGGAATGGAATAGTGTAATATTATAAACTTGCATCAATTCTCATAGTTGTCTAAAATTGGTTGAGAACTTTTGGGTGACTCAAACCATCAAGATATTGCATTTGGGTCTGGCATAAAGTGATTATGTCAATTACTTGCATACCTTGTTTGGAAAACTGAGATGAGGTAATAGTTTCATGAGAATATTTTATTGATAAGCATTTGGAATGAATTTACATTTATTATGTGGATGTAATGAGTTTTAAAGGTCCATAAGATGTTTATCTTAGATAAAAATTGTAAATTATGCAAGATATGTTCATATATCCTTTTTTTCATTAACGAAGATATTGATAAGTGACTAATATCAATGCTTATGGGTTTGTATTGGATTTTTTCCATTGTTATTGAGTAAATAAGGAGTATATAGAAGGTGTCAAGAAACACAAACTAGTCTATCACACCCTAGAAATATGGATGGTATAATAAATTAATGACTAGTTATTTAATATGTGAAATAAGAATAAGATAAAATAAAGAGAAAGTTTGACAAAGTGAGATAAATAGTGATTATGTGTGTGATCTCTACATCAAATATACACATTATGATATATAGATTTGTGTTGGTTCACTCTTTGAGTCAGGTAAGTGAGATGTTGATTCTTGGGTTGATAAACATTCCCTAAAACTGGTTACCTTGAATTGTAAGTGTGTTGTTGATTCTATGAAGTCTGTGGTCTATTCACAAAAGTATGCATCAACTAAGAGGAACTTGTCAAAGTGTTTTGTACAATTTCTTCAATACACACTAAGTGTTTCATTCCTTGGTTATTCAAAGGAACAAGAGTCTCCTGATGATTGAAAAATGTATGCTCTGTGTCTAGAAAATCATGTTACAGAACCTCTTGAGGCTTGATTTTTTCAATAGAGATACCATGATCCATCATAGATGTGTTCTTAACTGAATTATGTTGTATTTGTTTGAATACATTCTATTTCTCTTTGGAAGAATTGTTGTGGATTAATGTGGTAGCTAAAGAGTTAGTTAAATTCATGATAATTTGGTCTACATATTGTTGACTTATCTTCTTGATATTGGTGGTAATATCTTAATCATTAGGTGTTGAATCTATGAACTCTTATTTTACTTTGCTAGAAGAAGCAATGTTTGATTTTTAAATATGAGTGAGGAATTGTTCTCATTATTTCTCTTCTACCCTATATAAGCTATGCAATTGTTCCATAAGATATTCTGATGGCAATCTAGCATCAGATTCAATCAATCTAAGGAGTGCTTCATCTTTATCCTATATGGGTTGATGTTCTAAATGGTCTTCCTCAAACCATATATGAGTGGTAATATATTCAAATACCATAGAATGATATTGCCCATTATAAAAGTGTTCATCCTCATATTTAGGGCCATAAAGGGATCCCATTACGAGTATACCTCTATGCCATATATATAAGATATTTTCTTATGTTTTCTAAGATTTGGAGTGTGTTTGAAAATGTTAAAAGGTGTGTTTTGATTTTCTTCAAACAAGTGACAAGGTAAAATATATTATAATAAAAGGAAGTGGCATAGTACTACAGAATGAGAAGAAATGGATATGAATTTAATTAACTTTGGTGGGTTGAAATCATCAAATTGGAAGAGGGTATGATAAATTTGAAACCTAAAGTGCAATAAGCACAACAAATGCAGGTCAAAGATACTGTTGATGGTGTAAAATTGCACTAGATCCTAGCCAATCAACAATGGGAAGTTTCAAGCTGTGGGATGATGTGGCTTGAAACAACCTCCAGGTTTTAAAGAAGTTGGTCTCTTCTATTTTATAGGTGTTGGGGAAAAGGGATAGGAGACTAAACAAAAATACAAAATACAAGAATTAAAACCTAACTATGGTGATGCGCCTGAGTGTAATCCTAATCCTAACATGAGCACAAAGTGACTATTATAAGATTCTATTACATTTAAGAGTAGACAAGTGCATGATCAATGTAAAAGATTGGAATAATAGAAATAGAGGCTCATAATAGGGGAGTCTTTTGCTGAGATACAAGAATTATCAACAAAGGCATAGTGTTCTATCTTCTTAATAGAATCCTCCAATCACATAATAGGCACAAAAGTCACACATAGTTATGTAGAACTTTGGACTCCAGAAAATGAGACAAAAGTAAATAACATTTCCAATCACAACACTAGAAAATCTACAGCATAAACTACTTTGTAATTGACACAGATAACATCAACAAGGGCATAGTATTAAATTTTCTTATTGAATCTTCCATTCATACAAAAGATGCAGAAACACACACAATCATATAAACCTTTCAAATCAGGAAAATGTAACAAAAGCAAATGATATTATTGGTCAAAAACTCTAAAAGTCTAAAACTATGAGAATTCCCCTCCTGTTTAGATTTTACAATTCTGCTTATATAGCCCTTGGTGTCTCCTTCGATCACTTCATTTTCCGTGCAATTCCTACTCCATCCTTTACTTGTAGGGGACAAATCAGATGGTGCATTCAATGCCTTAGATGCATCCTAGTCTTATCAACAACTGCTAAGACTGCAACATGGCGATCCATGTTTAGTTCCTTTCTTCACGCTTGAAATTCCTCATTCCATCACTTCTTTGGCCACTCAACTCTCTACTCTATCTTTGCTATTAGGGGACAAACAGACATCACCTTCAATGCTCGTAAGCCCAAAAATCTACTTGGTGCACTGTTCTATCTACTGGGAATAACTATCACTGAATTTCCCTCCACTTTCACTGTAATATGTAGACAGACACTTAGCCAATTTATGAAAACTCTTTCCTTTTGAATTGGAGGTATTGGAGGGTGACACTTGGCCACTTTTGCTTTCTTCATATTTCATTGAGGACCGCTCTACCTTCAACATCTATCGCAGCCTACTTCTTCGATACTTTGTAGCTTTATTGAAACAAAACTTAGTGCATTCTTTACCTTGGCAACCCTTAAGAAAGGATGGGTGCACGTGGCAGTCTTCACTTGTTGACACTCAGCGCTTCCTCAGCCCTTTGAAAAATTATTTGGGACCTACCACAACCTTTATCCAGCAATTAGGATCAAGATGGTTCCTCAGAGATTGACATGTGGTGACCTCCACTGCTATTGAAAAGATACGTGACATCTTCCACTTCTCTTGATGGGGGTATGTGGTGCCTTCCACTTTCTTTTGGGGTGGAGTAGAGAGAGACTCAGAAGGTGAGACTTAGCAGCCTCCGCTGCACTTCAATACTTAGAAAAATGAATGACACCTTTATGCATTGAATGGAAAGCATGAACTCAGGCATTAAAACAAAGGCCCTTGGTAGTTGACACATGGAGACTTCTGTTGCTTCTTCAAAAAGGTAATTCAGGGCCTCTGCAACTACCACCTAGCGCTTTCCACTCTCTCTATTGCTTAGCTTGTTGGAAGTCTTTGTCAAAAATAGAAAACATGGGTGCCTCATATGATACACAGATGCTGACACATGGTGCATTCCATGGTTCTCTGGAAAACTATAATGAGGTCCTCGGAAGTCACCAGCTATCCATCTTCATCTCCCAAAGGCCGACATGTGGCTGCTTCTGCTTGAATCCAATACTTAGGCCAAAATTGAAATAAAAAGAATAAGAGAGGCAAAAAGGGACCATGATCTGAGGATGACACTTGGTAGCTTCTACCACATTTTGACACTTGGGCAAAATGAACCTGTCGTCTGCTCCAAAACTTTATGGCTTCACTCAAAGATGTGCAGGAACCAAAATTGCAGTACTCAAATCAAAATAATAATAAAAAAAATGATGTGGACTAGGAAACTACTCTATATTATTGGTGACCACCAGGACTTTTGAGCCTACTCAAAAAGAACTTGACTTCTGCTTGATCAAAATTTCAAAATTTACAGCTTCAAAAGAGATGTTTGGAAGATAGACCACTCATGGTCGGATAGTCCTTGATTGCTCTGCAATTCATCAAAAACAAAATCCAAGCTAATGAGATCCTTGTGAGAGAAGTTTTACAAGACCTGGACAGTGGCCTTCAACTTGGATTCTAGCCAGAAAATAGGAATCAAAATAGTCTCAACCTTGAGACTAAGGAATAATCTTGCAAGCTCTTGAAGACTATCTGATCCAGTTGTTTAGGTAGTAG
Source organism: Torreya grandis (assembly GCA_037957365.1). NCBI lineage: Eukaryota > Viridiplantae > Streptophyta > Pinopsida > Cupressales > Taxaceae > Torreya > Torreya grandis. The sequence goes on from JARHVA010001651.1 coordinate 1,295,449, forward strand.
CAATGTGTGAAGTTGACCCTCCATCAGCACCATCCTTGCATCTAGAAATGGGGAAGGCAAGCCTAGTTGTACCAAATCTTTAATGTGTTATCTCATCTCACCAATGACTTCCTTTACGACATCGAGACAAATTCTATGACATTGAGACAACTTCTGCAACTGTTGGATGTGGCATTGCAGCTGAGCTCTTCATTGATCTTTTTTGTGGCAGCCATTCTATCAAGGATCCCCATGGCTGCCAATGTCGCTTCCCTTGAGTTGTAGAGCTTCTCTAATAATGAATGAGATTTTGTGACTCTCCAAGAGATCATGGCTAGAATACTCTGTACTAAATTTTCCACCATTTCACATAGTTGTTGTATATTGAGTAGAAAGGTGAAAAATGGCCTGAGTTGGAGAATCTCTGAAGAGATTCTCACCCACGCTGACTCATAGAGCTCATTCACCAGTTGCACTACTTTGATACCTCTTGGCCTATTGGTTAGCTTAATTGCCAGTTGTGTTGTCCTCTGTTACTCAGCCTGGAGCTTGGCTTGAAAAGCTACAACATTATTCTATTCTTTCAGTAGCCCTTGTTGTGATTGGGTAACTTGTAGTTGGAGTCCTTTGACTCTTCCCTACAATGTTGCATTTTCCCATCTTAGAGATGATGCTGCATCCTTTGCAAGTGCAAGCTCCATCTTTAATGAATCATTTTGGGCTTGAATTGCCCATTGAGTTTGGAGGGAAATAGTATCTTGCAACTGTTTTTATAGACTAGCTATCTCGTTGTCTTTCCTATTTATTTGTTTAGCCAAACTATTATAGTTTGCCTTCTCTTGGGCCAAATTGGCCTCCATCTTCTGCAGTCTCCTTGATTTCTTCAAGTAATCTTTTGTGACCATAGAAGTGGATTCAGTTAGCAGCTCGACTCTATCTTGAGGCCTAAATAGGGACATGTCAATGGCCACTGCATTCATGGTGTAGTCTTTCATCTGCATTTGTTCGCTTGGCCTGGCAACATTGGGTGACAAATGAGTCACTATCAGTTGCTATTGGATGGGGTCAAATTGTGACCTCAAATGTGGAACAGTTGGCATTTTATTCTCCTTAATCCTCTTCTTCTCCAATCAGGCTTCTCTTGCCTTCTTAGCGGCATCAGCCTACATCTAGAAGGTGGAAGGGGATGCAATATGTCCCCCTACAAAGGGAAATCCTTGTGGCAGGCTGTATTGGAGATCCATTGGCTGGCTAGGGGTGAGTTGTAGGGGCATCTTTTTGGGAATGGAGGGGGAGAAATAGGGTAATGTTAGCAGTGGTGGGAGGTGTCATCTGACTGGGTGGAGGCACCACACCGACAGGGTGAGAAATGGATTGAGAGGGAGGAGGGGGAGTAATTCCTACCTGAGGAGAAGTTGCAGTGCTTTGCACTGGGTACTGTGAAGGCTCTTCTTCCTCATTTGGGTCCAATTGGAACTGCACCCTTTTTCTTTTTCTAGGTGTCTCAGCCTCTGGCTACTTTTGTCTTCCTTCTGCCTCTGTTGTTACCAATGGCGCATGTGGGGAACTGGGGACTTCAATTACTCTCGATGATGGGGTGGCCTGTGGTGGTGGGGGCACCACACTTCTTGGTTGTTCTGTGGTAGTTGCAACTTGCTCTGAAGTCTGTGACTATTGGCTTGGACCTGCTGCAACTTCCTACTCTATGTGGGGTGTTATTTCTGGGCTAGATATAGGGGATGGATGCCATTCATCCCAAAGTTCTTCCCACCTTTCATCTGAGTCTACACCCCTGAAGGTATGGGTGGTCTGAGGGATTTCTTGCCTATATTTCCAATAGGCTTCAATTTTCTCTGCATCCCAGCTTTGGTTCCTCAGCGTCCTTCTCAAACCAGAGGTCATCCTGGCCTTAGGAACAAACTCCCTCTATTTATCATAGAAGGTCTCCCATGGCCTATTCGGTGGGAGAGGCAGGTATGTCAACTTGACATAAAGACCAGGGGTGTCTTTCAAAGGATTTTTCTTGGTTTCCCAAAGGGGTAGCTTTCATGCATAATTCTGGCTCCAATTCTATTTGTCCTCATTAAGGAGGCTATGTAATCTATTGGGTCATAAACCCACTTATCTTCTATCAATAGGAAACCTAGGGAGGTCAGCTTCCTTAGCAGCACGGTCTCAACTTCTTTGGCTTCTAGGCTCACGCTACCTACCATCCATGGGAGATTGTACAATCTCCTTTTCTTCTTTTTAGAGCTAAATTCATTGTCAACCATTGATACCTGCTTGGCAATTTTGAGGAATGCTAATCGAAGAGTCAAAACTTTTGGTAGCAATACTTTCTCCCCACAAAATCCATAGACCCTTAAGGTCGTGTGATGGGCCCCAAAATAGTAATCACATGGGATGGGACAACTAACCAGGAGGTTCATGACACTTGGGAATAACCTGTTTATAATAGGCTTGGGACTAAGGCAATGGAGGATAGGGGTGATGAATAATTCCCAAAAGTCATATGTGTCACTGGTTTTTGATAAAATATGTGTCCATGTAGACACAGGGATGGTTCTTTGGGGGTCAAAGGCTGGGTCATATAGGTTCAAGCTCATAAATTGGGAGAAGAGGTCAGGGTTCTGGTATAGAATGAGATGGAACAGGAAGGAGGAATACCTAAATATTCCTTGTGCCCTGAATTAGGTTAGCTGCTTGACCATCGAGAAGGTGATGTGCTCAGAGAAATCAAGACGATACTCCTACATCTTGTCAATTGTTTTTAGCCTGAAGAGAATGGCCATCTACTCAGCGTATACCACCGTGTCATCCTTCATGTCAAAGATGAGAGCCATCATCGATAATGCATCTTGGCTAGCGGGTGTGAACTAATTTCTCAAAGTGGGGAGTGTGGGTACCGTTGAGTCTCCATCAGTCATTTGTAACTTAGACCTCAAAAACTTGGTCTAATTGTTGACGTTTGCCCACGTCCTTTGCATCCTATCAATGGTGGGGAAGGTGATGAAACCATCGTATTACAGGGCAAGCATATCCCTGATGGCTGGTAGGGTGATCTACAGCATGAATGGGCCTTTTTGAATGGTGTAAGACTGTAGATGGAGAAATTCCACACACAATTCAATTATATCTGGGCATGGGTGCACATTTGGGACAACAAATTGAGCCATTTATGAGGTCCATATTCTCATCTCGAATGTCTCATATTGCCTTGCTTAGGCTCTTTGCAGACACCTTTGGTGTGCCCCTTCTTTGAGGTTCTTTCCACTGGCTCTTTGTAGAATTGGGTCCACGACTCCATCTGCATAGTCCCTGACTTTGGATGGGTCGCTGGTTTGGCCGACTCCCAGGGCTTTGGTTCTTGGGTAACTTCTTGGTGGCTTCACAAGAGCTACAACGTATGATTTGCTTGCCAGTAATTTGTTGAGATATCCCAGTGCCCCTACTCCTTGCTGAGAAGATGATGCTCCTACCATCTCTACGTTTCTTGTATGGTACTTTGCTATTAACTTTGCTCAAGATAAAAATATGCTGGCTAAAACAATTCACTAGGCGCTAAAAATCACAATGAGCAAGATATTTTGTAAGAATGCCTGAGAGTTGTAAACTTTAAAATTTGCGAAGGGATATTTATGGGCTTAGCAAGTCCCAAATAGCATTAAATTAAGGTGACCATTAGCAAATCCTACTTAATCTTCAGGAAACAACAAGGTGGACATGTTATACGATGCAAGGTACCTTGGAAATCTTGAAAGATTTGGGAAAGCATTTATTGTAGCAAAAATAAAAAATTAAAGACTTCTTAAGATGCTGAATCTGCATTTAAAACACTTATTTTAAAAGAAATTAGGAAAGCAAAAAAAAAAAAAAAAAGCGATGCAGGAATGGAAACTACCTAACTATATTTATGACAAATCCTTACTTCCCTCCAAGATCAAAAATGAATTTTCCCATGTCCTCTTTATGACAATTCAACTTGTGTTGCCATACCGGTGATTGCAACGAATATGTAGTTGATGGAATGTTCACTGCACCAGCCACACGGGTCTGCCTGCACTTGAACGAGTATGAGAAAAATGTGTATTTGACATCTACAAACTCTTCTTGTCCTTGAATTCTCATTGAATGTTGGTTCTTCATGCTATCAGGTGTCATCAAGAAATCATTGGCTATTGATTCTTCACTCTGTGCCTTTTGATATCCATTATCTCTTGGCTCATCTCCTTCGAATTCCAACTTTATTTCATCATCATGCTCCGTGATGAATGCATCCTCTTGAAAGGATGAATCTGAAAGCTAGAATGCTTCCTACATACTCAGATGAGTGTCACAGTCATCTTCTCCATATCCTTCCTAAATGATAGTGTCACCTATCTCAATGGCTTGATCAAGGGAGTATCCATACTCCTCCATGTCTTTTTGCAAAGCGAGGAAGAAGTTAAAAATGATCTCTTCCTCATCTGGAGTTAAGGAAAAAGCTTGTGGCTTATCCTCTTGCTCATCAAAGGGGGTGCCTATAGTGATTTCTTCCTCATCTATACTTATGGAATCTTCTTGACTAGCCATGAATTAAGCATACTCTTCTGCATACTTAACTGCTTCCTTCAAAATATACTCTTCTTCGAAAAAGGATGAAGAAGAAGGCTGTGATGGAAAATAAGAAGCCTCTTGAGAAAGGGTAGAAGGGTCTTGAGGGGAAGGTGAGAGTTTGGGGACCTCTCCCCTTGCAGCTATTATAGACTCTACATTATTGGGAAAATGATCCTGACAAGTCTGACCTTGTTCATGAATAGGGGTGACATATGTTTGATATGGGATTTGTGGTGGTGGATATGAATTTTGGTAGACTTGGTAAGGCTGGTTCTCATGAACGCTTAGCTTCTATTCTAGAAATGCAATCAATCCACACACCTCCAACATTTCATATGTATGCTTTTGCTAATTTTCCCTTTCAATGGGGTCCCACTCACTTTTGATCAGGGCAATTGCTTCCCTCACTTGATAGATGACATGACAAGGAACCTCTTGGCCATATCCCCTTCTACTGTCAAGCTCTAATACATATTTCTTAAAACCCATCAATGCTTTTTTGAAGGTGAAAATAAGGCCAGGTTGGGCATGACATGTGGCATATTGGGGAGACTGGTCATAAGATTGGTATAGCTCATAACCATCTGCATCCTTGTTACTTGTCATGGTTCCAGTAGAAGCCTGTTCTTGATTAAATATATAAGGAGAATAAGACTCATAGCTATGAGTTATAGAGCTATACATACTAAAGGGATTTCTTGATGATACTGCTTGATTGGCTGATGACTTAGAGTCATTGTTGGTGTTGATGAAAAACCTCCAAAGGCTGATTGGCTGAAGAATACACCAAGAATTCTCCAACTCCTTGAAAGATCTATCCCACTAGGCATGCCAGAAGCTGTTGATGGCATAAAATTGTGCTAGATCCTAGCCAATCAACAATGGAAAGTTTCAAGCTGTGGGACGATGTGGCTTGAAACAACCTCCAGGTTTTAAAGAAGCTGGTCTCTTCTATTTTATAGGTGTTGGGGAAAAGGGATAGGAGACTAAACAGAAATGCAAAATGCATGAATTAAAACCTAACTATGGCAATGCACCTGAGTGTAATCCTAATCCTAACCTGAACACAGAGTGACTATTATAGGATTCTGTTACATTTAAGAGTAGATAAGTGCATGATCAATGTAAAAGATTGGAATAACAGAAACAGAGGCTCACAACAGGGGAGTCTTTTGCTGAGATACAGGAATTGTCAACAAAGGCATTGCGTTCTATCTTCTTAATAAAATCCTCTAATCACATAAGAGTCATAGAAGTCATGCACAATTATGTAGAACTTCAGACTCTAGAAAATGGGACAAAAGCAAATAACATTTCCAATCACAACACTAGAAAGTCTATAGCATAAACTACTTTGTAATTGACATAGATAACATCAACAAGGGCATAGTATTCAATTTTCTTATTGAATCTTCTAGTCATACAAAAGATGCAGAAACACACAAGTCATATAAACCTTTTAACTCAAGAAAATGTAACAAAAGCAAATGATATTATTGGTCAAAAACTTTGAAAGTCTAAAACTATGAGAATTCCCCTCCTTTTTAGATTTTACAATTTTGCTTATATAGCCCTTGGTGTCTCCTTCGAGCACTTCCTTTCCCACGCAATTTCTACTCTATCCTTCACTCATAGGGGACAAATCAGATGGCGCATTCAATGCCTTGGATGCATCCTGGTCTTATCAAGAACTACCAGGACTATGGCATGGTGATCCATGTCTAGTTCCTTTCTTTGCACCTCAAATTCCTCATTCCATCACTTCTTTGGCTGCTCAACTATTTACTATATCTCTGCTATTAGGGGACAAACAGATGGTGCCTTCAATGCTCGTAAGCCCAAAAATCTACTCGATGCACTGTTTTATCTACCGCGAATAACTATCACTAAATTTCCCTCCACTTTCACTGTAATAGGTAGACAGACACTTAGCCAATTTATGAAAACTCTTTCCTTTTAAATTGGAGGTACCGTAGGGTGACACTTGGCCACTTCTGCTTTCTTCATATTTGATTGAGGAACGCTCCACCTTCAACATCTGTCGCGGCTCACTTCTTTGATACTTTGTGGCTTTATTGAAACAAAACTTAACACGTTCTTTACCTTGGAAAACCTTAAGAATAGATGGGTGCATGTGGCAGTCTTCACCTGTTGACACTCGGTGCTTCCTTAGCCCTTTGAAAAATCATCTGGGACCCACCACAACCTTTATCTAGAAATTAGGCTCAAGATGGTTCCTTAGAGATTGACACATGGTGACCTCTATTGCTATTGAAAAGATACGCAACATCTTCCACTTCTCCTGATGGGGGTATGTGGTGCCTTCCACTTTCTTTGGGGGTGGAGTAGAGAGAGACCTAAAAGGTGACGCTTGGCAGCCTCTGCTGTACTTCAATACTTAGAAAAATGAATGACGCCTTTATGCGTTGAATGGAAAGCATGAACCTAGGGGTTGAAACAAAGGCCCTTGGTATTCGACACGTGGAGACTTCCGTTGCTTCTTCAAAAAGGTAATTCAGGGCCTCCACAACTACGACCTAGCGCTTTCCTCTCTCTCTATTGCTTAGCTTGTTGGAAGTCTTTGTCAAAAATATAAAACACGGGTGCCTCTTATGATACATGGATGCTAACATGTGGTGCATTCCATGGTTCTCTAGAAAACTATAACGAGGTCCTCGAAAGTCGCCAGCTATCCATCTTTGTCTCTTGGAGCCCGACACATGGCCGCTTTCACTTGAATCCAATACTTAGGCCAAAATTGAAATGAAAAGAATAAGAGAGGCAAAAATGGACCGTGATCTGAGGATGACACTTGGTAGCTTTTGCCGCATTTTGACACTTTGGCAAAATGAACCTGTCCTCACTCCAAAACTCTGCAGCTTCACTCAAAGATGTGCAAGAACCAAAATTGTAGTACTTAGATCAAAATAATAATAATAAAAAAAAATGATGTAGAGTAGGAAACTACTCTACAGATACATCAATACTATAAAAACTAGATATAACTTCAAAAAATTGTGACTATAAAATTAGAAGAGGGTCCTTCTAATGAGGAAGATATTAATGCAAACTAAGAAGCTCAAGATGTAAAAACACACAAGAAATCTTAAGTATAAAACTAAAACCAAATAGAAGTCACAACACTACCACATGGTAATATCAAGTAGAATGGTTTTAAGACGTAGAGCATGAGAGAACAATCTAGCATAAACAATCTAGATTCCTTTTAAGCACCAAATGAGATATTTTCAAGAAGTTAACTATTTGTAAATTTGGTACTTTTTCTAGCTTAGGTCCTGTAAGTTTTAGAGGGTTTTTGACTACCTTAAAGCACAAAATCAAGTTATAAAATAAGATTTGAAATGATATATTTTGGGTTTCTATATTTTTTTACACAGATATCGATGTTGATCCATTGGCACTGATTCCATTTATAATAAAACTAATGGCAGTTACAACAAAATCGATGCCAATTGATTAAAACTAATGTTGGTTACCTGTAAACCCATAGGAAAAACATAATGATTTCAAAAAATGGTTGTTAGCCTAAATAAGTATAAAAACTCCAAAAAACCTATGGATCCTACAAAAAAATAATTAGATAGAGATTTAGCAAGTTTTTGAAAACCAAAAATGATAACTAGACACTTTAGGAAAATCTTAAAAATCTACCTTCAATTGTGTTTTACCCTTTACACAGGGACTGATGCCAGTTAGGATAGGATCGATGCCAATTAGGGTAAACTAATGTCAGTCACTGTGTAAACCGTGTGCCTTCAAAGAACCAAAAAAATTATAAAAATAAGACCGAAAGTGATTTTGAGAGACTTTAAAGGATGTTTTAGAAAATATAAGAGTGCTAAATTAGTTTCCTTGCTTGTAAGGGATGTGTGGTCCCATTGGGCATGCCAAAATATAGATTATGGAATCCAAAGTGAGTTAGATCAAGCTTTATTGAAGAAAACTCAAAAACAATCTAGCATAAACAATCTAGATTCCTTTTAAACAATCTAGAATTTTGCATAATAAGTTTAAACCAAAAGAGCTTAAAAATATGAGTGAGAACCCTTGTATTTATAGATTTTTGGAAATGATCAGAATGAAACATGACCATCCATATTGAGATAAAGATGTGTGGCCATGTATCAATTCAATTTTAGAGGGACAATCCATAAATATCCCTATTAATACTTGGGAGAATGAGGCATGGGAGAGATTAAACCTGATATTTGTTGCACTTATGGCTTATGGATGCAACCCTATAGATGATTTCATCTGATGATGCATATATTAGAAATGAATTTCCAATTAATAAACCTTCAACAACTTTAATGTATTTTCCACTTAAGCCCTTTATTTGGATTAATTTACTTAAATGAAGTTAATTAATTTTATGTAATTCTTTAGAAATTGGAAGCTCATTTAATCAAACTAGTCAAAATGTCAAGTTCCTAGGCCATAATTTGATTGGAGTATAATTAGAAGAAGGTGTCAGTTGTGTATGGAGAAATACCCCATTTGGGACATTATGGATCTGAAACAACACATACACATATCATATACTTGCTAACTAGAAGAATTCAATGGTTCGGAAATTATGTTTTTAGTATTTTGAATCGAAATGATTTAGGAAAAACTAATAATTACATAAAATACATTGCCCCATTTGGGAATACATTATCCTAAATTTACACTTTTGTATGACAAGCTTGAACCATTTAGCACATTTTGGTGATTTTGGCCCAAACTGTGCATTATCATAGAATTTCAAGTAAGATTGATAATTTCAACATAATGGTATTAGGAATTGGATGTCTACAATAATAAAGGAGTGTTTTAGCTTGATGAAACACTATCTAGAACTATAATGATCATAAAAGTCTTAAATTTTTTCTTACATGACTACCCAACTTTTCCAATCATACAAGACATAGTGGTGGTGGATCTACCTGCACATTTTTCCATTTGCCTATCAAGAGACTTCACTACCAAGATAGAAGGGTATGTTGATATTGATTGGTCTTTCTTGGATTTTAAAACAAGGTATGGAACTAAAGTGACAATAAGAACATAACCATTATCCAAGTTTTACATTGATCTATGTATGGAAACTATTTTTAATCTAAATTACACTATCAATGAATAAGAGGAGCATGTCATAAATGATGGAACATCTTCCAAAATTGAAGGTATTTATGATATATTCTTATATGAATATGTTGTTAAGACCTATGAGTATTATCCCTATGATTTCATTTAAGAAACATGCCTTGCAACATATATCATTCATGATGAAGGTGATGAGTATCCTAAGGTAATTCTTCACGACTCTCTCACACAAGCTACAATGGGTAATTACTACATTCTTATAGATGATGACGATGAGTTTCAAGGTGTGATAGAGCATGATAATAAGGAAAATGGTACTATTTTTCCTATTCAAGATGAATAAGTACATGAGTATGACAGTCAAGAAAAGCATGATGATCTATGTTAGTAATTTCATTCTATAGTTCAAGAATTTAAACAAGTGGCCCAACTCTCATTCCTAAAGAACATGAACTTGATAGTAAGGTTATTTTTGGACCTAATGAGCTTGAATAAAAATATCAAGTAACTATAAATCAGGCTACAATATTGTAAGGATACAATTAGGCAAAATTAGAATTTTATGTGATTGAAGAGCAGTATAGGCAACCGTTTGATATTGAGTCACTTGTAGACATGATTGGCCAACAAGAAGGCAAGTATGAGGGCTATAACCATCAAGTGCACCATGGTATAGATTAAGGTGAAGTTGAGAAATTTTTAACAAATCCTAATAAACAAGTTAAAAATCATTAAATGAGCATGAAAGAGAAAACATAGTATGCACTATCAAGCAGAACTCAAGGAGAACTAGAAGGACCATGCAAAGGAATTTCAAATGATTCACTTGTAGCTAATAGAGGTCCCATGAATGGTAGGTATTTTGATCACATTCATAATAAATTTTCATTGATAAACATCCATCATAAGGTTAATTTTTCTCTTGGATCAGATGTGACTTGATCCTAGTCGAAGCAAGAGGAAGTGTTTCATCACCTCAAACATGTTTTGAGGTCTGTACATAGTAGGTTAGATGTGTTATTTTGAGTCTTTTGTGTGTCTTTTCCATAAATGCCTTTAGAATAGTGTGTGTTTACTTATTGTTGTGTGTTTTGTATGAGTTTTAATTATTTTAAATGCATATCAAATTTATATTTTATCATAAGATTTACTCCATTGTAAAATAGAAGGATAAGGCTACTTGTCCATTAGCATTGTAGGCATGTTACCCCTGTGAATCGCTAATATTGTTGACCAATTTTTAATTACAAGTAAAAATCTATCACCCTATCTAGGTTGAAACCTAATAGGGTTTGAAAAATCTTTTCATGGTCTTAAATGGTCCTAAAGAGTTCCATATGGTCATATTTGTCCTTGTCTAGCATTGTCCAAAGTCTAGTCTTATGTTCGCTTGTCTAGTATGAGGGGTCAATTTCAAAGTCTTGATGTTGTCAAACATGTTAAAAGGTTTATTATGGTTTGAGGTCATTATAAAGTTTTATTCAGGTTTCATTAATATCATAATATCATGCAATAACTTTTTATTTAACTCTCATATGCAAAAATGACATTTTGGCCACCTTTTGGCCTATTTGGAAGAGTTAGATGTACCATCCCAAGAAGAAAATGTTTAAAAAATATTAAAAATATATATTATGTTATAAATAGGTTATATAATATTTATAAATGGTAATAAAATGATAACACCTACAGTTTAATGCCTAAACTAAGCAAAATGACACTTTACAAACACTTTTGGGCACTTGTATGGCCTTAAAAAATCAAATCTCAATTGGAATTTTTTAAAAGTATCTATTAGGATCCATTAGATCATTTTCCATCTTTGAAACAAGTTTTAAGTCTAACTGACACTTCAACCATTCTCTCTCCTCCATTACTACCTTCACAAGTGTAGGAAGGAAAATTTGAATTGAATGGTATGGCTAGGAGAAAGAGATTTAGGAGATGAAAATTTGGAAATTATTAGGGGTCATAATAATATTGAAATAAGTTAAATTTTTTTGTATATTTATGACCTTATATTTATGAACAATCTCTAAGTGTGACAATATGTCACTATGTCATATCCATCCAAGAGGGGTCTATTATTACATCTATTTCTCCACTTTAGAAATAGATTAAGAATAATGGATTTGAGGGATGTTTTTATAGGTAAATTATATTATTTTAATGGTGGTTTCATTAGCTAAATCATCTCCATGAAGTGCCTTCACTTCTAGGAAAAGTGTTTTGATGTACAAGGTCTTTCAGTCAATCCTACTACAAGTTTCTATTTTGTCTTTATGGTGGTCAATATCATAGGTTATAAATTATTCATCACTCATTTAATGTCCATAAAATTCATGGAGTTCATGTGAGTTTGTCTAAGATGTGTCTTTTGACCATATTATTCAAGTGTGATGCTCTCTAAGAGCATGGTCTGTGTTATGCAGTTCACTATATGTTTGATGGTAAAAATGGGCTCAAATATCAATTATATATCATAGTATAGGAGTATAATATAATATTTCACTATTGAAATTATGGGAAAATTAATATATTAGTCTAAATACACCTTCTAATGGGAGTCACAAGTGTTTCTTCCATATACAAGACTGTACAAAATGTAGGAATAGGTTGAAGATGATCAAAGTTATCTAGGGGAATTGATACACATATTCATGAATTCATATGGACTTGATTTCCCCATTTCCATAATCAAGTAATTAAAATTGACTAGATGCTATAAAGATAACACACAAACCCTATATATGCACTAATTGTATATTCAGGTCTACATGGACTGTAAAGATAAGTAAAGATGATATGAAGCATGGTTAGAGGGTCTATGACTTATGGAGAAGTGTTAGATAGGAAAATAAGGGATGTAGAATGCTAGAAGGGTCTAGGGACTTAGTTGGCTCTCTAAGAAACTTATCCAAGTATAAAAGACCTACAGACCCTAGGCATGTAGGTCCTCTTTGTGAACCCAAAAGTCAATTGATTTATAATAAATTAGTTTCAAACATGAGACTTAAATATAATTAAAATAGGACATAAACTATTTAGGAGCACCAAGTCACTTTCAAATCAAGGGATAACCAAGGAACTGAGTTGATAGTCCTAGTAGACCACCTACAATACTATGTACCAAAGGAGCAAGTGGGAAGTGGTTTGAAAATATTAAAAACATTATTTTTAGACCCTTTAGTATAGTGAAAATAAAATATTTGATTTAAATCCTTCAAAAAACATAACATAGTTAATATACCAACTTCCAAATGTCAAGCCTAATGCTCAAACAACCTACTAGCATCTATAGGTTACTAACTAGACATTTGATCTCAAGCCTAAGGAAAGAGAGGGGTAGAAAATTTTGAAAGGTGTTTTGAGGTTAACTTGGATAATAAAACAAATCCAAACATCATTGATAAATTTATTAATGTGTATGTGAGGTCCTAGACTTAAATTATGTAGTCAATCATCCTAAATAGGCACCTATAGGTTGCTAATGAGGAACAAACTAGGCATCAGACCTATTAAAAGAGGCAGAGATGTATGAGAGATGCTTAGATACCAATTTTGACTTCAAAAAAGTTAAAGGACATCAATAAAGTTATTAGTATGAAGGAAAGGTCTTGAACACAAAGTTTGTGATCAAGATACCCTATACACAATCAAAAAGGGCATCTACAGGTTGCTAATGAAGATAGGCTAGTTTTAAGCCTAAAATGAAGGTCATATTTATATGTAAATTTTTGAGGTTTATCTTAGTTGACAAGCAATTCTTGATATTTTTTTAAGACCAAAGTATGTTATGACAAGAAAAGCTATCCAAATTGACCTAAACTATACACACATAGGCAAATCCAACCAGTCATAAAAGAGATGGAGTTTTGAGGCCTCTATGTGTATGATCACACTTTGTGAGTGGTTAAAAAGGATGGATATGAGTGGACCACTATATTCATTGTTGGGCCCCTTTTTTTCCAAGTATGGATCTATGGCAACTTAGTAGATATCCAAGTGTAAGGTAATGTTTTGGAATGATTAATAATTTGGCACCTTTTGTACTAGTTGGAGGAATCTTCACAAATATTGTGATAGCTGACATATAGTTACTTGGCACCTAATTTTTAAGGGCATATTCATAAGTGGATACACATGGTGATTGGACTGTAAAGGGTGCAAGGTGATGGAACTGGCATAATGATCAACCAAGGCTCCAATTCAGCACCCAGTGTGCACCCTCTACCCTAGCATGAAGATACTACTTGCTACTATAAATCTAAGCTCGAGCTAGTATACAAAGGATGTAACTTTTATATAGTGAACACCTACATAATTAGTTCAAAACATAGTAAAGTAACCATGATTGAAACTTAGGATTAACATGGATGCCTTTGAGGCTCCATATTATAGATTCGAAGCTCACCTATGAGCCCCTTGGCCTTTAGTAGCTTCAGATGAACATTTATTCTATTTCACTTGTTGTATAATCTATTTATCTAAACAATGTTTAATGAAAAATGCCATTGATATTAATTGAGTCATGATATATATTCTATGGTTATATTTATGTTCTTTAAATGCAAATTAATTACATGATGTTTGTAATAATTGTAATGCTTAGATTTAATATATGAATACTAAGTTCTAGCAAGCTTTTAGTTTAGCTTGTTAATGGCATCTCTGTGCAAATAATGATGTTGGCATAACTTAAAAATTATTTTAAGTATAGGAAAAGTCATACACCCAAGCTTTGATACCTTTACCAAATCTTGCTAAGCCTAGTAACACAGAGACTTGCACCTTTGAGATCATATAGCTAGCCTAATATAGGCTTGCACCTCTATGACCAGGACCAGTTCCCCAAATAAGGTTTACACCTACAAATAGCTAGACTCTACCTAAAATGGTTTGTGCTAATGAAACTACCAATACTATTACTTTAATGACCAAGTCTTATGAGTAATGAGTTGTACCATGACACAACTAGCCTAATGCAGGGCTTGATTCTTTATCTATTATGCTTCAGGTGAGTGCATAAGGCTCATGCCTTATGTGAATTAATACCAGTGTAATCAAGTGATAAATGTTGAGTGCTTCAATATTATTTTATGTTTGTACCTACTTATAAAAATTCTAAAACTGACTTGGACAACCAAATAAGTACCTCACAAAGAAAATGGATTAAATATTATCTTTCTAAAACATTTTGGCTCCATTACTGAGACCCATGTTGAATTTCATTATTGTAATGGTGTAACAAAACAATGCTTTGAGTCTCCCTCAATAACATCAACTACTAGATGGAATAGGTGGAAGATGGATTTATGCTGAAGCATCTAACCTATAGAGGATAGAAGCTAAGAAATTGGGTCCAAAATAACCTATATGATGCTCTATATGAGGTGTTATTTTGTGAACTACCTGAGCATGTGTATTGATGGTTGGTGGCCTATACAACCCATAGGAGATGAAGCTATGGACAACACCTTGAGTAGATGGAGTGCTTATAAAAACTTAAAAACCTTGATGCCACTTAGACTAGAGCTATAAAGAGATGGTGGCAAGGAGTACAAAATAATTATATGCTTGAGTTATCCTTGTTGACATACTCCTACCCTGAGGAAGTAGAGTATCAATTCTTTCATGAGATGAAAGGCTCATTTTTGAAAGAGTTCAACACATAACTCAATAAATTGATGGTGGATTATGACTTTGAAACCATAAAAATGAAAGGTTAAAGTCCTTTCATGTATGATCAACACAATGGGAAATAAGGGGATGAGCAGATGGACACTCAAGAGCTTATAAGATAGAATTATAAAAAGAGAAGTTGCAGGCTGATAGAAGATTTAGAACCTAGTAGTGATGAGATAACCCATAACAAGTGGGAATGGCATGGGGAAGGATCTTTTGAATTACAACAATACCAAGAAGAGAGATGCTAAAGCCATGAAATGAGCTCATAAATTAATGGGTGTAGAATAATCTAAGTTCCTATAGAGGTTGACCATTGAATACATGCCAAAAGTACTTACTTTCTTTGAACCTGTGGTGTAAGCTCATGCACTAGATCCCCCTTAGGAAGAAATAAAATTGATAACTGACCCTACTATCAATATTGACTTTGATTGATTTGCAAACTTAGAATATAATTTTATGATTGAACAAGTGGTTCCTTACAAAGAGATAAGTAAGGATACCTCTAAGCCTTTGGTTGCTAACTCAACAACATAAAACATGGGCACAAACATTCAAGTTTAGCAAATGTTAGTTGCATAGACTGGGTAATAACCCACAATAAGTGGCCCAGTGCCATAGTTGAGTAGTTCCATGCCATCAAATTCAATGATGCCAATAATAATAACAAGGTTGATGCCCAACCCAATGACTAGAGGAGGTGGATAACCACTACTAGGATAAGTACTAAGGGGAAATCACCTCATATGCTAAAAACCCCCATAATAAATATATTATGAGATGGAAATGTACCTACCAGAATATCATAACATAAAAAACACCATAGATCATGTGCTAAAATGTGAGCTTCAATGGTGTGATTAGGGTATAACCCAGTCTTATTGCAAGGCAACTCAATTCATGATAACTCTACTTGATTGTGCTCATACCTAATCCTATAAATTTGATCCTAACCAAGATATGATTGATTAGACATGTTGAAGGAAGTCTTGTTGAATGAATTTGTAATACCCAAGTTTGAACAATAGAGCATCACCACACTCAAGAAAATTAACCAAGGACTATTAGAGAGCATGTGCCTATTTGGATCTAGGTTCAAAACTCTTCTTTCCAAGTTTCCTTATGACATTTACCACTCTCAGCATGCATAATGGTTTATTAGAGTATTTTTAGAACCCTTCAAAAGATATCTATCCATGAAGACATTCATAGACCCCCATGCAGTGATAAAAGCCACGTTCTAAGTTGGGGAAGTCAGGAGCACTGATACAAGAATTAGAACATTCATGGAGGCACAAATTGCAACTATGGCTTCCCAAATTTAGAAATTGACCACCAATTTTTTGCAAGATTCTCAAAATAGATTATGGTACACTAACTATGAGATGGAAGGCCATAACATAAACAACTACCTTGAAGGAATGTGTATACATTGATTTTAAGTTGTGAGGTTTATCATGAGGGACATGATGTTTGCAATTTCCCTCTATTACAATGCACTAATCGGGCTAACACAACCCTTCAATACCATTTATGTGATGCCTACACTCATACCACAACTAATTTCTATGTAATCAATGAAATGCATGAATACATGGAGAGAGGCACATGGCAAGCAACTATAGTATTTAGAGGGAAGGAAACCTAAGGAAATGAGTAATATGGCTAGTATAATGTAGGATATGGAATGCAGAGAGGTGCTTAAGGGTGAGGTGGAGGAATATTCCCACCATGATCATGTTATAAGTATGGCTTGATCGAGCACTATCAACATGACTATGCTATGTATCCAATGTGTGGGTATTGTCAAGGACCACATCCAACTAAGGAATGACCTAACTTGTATAATAAACTGACTCAAGACTGGCCTAACATAGATAAGGGCACATGAATGATCTAATAGGAGCCAAAAATAGAGAAGCGGGCTATGAAGGTGCAACTAACCTACAGAAAGCCCATAAAAGTACATGTAACTACTCTAAGTGGGTTTACCACTCAGCCACCATTTTCAACAACACCAACGTTGTCCCTAGAGTATGGATAACCAAGTCACACTGAGCGCATCATGTAGTTGGAACCCAAGGTTATGACTTACCCTAACCTTACATGATAAAAAGATGTCTTGGAAAAGGCCATAAACATCATTCAAAAACTACAAGGAGAACTTGAATTGGTGAGAGACCTATAAGCATAGGCTTCCACCTCCCATAAGAAGAAAGATAACTATAGGATAAAACACAAGAGCTAATAAAGATCCTATGCCTTGTATAAATGGAAGGAATGTTATCCCTATTGAAAAACTTTTTCTTAGAGCATGTATGACAAAATCTATTTGAAGTTTTCACACCCCATATGGTTGAAGTTATTTCACCCCACATGGAGAGGGCATGAGAAACAAGGCATATGAAAAATATGATGTATGATTAAGAATTCCTCATGAATTCCATAATTTATGCATGGTCAATATGTGAGGTTCTTGTAGACATAGGCACAAAGGTCAACATTTTGACCAAGAATACATGGGAAAAGATGGGTAGGCCAGCCTTGAAGCCTTTCCCTCATATGACTTTCATGGAAAAAAAGACCAAAGTGAAACCTATTTGGATTCTAAATGGCACCATTATAAATATCATGGGCACTAAGTTCCACACTAAATTTGAGGTGATCGAGTTCGCAGAGCAAGGTAATTATCTAGTGCTCATGGTAAGGCCATGGTGCTATGTAAATAACATAGATATGTGCTTTAAAAGGTGATATATGACCTTTGAAAATGGAAAGGATAAGGTAGTGATCCCCCTCTCAGTGTTTATTTTAAGGATGAGATTAACCACATTTATAACATCATAGTGCAAGGCACCAAGACTCTCAATCCCAATGACCAAGGAGTGCTATCTTGGGAAGATGGATAGTCAATTTTAGAGACCATCAACATTACTTGTGACTGATGGGTTAAAGATTCTTATGAAATCAATAGTCAAAGGTGACACTTAGTGCATGTGAAGATGCTAAAACCTATAAGGACTGGCTGGGTCCAAATTAATCGCACTCCTAATCGATGGGTCCCTTATGATAAGAAGGGAAAGAAGGTGTTTCATTTGAGTAAAGGAAAGATTGATACACTTACAAAGTATAAGGGGAACAAACCTATGGAATAATATGTCCATAACCTAGATTCATGTGTACCAAAGGAGATAGATAGTATGTACATACTAGTGTATACTTTAATGATCACTAACTCTCATTGGTGGGAAAAAAAAAGCCTAGCTTGCCAACTTAGTAAGATATAACATTATAAATATCCACCAAATTTAGGAAAAGTAATGAGGACCTAAAAATATCTACATACTTTAATGATTTTGACCCTATAGTGCATTTGCACTTATGTGAAGAAACTTGGACTGTCTACAGTGAGGATGCCCTAAGGAACCTGTGGGTGTATACCTTCTATAGGACCTTGAAGACATGGGTGCAAGTGTGGTACATTGTCAATGAGACACACCATAATATAAAAAACTAGGATGCACTCAAGGAGAGGTTTGTGCACACCTTCTCCTTTTCTTAATAGAATTTTGAACTGATTGAGCCACTGCAAGTCATTCACAAATCAATGTTTGAAGACACTACAATCCTAGAGGAGCCCCTAAGTGAGATGTTTAGGGAGAAAGGGCTAGCACTCCCAATTTTTTTAAGGATAAGGCACTCAATAGTGACTCAAATGAAGAGGATGATTAAACCTAGAAGTAACATTACTAGAAGACCTTGACAAGTAAGAAGAATCTAGTGTGCCATATAGAGGATAACACCCCCAACAAAGAAGACCTAACTCATATTCACATAGAGACAACCAAATGGAGTAAAGAAGTCAATGATTTCCATTAAAATAAGAATGAACCCTATTTCATACCACTCAAAACTACCAAGGTAGACATTAATGCAGAAGGGGAGCCAAATATTACCGCTCTAAGTTCATATTGGTCTAACACAAAGTTGACACAAATTATGGGCCTCTTGAAGGAATTATAAGACTCATTCCCTTGAAATTATCAAGACATGAAGGGTACCCACCATACCTTGGGAAAATGAGTATAAAATTGGTGGATGGCATGAGACCTATCAAGAAGTTCCCATATAGAATGAACCCCAATGTCCATGCCAATGTTAAAATAGAGATTGATGGAATGCTAGCTTTAGGAGTCATCTACCTTGTATAGGAATATAAATGGGTGAGGCAAATGGTTATTATAATTAATAAGGATATGCACATATTTATTTTAATCTATTATAGACTATTGAATACTTATTGCATCATTGACCCCTTCCCAACTTCATTCACAAACAAAATCTTAGATGGCATAATAGGTTGTGAGATTTTTACTTTCACTAATGGCTTCTCCAGATAGCATCAAGTCTAGATATAAAATAAGCACAAGACAAAAATAACCTTTTAAACTAAATGGGGTTATTTTTCATATAATGTGATGCCCTTTAGACTGAGGAATACACCAATTGAGTTTTTTAGAATAGTGATCACCATGTTTAAGGACTTCATTCATAGGTTCCTCCAAGTCTACCTCAATGACTAGATTGTTGTATGACCTTAAAAAATACCATTATGATAACCTATGCCTCATGTTTGAAATATGTAGGAAAATACAAGTATATTTGAACCTAAAAAATTGTGTATTCATGACCCATTGTAAAACCTTGCTAGGCACATCATCTGTAAAGATGGTATACTTGTTGAACCTATAAAGATACCCATAATCATCCAGATCTAGACCCCTTCAATATAGAAAGATGTTTGTGCCTTTCTTATCCATTACAACTATTTAGTAAATTTATAAATAGATATACAAATATTATGGTACCTTTAGAGAAGCTCTTGCATAAGGATGGCCCATTATATTGGGGAATAACATAATAAGATGACTTTGAAACATTAAAGCTCAAACTGGATAGTGCACCTATTTTATAAATTTTTGACTACATAAGCCTATTCCAAATCCATGTCGATGCATCTAGCTCTATAATTAGTGTCATTTTGGTGTAGCCTGATGAAGGTAAAATAGATCATGCCATCTCTTTCACAAGTATAAGTTGACTAAGGTAGAGTAAAAATATATAATAAATGAGCATGAGGTGTTGGAAATGGTATATGCCCTACAAAAATTTAGGTAATACCTATTGGTAACCCCATTTATATTTTTCATAGATTTGGAGGTGCTTAAGTGCCTCATGAATAAGCCTATTTTACATGGGTGCATTTTTAGATGGACAGTTTTATTTCAAGAATTCTAGTTCTTAGTTGTTTTCAAGCCTAAAATATAGAACTCAGGGCTAGATCATTTGTCTCACATCAACTCTAGTAATGTAGTAATGCCTATTGAGGATGACATATTGGATGCACAAATTTATAGAGTCTAGTGTGCCCCTAAGGACTTGATAGAGATAGATGCTTTTCTAAAATTTGGATTTGTGCCCTAGACAAAGGCAACTAAAGAGAAAAAATATCTCATAGTTTGCACTACCCCTTTTCACCTTATCAATGGTGAAATGTACAAACTAGGCTAAGATGAAGTCCTGTAATGATGTGTCTTAGAACATGAAATGGACTCCATATTATGAGAGATACATGAGGGAATAGTACGAGGCCATTACACTAAAGATGCAATGACATGAAAGG
The DNA here is from genome assembly GCA_037957365.1 of Torreya grandis. Classification (NCBI taxonomy): domain Eukaryota; kingdom Viridiplantae; phylum Streptophyta; class Pinopsida; order Cupressales; family Taxaceae; genus Torreya; species Torreya grandis. Next base: position 1,316,504 of record JARHVA010001651.1, read on the forward strand.
TATTACAATCAGGCTGTGGTGGCTAAGTCTATTTTAGGATGCAAAGATTTCACCAAGTCATGTGACATATGTTAGTGTAAAGGGAAGACCAACCATTAGGATAAGATGCCCATCATCCCCATTCTTGCCTAGGTTCCATTTGAAAAATGGGCCATTGATTTTGTTGGGCCAATTACTCTCATAACAAGGTGCATAGGCACAAGGTATATTCTGACATCCACAGACTATTTCACCAAGTGGGTTGAGGTAATGTCAACAAAAAAATGCATAGCTACCATAGCTAAATGGTTCATATAATAGAAGATCATAAGTCACTATGGGTGTCCACTCATTTTGAATAGTGATAAGGGTATGCACTTCATCAATGAATTGGTACATATCTTATTGATCAAATACATGGTGGCATGCCACAAGATAATTCCTTATCATCCACAAGCAAATGGCATAACTGAGGCATTTAAAAAATATTTAAAACATGACTCAAGAAGATATGCAACATAGTTCATAAATATTGGGATGATCAAGTGTCAACAATATTATGGGCATAACACACAACCTACAAGTGCATGAATAAAGCTCCACCATTCCAACTGGTGTTTGGAATAGAGGCAATTCTATTGATGGATTTCTTGGTGCCATCATTGTGCATTGTATGAATTAGTCATCTGGATGACCAATAATCATTGAGTGCTAGGATAGAGGACCTAGAGAATTTAGATGAGGTGCACACCCATGTAAAATAGAGCCAATAGATAGAGAAGGTGCACTAGAAACTCTATAATGACAAGCATATTAAGTGTAAGGTATTGACTAGAAGAGCATTGGTATTATTATATGAACCCAAGTACCTCAAGCACCTGGGTAAGCTATAGATATGGTGTATGGGTCCATATGTCATCCAAAACATATTGAAGACAAGCATAAATAAGCTATGTATGTTGTCAAGTGAAATGCTCCTTGGGCATTTCAACAACAACTAATTGAAACCTAATAGGCAATAGGATGGTGCTACACAATCAGACACTAACTTTTTAGTCACAAGTCAATTGTATTTTGATGACCCAAATAACATTTGGTGTAAGCCAAACATTTACTTGTATTTTGTGTTGTTGTTTGTGGTGAGTAAATAAGTGGTGCTTTGAGTCCCACTGATAAAACTTTTGGTACTTTTATGCATAAATCCAGCTAGGTGAGTTGAGCACAAATTATTTCTAAGTGCTTAAGGTCAAAAACCTAATTTATGGGCATGTGAAGTTTTCCAGACTCAAAAAATAAGTGCACAAGGTCCTCATGTGTGAAATTTAAGACGTAGGGTACTTTCAAGCCAATAAGGAACCATTATGGCACTGACATGCATAATTCTAGCTGGGTGAGTTGAGCACAAATTATTTCTTAGCACCTAAGTCTAGACACCTAAGTTATAGGTGCATAAAGTTTACTAGATTCAGATAAGAGGCTCATAAGATAAAGTGCACAAGATTCAACAAGGAACTTTTAGGCCCATAGGAGAACTAGTTTAGTGCTTTCATGCATAATACCAATTAGGTGAGTTGAGCAAGGTTTGTTTTTATGTACCTAAGGCTAGACACCTAAATTTATGGGCATGAGGAGGTTTCTAAACTTTGAAGATATGGGAACCATGTGATAAAGGGTGGTACATAGGATGATAGTGCACAAAAGATAGAAAGTAAGTGCATAAGATGATTGTGAACAAGAGATCAAAGAGGAGACTAAAGTGTTGAAGGACTAGAGTAAGGGAATTATATGGGGTGGGACAGACCAAGGAAAGAGATGAAAGTGTAGATAAATTGACCAAGATAGGTAAGCACACTTGAAATAAAAGTGTAACAAGAAGAGGAAATGGGATCATGGAGGATGAATCATGCACATATGAGGAACTATGCCTAGGTTTCCAAAAGGAAAGAGAAGGTCACTCCAGGTGAATAAAGTGTAGGAGAATATCATTAAGATAAGATGGCATCCACTCAAAGTGAGATTGGAAGTGACTATTTAAACTACACATCACTTCACCAAAAATACCATTAGGAGAATTCATTGAGGTGATGGAAGAGGCACAAAGATCCACATTGAATACATATGTAGCAGTAGATTTTCATAGATATCAATGGTTTTAGTGAATTACAAGAAATCTAGGCACTACCACACCATTAATCACCTACAATTAAGAGGGTAGCTAAATTAGGAGTATAAAGCAACGAAGGGATGGCTATTTTAGGTTACAAACCTCAAGATAATTTGAACTCAAAACATTAATAAATGGGCCAAAGTCAAACCAACAAACCGGAGCTGAAGTAAACAAATGCTACCAAAGTGAAACCTAGAGTACCCATAGACACCAAAATTAAATGATTTAACAGAGAGAGGAATTGTGTTTCCTTTGAGATTGGTGTAGAGGAGTGTGGGGCATGAATTATGTAAGAACTAGGAAACAAAAAATTAGAGTGATGTTAAGGTTGACATTAACGACATGTTAAGCTCAAGAGCCTAAGTTGTAGTTGTAGATATCATGACTATGAGGAGCACCAATAAAAATTATAGGCTTTAGTAAAGTAAATAGACCATGCTTCAACACCAACCAGTTTAGTATGGGGAAGAAAATCATGAGTTTAAAACCATTACATGCACAAAAGGATGCTAAGAGGCTGCAAATGATAGAAGTAGTTGTGGTAAAGAAGAAAGTGTAGCTAGTAGAAGAAGTTAGCATCATTTAGGTGGATCTAAAAGTGATTACGAATATGCCCTACTAAGAAATGTAGTTTCCCAAGGAAGTCTTGGTAGGAGTGAACTAGGTGTCTTTCATGCACACTTTTTGACTCAAAAAATAAAACCATCACACCTCAAGTAATACACAAGATATAGCATAAAATTAGGTGGTTAATACAAAGGTAAAGACTAAGGTAGGTGCAATGCTATTTGATGTCTCCATTTGGGATGGATTGGTGACCACTAGCGTAACTCAACTCTATGAGTTATCATGTTTTGCGAAGCTAGAGGAACTCATGTAGTTCTTCCTCTCACACATCCATGGGGATCACTTTTACTCTTTAGGGAGGTGCATGCCATTATAAAAAAGCCTCATTGGTAGAATCACTAGGTTCTTAGACTCTAATGAAGACATGCATTGAATGATGATAGATGATGCTAAAGATGAAAGGGTTGTGAAACTCTTAGGGTACTATAAGGAAGGGTTTTCATTCCCAATAAAAGAGATCAAGAACCCAAAGATGAGGTAAACTATGTGCCTCATGAGCTTAAAACTTTTCCCTAGTAATTGGTGGATAAATTTCATCAAGACTTACCTATGCATCATCTACCATATGGCACAGGGAGTAAAATAAATATCACAAAGTTCATTATAGAGGAAACGGTGAAGAAATCACTTGAGTGTCATACAACATTAGAGACCATCTAGTGGGGTTCGATGCTAATTCTAATTGTGATGGAGGAGATTAGCATGCTTGATGGTGATGAAGATAACCTTTGGGTTTTCCTAATGCATAAATAATTTGTAGTGTTGAAGTACTCGAACTTTACTTGCCCCCTATATTCTCCCAAAAATACAAGACCTAAGTGATAGGGTGGTGTACCTATTTTATCAAATCATTCAAGGAGGAATGGTGCATCCTTGAGGAGCTCCTTATGAACATGTTTGGAATGGAAACCTTAATTTTTACGAAACACTTCTATGTAGTGTGCTTAGTGATCATAGATGGTAATTGATCAAGATGAATAAAGATCCCCTATGTATTTTCAACCAAATACTTTAGGGATTTGCTTAGAATAATTCATATTTCACAATAGCTAGACATCCTAGTCAAGGTCATGGATTTGAAATGGAGTAAGTTATGGTGCTAATATGTGTACCTAAGAGGGAAAGTGACCAAAGACAAGGAACATAACTTGGATCGCTCCAACATCCACCCCCTCAAGAAATAAGTCATTCTTGGGCATATCCATATGTTGTACTATGATATGAAGCCAAGGAATAAGGGTACACACCCTGAAAAGGATGATGACCTTCCATTTTAGATAAATGAAGAAGGAATGATGATCCCTCTAGTGTAGAAGAAGTCTCCCCAAAAGAAAAAAGAGGAGACACTTGAGGAGATGCAAGAGTGGATTAGGTTGAATATTACCTTTGGTAATGAAGCCATCCCCTCAAATCTAAAGAATAAAAACATGACCTTTATGTAAGGGATTGCTTTTCATATAAATAGGGAGAAGAATAGGAAGTCTAAGAGGATATTTTTAATGCCCACAATAACCTTGGTGGAGATGGAGGCACAAGGGGCATGTGAAGAGATAGAAGTGCAAAGGGCATAAGAAGATATGGAAGAGGATAAAGAAGAATAAGTAGGGATGAAAGTTTACATCATCCAAGAAGAAGCAACATAAGAAAAACCTAATGATATAGAATTTTAGGAGGCCCTCCAAGGAATCACTACCACCATGCTTGGAGAAAAAAAGAAGCCAACATTCACATCATCCAAAGAACCAACTACACATCCTCCACAAACCAAAGAGGAAAAGAGATAATAATGAAGGAAGTTGGGGATGAGTGAGGTATAAATCCTGAAGGCACTCACACTCAAAGAGAAAAAGGATGCCATGAGAAAGAAGGGCATGACCTAGTAGGAGATTGAGAAAGTTGATGAGGAAGAAAGGAAAGTCAAGGAAGAAAGGGACTTAGCACTGGCCAAAAAGAGGAAGGCTAAGAAAAAGAAGGTCCAAGAGGAAAGGACCAAAAAAGAGAAGGAAGAAAAAAAGGTTACTGCAAGTGTAAAATCATTATAAAAATAGTAGAAAAGGTGTCTAGTGCACCCACCAACATAGAAAAAGAAGCTACACCATAGGCATGTCCAAGTAGTGAAGAGGTGCCTAGAGACAAGGAAGGTGATGTTAGAACTTGAAATAACAAACTAAGAGTGTAGAAGAAACCTAGTAGAAATAGGAAGGTGAAGCTAGTGCAGAGGAGGAATAAGAAGCATACTAAAAGGACAAGTTTGAAGAAGAACCCCTACTAGAGAAATAAGAAGTCTCTCAAAGGAAAGTACTGAAGAGATCACCAACATTGATGAAGAGAATAAGAATAGATGAATCTATCTATCACTTAAGAAGAAGCTGATGAGACAAGTCTAAGAGAAAAGGTGTAGAAGGGATGGACTGATGAATACTACTATATGTTTGAGTACATGCCCCTCAGAGCTACCATAACAAGGATGCACCAACATTTGTCATTTGATTTTTAGAGATATATGGATGAACCTCATTTTGAGGTACCATAGAAATCCATAGTGGGCATAGATTAATTGAAATAAGGGCATGATTCCATTCTCATCAACACTTGCATAATGAACCCAGTCAATTTGGCCAATGCACTCATTTGAATGGCCTACAAATTAGTGTGGAAGAACATTATCAATGATGTTATGGATTCAAAGTGGAAGAAGAACGTGATGGGAGTGGAAGAGGAAATAAAGGCCATGAAATTTAAAATGAAACAACTAGTTGAGCACATAGAAGAAGCCGATCCATCCCTCTTGGATGATATTGAAACATTGAATTTTTGGAAGGTTGAAAAGGTATGTGTGCTATTGGAGTAGATGCTCCTAAGGTTGAAGGTAGATCTGGTGCCAGAAGAAGAGGAGGATGTTTATGCCAAAATAAATCAAGATCTAGATGCAAAGATCAAAGAGGTGGAAGACCTATTCACATAGCTTTATGATGGCACATATGCAATTGATGCCATATTTTTAAAAACATCTAACCAGGTTTCAGTCATAGACTTAAACCTACAAACGGAAAATGGGGAAAAGGATGAACTAATGGAACATGTATACACCACGAGTAGATAAAATAATAATCAATTAATGGGAAAGATCAATACTTTGAGAATGTAGATCAAAGACCAGGAATAAATCTTGGAATCACTCTTTCATGCCTTGTAAACCAAGGCTTGCAAACAAGGAGAAATCTTAGACAGTGGAGTTGCAAAAGCTAAGGCAAACCTTGAGGCCTTCTCAAATAATATATATAACACCATTGAATAACTTAAGTTCATCTTCAAGGGCTTTGAGGAAATGTAGATCAAAGACCAGGAATAAATCTTGGAATCACTCTTTCATGCCTTGTAAACCAAGGCTTGCAAACCAAGGCTTGCAAACAAGGAGAAATCTTAGACAGTGGAGTTGTAAAAGCTAAGGCAAACCTTGAGGATTTATAAAATGAATTATATAACACAATTGAATAACTTAAGTTCATCTTCAAGGGATTTGAGGACTTCAACACTAAACTAAAGGAGAATGTGTTGGAGTTCTACGTGCCAAGAGCATTGAAAGCCTAGTCGAAGGGTGGACTAGAAATTTTGTATGGGGTAAATGTTGGTATCTTTTTTGGATAAGTATTGATCCATGTCAACTTAATAGATATCTCAACATGAGGTGATCATTTGGAATGATTTCTATTTTATCACCTTTTTCACCATCTAGAGGAATCTTTGTAGATCTTATGCCAACTAGCAGGAAGTTACTTGGAACCCAATTTTTAAGGGAATCTTAATAAGTGGTTGCACATGACAATTGAAGTGCAAAGGATGTAAGGTAATGGAATAGAATAATGATCAACCAAGGCTCTAACTCAGTGCCTAACATGCACCCTCCACCCATACATGAAGATGCTACTTGCTACTATAAAACCAAGATCAAGCCAGTATACAGAAGATGTGACTTTGATATAAGGAAGACCTATACAATTGGTTCCAAACATAGAAAAATAACCACCATTAAAACTTAGGAATAGCATGGATGGATTTGAGGCTTCACATTATAGTGGCCAAGCTTACCTACAAGCTTTTGGGCTTTGTAGCTTTAGATGATAATTTCTTCTATTTCATTTGTTATGTACTTTGTTTATCTGAATAATGTTCAATGAAGAATGGCATTGCCCTTAATTAATTCATGATTTGTCTTATATGGTTATAGTTATGTTCTTTGAATGTGAATTGATTACATGATGTTTGTAATAGTTGTAATGCTTATATTTAATATATGAATACTAAGTTCCAACAATCTTTCAATTCAACTTGTTAATGGTGTTTCTATGAGAATAATGACATCAACATAACTTGAAAATTAGTCTGAGTATAGGAAAAGTCATGCACCCAAGATTTGATACCTTTGCCAAATGGTGTTAAACCAAATAACATAGAGACTTGTGCCCTAGAGATCCTTGAACGAACCCGGTATAGGTTTGTGCCTCTATGATTGGGACTAGTTCCCCAAATGGGCTTTGCATCTACAAACAACCAAACTCTACCAAAAACAACTTGTGATAATTAACCTACCAATATTGTTGCTATAATGACCAAATATTACTAGTAATGAGTTATGTCATGGCACAATTAACCCAATGCAGGTGTCAATTCTTTCTCTTTTATGTTTTGAGTAAGTGCATACAACTTATGCTTTATGTGAATTGATGTTGACATAGTTGAGTGATAAATGTTGAGTGCTTTAGTATTATTCTGTGTTTGCACCTAGTTATAACAAGTCTAGAACTGGCTTAGACATCTAGATAAGTGCCTAAAAAAGAAAATGGGTTGAATCCTAACATTTTTACAACATTCATGGTCACCTCAAATCCATACAAATAGTAGGTATACCCATTATTTTATCTTAGACCTTGCTCACTCTATTGACAAGGGGCAGTCTTAAGACCAAGGGTTTTGTTTGAAATCAAAATCATAAAATAAGCATATAAAACCCCATGGATGGCCCTTGAATCAATAAATAGACACATCTAGGGTCTCAACACACTCTCAAGTTGCATAAAAATTAGTTTTCAATCTAAATGACCTTGAGGGTTAACAAGGAGGTGATAGGCTTTAAACCCTAAGTCCCCTGACTAGTGCACCAAATGAATAAAATGGACTAATGATCATCACCAGAGCATGTATAATCATGGGTAAGATTTGTTTGGAGGTTTATAAACCATTCCTAGCAGTGGGATTGAGTTTTAAGACTCAAAACCCAATTTAGACTTCTCTCAAGTTTAAGAAAGCCAAATCTACCACCTGAGGAACAAATTCACATACTAACACCATCTATGAAAAATTGCATGGGAAGATGACACACTTGGAATAAGTGGGTGGGGGGGGGGTCAGTAAAGAAGGTTCTATAAGTGGAATGAGTCCAATTGGTGGCCTGTTCTTTATGAATGATTGTTAAGACCCTAAATAGGTCTTAAATCCCCTTAAAACCTTGCTAGTGACTAGGCAAAATAAATGGACCCATAAATCACATATAATGACACAATTTTATCCCAAAACATCTTTTATGTTTTTTAGGACTCCAAGGAGATTATCCACATGTACCTTGTCTGTACATGTAGTTGGAAATATTACCATAAATGCCCCACATTTTATATATTTTTATTTTTTTAAGGTGTTATGAGAAGGATAAAACTTATTAATCATTGTATTAGGTAATTTTGGATGTGTCCTAACTATCAAATTCCAAAAATTTGAATAATATATTTTGGAGGTGGTTAAACAAGGCTAATTTTCCAAGACAGTCTCAAATAGGCTTAAAATGAGATTAGGTGGTAAGGTCATTTATTGGTTCACATACTTACATAAGGTCTCAGGACCTCAAAATTTACATGGAGGTTGGTGATATAATATGGAAATTTAATAACATTATATTGGGTGATTTAAAACTTTTGAGAAAGGTATGGGTTAAGAAAATAGGGTTCTAGGCAAGGAGGACTAATTGAGGTCTAATTGAAGAGAGAGAAAGGTAGAACAAATTGACTTCCAATTAGAGTCAAGACATGAAATTTTATATGGATATTTAAGGCCATAATGGATCCTATAATATACATTTGGTTTGTCAATAAAATTTGTAAATTATCCTACATAATGAGGTTTATAGGTTTTTAGGGCTCTAAGGAAAATAGGCCTAATGAGAGCTTGAAGAGCAAAATTGAATTTTGGGAGTTGTTCCAAGAGCCAAAATGTTTTGTTTCATATAAAATAATGTATTTTAATACCATCTATGGATATTGACTGACTTAAATAATATGAAATTGAGTTTTGGGCCACTTAGACCAAGCTAGGCATGGGAAATGGAGAGTTTCAAGACACCTATGCATATGAATGATTGACTTTAGGTTATAAGAGTTTATTAAGGCATAATATGTGTTTAATGAGTTGTTTTAGATTATTTCATGGTGAATTCATGATGGATAGGCACATTTGTCACTCTTCTTATATAAATAAAGGTAGTTGTCAACATGTTAGTATCAAGGGAGCTAGCCCTTCAATATATAAGTTTACCCCTAATATAGAAAGCCCATGCATCTATGGGTAATCTTATTGTTTCAATCAATTTTAATAGGCTTTAACTACCTCTCTAAGGGTGCAAAATTGAGTGACAATACTTAATTTACAAACATTCAAATTTTCAAATCTTTAAAAGTGTATGGGTTGGCCAAATAACATCATTAACCCTTTCATGAGGGTCATTTCAAAAAACTTAATAAAATATAAGTCAAAACCAATTCATTTGGATATATAGTAATCATCTACAATTTATCAATAAATCTTCGACATACCTTTAATTTTAAAGTGCACTACTGATCTATTCTATTCATTCATTTCTATTTTAATATTAATCATAAGAGTAGTCTAATACAAGTTTGAATCACTCAAAAGACAACCCATGACTGAAATGTGTCAAGTTACAATATAGATCACTACATGTATTCTCATATAGTATATTTCACCCTTTTACACACACTTTCCCACACATAAGGGAAAAATAAATAAGTCTAAGGCCCCATTTTGACTATTGCATATGTAGACATTAACCATTGATAGAGTGGTCTCTAGGGTTAGTTTGACACCATGAGAACACTAACCCATTTTTAATAAGGTAACTTAACCTAAGGCTGAGAGTTAGGTTTTGATCTATAAAAAGTCATTAATATCATGTGCATGAGATCCAAATACATCTGTAAGATGGAAATTCTAAGCAATTGTATTTGATTGTGCAATTATATCAAAATACCCAAAACATCAGTCTACCATTAAAATCTAGATCTGATTAAGAATAAAATGCAAATATAAATGAAACATTCACACCAACATTAGATCCTAAAATCTAATTGCTCCAAATCATGATTTAAACAAGAAAAGATTAAATGATTATGGATTGAGATTGCTTACCAAAAGACTTAAATTTTATGATAACATGATGTTGGCTTGAAGACTTGATCAATGATAATATGGATTGATTGATTATATTGGCATGGAGGTCTTATGGATTCAATACTTCTCTTCTTATTTTTTTCATTTTTTGGAATGGACAGAAACATGGTTTAAATAGGGCAAGGAGGGAGACTTTCCAATGAATTAAAAATTCACTGGAAGCCTCTAGAGAAGAAGATTATAGAGAGGAAGGAGGTAATTATATGGAATTTCAAATTCCTTAGAAATATATAGAAATGGAGAACTATAGAGAATGTGAAGGATGAGAGAAACTTGTAGAGAGTATAATCCTATAGGTTTATGTTAGGAATAAATAAGGATTAAAAGGGGATTATGTGAGGATTAGTTACTAGGATTATAAGAAAGCCTAGTAGTAGGTAGACAATGGGGGTAGGTGAGGATTATAATTTTAAATCCCAATATAATAGATAAGTGGGGTTAGGTGATAATCAAGATAAATTCAAAGAGTTAATGAAGACATGGTAAGGGGTAATGTTAGTATGATGAAGAATAATGAAGGGGGATGTTAGATAGATGACTATAAAAGAGTTAAATGGGTTATGTTAGACATAATAATCATAAGATGAGTTAATTTAGTCAATTATTAGATGGAATTAGGCAATAATTAATATCAAAATTAGTAAGCTAGAGAAGGTGATAAATTTTAGATGCATATATCTTACCCCTATTTGAAAGGGAATTATGAGTTGACAAATTAGAAGGAACAATGGTCTTTCAAAGAATAAATACAGTCATAGATGAATGTTAGTAGATATGAATCCCCCTTGAGGGGACATGTAATGAAGAATGAGATGGATGGCCACTCAAAAAGAATAAATGAGGAGTGGATGCGATGAATAGATAAGGGTATGGGATGAAAGATGTGAGTTAGATGATGAAGAAGATGAATTTGAATTGAGTAGTGAGCTATAAATTGATGATGCCCCTATCAAAGACATATGCATAAGGAGTAGAAATTACCGTGTCATGGTTGTTGACACATCCCAAAAAGGAATCAACTATAACATGATGATGATAAGAAAAATATTGTAAGATTTTAACATATGCCAAGCAAGGATGAATGAAAGGGAGAGCTGTAGGCTAAGATAAGACAATGATTTGATGAGATTGTTGATGAATTTAGCTCAAAGCTAAAGTCTAATGATATGATGAAAGAGATGAGATAGAATAAATGATATAATTGAGTGTCCAAAATATGAAGAGGAAATATGAGCCATAATGTGATGAATAGAAATGATGCCTCTAACAAGGACACATGCAAGGAAGTGATAGATGATAATAAAGTTATAGTTATGGTCATGTCCCAATCAAATAATAAAACCATAAAATTTAGATAAGGAATTGATTTATCAATGGTAATGGATGAATAATGGAAGAAAATATGGATGTTTTGATTTACCAAGCCTAATCAACAGATATGGGTAATTGATGAAAAGATTAAGGAGATGATTGTAGGGATGGTGATTAATCAATAAATTGATTTATTAATGATTGATATTATAGATAAATAATTTGAATGATGTAAGATGTGGGGATCATGAAGGAAAAGAGAGATATGATGAATAATTATGGGGAAGAGGAAAGAGTGGTAGATTTGAGCTTAGACATGTTATGTGACTGAACATTGCCTACATAGTCTAAAAAAACCTCAAGCCAATATAGTTCAAACTAGATGATAGATGACAAGATAAACTAGAGGATGATGATTATGGTGGATATTAGACATGTTAATTATTAGAGAGATGTTAGATGTGATGATGAATCAAGAGATAATAGGTGATTGGTGATGATTAAAGGACTTGGAGTAATGATGGGACAAATGGATTGAGATGATTGACTTGATTATAAGATTAAGATGATGAGATGATAAGGCTAGTGGTAGAGAATATAAAAATGATGACTGTGTCTATTATCAAGATATAATTTTTGTAATAAGGTTCATCATAGTCTAATTAATCTGATGTAAATATAACACTAATCAATATGCCCCATGATATAAGTATGAATAAGAGGACATGGTGTCAAAGTTCATGATCATAAAATGGGCAAATAGCAAACTCTGCATCATTGAGGGCACCTAAAAGCATAATTATAATTTTTTTATCTCCATCATAACATCCTCATTTATTTCCCAAAAGACAAAAAATACTAATAAAAGAAATCATAAACAAGAAAATAGACATATGGAGACATGTAAACAAGTCAAATGACAAAGAGAAGATAAGTAACACACACAAGTATCTACATGTGGATGCATTGTGTCTTATCTAATTATCCTAATGAGAACTGACAAAATGATTGATCAGGTGATGAATTAGATGAAGTGGGTCATGATGATCATCATGTGACTTTGGATTAAGGATAGGAATTTGGACAAGGTATGGACTTGGAGTAGACTAGGGACTATGCTTAGGATAAGGATGCATAATACACAAGACAAAATGACTAAGATGTTAACATGATGAAATGATAAGACCATGAGGACATAAGATAAGACAAGATGATAAGACAACTAAGACATGAGATAGGATGAATGGGATATTCAAGATATATGAAAAGATGAAATGAAACAAGATAACTTAGATGTTTTGGGATTTGTGTATTTTATGATTTTTTTTGGATTTTTTACATATTTCAATATTTAGGTCTTTTTTGGAATATGTATGTATATTACACAAAAGGTGTTACTATCAAAGGGAATATCAAACCTATAAACCAAGATAAGTATGGATGGCATAATGGATGGGATGATAAAAATATGAGGGTGATGCTAAAAAAAGAATGAGGACCAATAAATAATGGGCTAGGGATGCCAATGACCACATCATGAAGGAACCAAATATCTAGTTGCCTAAGTGTCCATTGGATTATATGCCAAGATGATTCCAAAAATATTTCTCAAGATATATTCCACATCTTTATGAAGGTCAATAATAGTAGAAAGGATTGACATAATAGGATGAAAGATATGTTAGAAGATGATGGGAGGAGAAATTTACCAAGTGATATAACATGGATGGGATGGAAAAGGGATGTCTTTTGACCCCAAGTGTTGAGGTACAATATGGATAATAGATTATCTTACCATGATATTAAAAATTGGTTTTCATCATGGTACTTTCCCAAGGTGCTAGAAGACTGGTTTTCACCATTAGATGAATTATTTTTATTTCATTTTTTTGGACATTTTTTATTTTTGTTTTGGGCATCTCAATTTATTAGAGGTGGGTGACATGCAGGATGGAAATGATTTATTGATCTTTTAATCAATACCTATTTTGGAGATGTGTGATGCTAAACACATGTGATTGATTATAGATTCATTGATATCCTTGTGATCTTTGTTGATTCTTGATTTAACATCTTCTAGACATCTCGACCAAGTGTCTTTATAACCCTTACAAGAGATGATACTACCTAGGAAAGTGATGTATGTTATGTATGGGATCATGTCTTGATTTTGATGGTTAGGTATAGGATGTTGATGAGTGATATGATTATGATGGACAATGTGACTAGAAGGGGAGTAGAAATGGGGTTCAATAGTTACATGCAGTATTAGATATGGTGGAGGGGACATTTTTGATTGGTGCCATGAGATTAAGAGATCCAAGACCTTTTGAATTTATTACTCTTTGATTAAAACATTAAGAAGATTTTCAGCCTTAGTGATATGAATTTTGAAAGATTTTTGACTTGATGATATTTGACTGCCCCTTGATGCCTAATTTTTGGTTTCACCAGAGGAAAGTGATATTTGACTTGATAGATGATGATTATTTCAACTTTAATAGTACCTAACACCTCAATGATATTCATAATAGGGGATGATAATTTTTGACTAGGTTTATTACAAACCTCTTTTTGAATTTGATTGATTATATTCAGATAATGTCTGACTTGATTATTTGATTAGAGTAATTGATCATTGGCTTGGGTCCTATTGTCACAAAATCTCACACCCTAGAAGAAGGTATTCAATCCTCTTCTATATTTGGGAAAATTGGGAACACTTATAGGTATGCGGGTGTACCTATAGTGGAAATGATTCTCTAGGTTTAAGGGTTAGCTCCTTGAATGTATCTTGAAGTGCTTTCACCTATGCTAATGCTTGCTTATGGGAAAAGAGTTATAATTTGCATAAATTGAACCTAATATAAGGGGTGATACACCAAGATGTATTATATATGATCATCATACTTTCTTGAATTAATAAACAAGGCATATAAACTAACTTCTGAGTCCTATGGATTCTAACATGAGTATTTTGATATAGAGGTGAGATGTATGAGATCTATCCAATGTTAGTGAACCATAGGATAGTTGTAAGCACTAAGGCTCATTATACACTTAAAATATAGGCTCATACACTTGACAACACTCCATATGACCTATTAGAATGAAAACTCCTACACAAACATGAAAGGATAAGGGAAAAAAGGATAGAGAACAATCACTTTGCATCACCATACATCACTTGCACACTCAGATAATTGTTCAAGTACTAAGAAATCAAATTTGCATTAACGTTCAAAGGAAAAATGTGATTTCATTCTAGTAGGGATTCACCATAGATGGAGTGGAAATTATTTTACAATAGATCTAGAGATATATTTAAAGAAAAGGGGAGCAAGAGAGAGTGGGAATAATGCCTTCAAGAATGGAGGAAAGCCCTCCAGATAAAGAAGTGAAGTGGCATCCTTTAATTACTTTTTTTGTGTGGGCCTTCTTCAACAAATAGATTTCCTATTATCTCAATAATCATCAAGCTCCTTTCATTCATTGAGGGATCTCACTAGAAGATAAGGGATTCTTATGCATAGTGCCAAAGTATATTTGAATGGAAATAATGCCCTTAACTACCTATCTAAGTACCAACTCACCATCTCCAAACTCTAAGTCCACTTGGCCTGATCATGGGGATCAGATCCTTGAATCTTGCTACTGAAAAACATGCCATGCCTTGGGTAGTATAGTACCTAATTTTTTGATGATGAGTACCCTTGCATTAATTTCATATTAATTCTTTTTATATATTTGGATCATAAGTCCCACCTATAATCAAAAAACTAATCAAAGGACATTGGTGTTCATAGTATTTATAGTAAAATAGACCCATGGACCATTTAGCACCTTCCAAATTATAATAGGTTTAAATAATCCTATTATATCTCTATGGGGATAGATAATTCATTATACATGGATCCTTCTTTAATATGGTAAACTAGTCACAAGAAATAACCTTGTAAGTTCTAACTTTTCAAACTAGAGATCAATATAAGCTCTAATGGCACTCCCTTATGATCCCTATGCTTGACTATATCAGCTAGAATTCTCCATATCATTCAAATGAGATTTAATGACATCATGAAAACCATAAATGACCCTAATTTCCATGGTAAAAAATATATTCTCAACCCCTGATGAAAACCCTAGTCTCACCTTTGCTATAATTGGCTATCAAAATCTGACCTAGCTCATTGTCACATTGACTATAATTTCTCCATTGATCTACTTGTGCATGGATGCACACACTTCATCAATCTTCTATTAAGATCCATGAAATTTTGAAACTTTTCCTCAATTAATTATCTCCTTGGATGGTCCCACTTATGCCATCCTTGTCCTCATTCTATTAGATTTGCTAGGTATAAACGAGCACAAGCCCTTAGATTAATCTTTAAAATGTCAACTCTATCCTTGCTAGTGCTACTTGTAAATATTGCATTGATTCTCAATATATTATTAGTCTATTAATTCATGTTATTATGTCATGTGGTGGCCTCTCATAAGATCTCTGACTACTTGGACCATTTT
This sequence comes from Torreya grandis, assembly GCA_037957365.1. Lineage (NCBI taxonomy): Eukaryota > Viridiplantae > Streptophyta > Pinopsida > Cupressales > Taxaceae > Torreya > Torreya grandis. Next base: position 1,332,630 of record JARHVA010001651.1, read on the forward strand.
GTACCATTGGATCAAGATGTATGATTGAGTGAGGGCTGTTGATCTTGCTAAGACCTATTATCTGAAAGCCAATGACTAGTCCATGGTCTTAAAATTGACAGTCTATGGGAAATATTTTAACATTCACTTGACCATAGTTTATGTTCATGTGACCATAAAATTTAATCTTAAAATGACCTACTTTATTTGAGCTTAAACTTAACATTTGTGTGAACGTCTCACTGCATAGGTCCATCTTTGAAGATTTATATTTTGAGGTAGAAATCTCTCACAGGTCTAAATTTTTTTGAGAGTGATCTTGGCATGTAAATATACATTTTTTATTGATCTAATGGTTTTATAAGGATACTTGAGTGAGATACAAAAAACAAAAATTGGTTGTTCCACTTGCTCTTGCATGACGTCCTAGTGATGGTCAAGCTTAAATGACTATGGGAAAATTAGCAAAAATGCATGGGATTCCAACTTTGCATATGTATAAATATATTTTTCCTTTGGTGAAGAATTTATAACTTGAAACATAGAATCTTAGGACCAAAGTGAACAAACCCATATGATCAATTCTCCTTGACTCATCCACATGTGTGAGATATGGCCTTAGAAAACTACCCACTTGCAATATCTATCACTGAACCCAAAATGTCAAGATGAATATAATGAAGGACTGAATGAACTCCATGCACTTTCATATCTATTCCAAACACTTTTGACACCTTATAAGGGCTCTGTAACTCTTGACCATGTTCTAAATGTTGAAAAATGCATAAGAACCTGCATGGTCTCTTCTACTTTACAATCTTAGACCCATTTTAAAGCACTTGATCCACTGCACTTACATGAACTCTACTCAAATTATCAAATCTTGGTAAATTAGAAATTAGACTTGAAATGCTATAATTCATGTTTTTATACCATCTTCAAAATTTGAGTGTAGCCATCTCTAATTATCTATAGAAGTTCACATTTCAAAATTTTTATAAAATCATGTCCATGGGTAGGCCATTTTTTGTCCCCCAAGTTGGTGTACTTACCCCATATCCATCCATCATTGTTCATACCCCCATCACCTACATATCTAAATCACATCTTGTCATCCACATCTTGTTCTAAGTCCACTTTATCCATAATCAATCATTTATCTTGGCTTTCCTTTGCCTAGTCACCTCATCCCCCATCTAGTCTAACCTCATCCTATCTTATCCTAGTTGGATCTTTAGGTCACACCTATGTCTAAACCATCCGCATTTCACTCATCTTACCCTTTATCATTTCATTAGAACTTACATATACTTGCCCTTGTTTTGATACCTTTATCCTTATCACCTTCATCACATAGTCATACCCCATCCCATCTTGACCAAATTAGTCTAAGGTTTTGAGCTAGTCCTCTTGTTACCCATCCCTATCATTCTATTACTCTAGTCAACTATCACTCATCACTTGGATAGGTTTCACACCTAGTTGATGTCTTGATAGCATCCTATCACTTTATCATTTTCAATCTAGCACTCAATCATCATCAATCTAGTCTCTATCATCCAATCATCTTGCCTATTCATAACTAGCACCCATCCAATCATCATTTTACTAGTTTGAATTTTGACACCCATCAAATCTCCAATCCTTTTAATATCTTGAAAACTAGGCATTATTGATAAATCACTATCCCTCATTGTATTATCAATCTAAAATTTGATCTTAGTCTTACATCATCTCCATCACATTCCATCCATCTCATCCTCATCATCACCCATCATACTAGCTTAGTCCTTTAGACCTACTTTGTTTAATAAACCATCTCTAATACTTAGTCTACTACCGCATTGGCTCCCTTTATCATCCATCACCATGAAGATGGACCCCATTGTCATAGACCAATACATATTTGACAACAAAGATGAGATCTTATTGTCATTCATTAAGATGGGTGTCCCACTTCCCAAAGGTATTGACCCTAGTCAACTCATTTCACCTCCAATCTAAACCCATTCATGTGTGTCCCATTCGAATCCCCCCACTAGTCATAGCCCATCATCTACTCCTTCCTACACTAGTAAAGGGAATTCAATCTTAACCAACTCATCTATTATCAATCCATCCACCTAGTCACATCAATAACCATTTGATCTAAAGTCCAATGATTCCACATCCAAATCATAAATTGAAGCAGGTTCTTATACTCCCCTTCTTATGTCCTTGGAATCCCTTTTTAAACAACTAGTCACCACCAACATGATGGTCCATCCACCCATATGCCATCTTAATCTTGATAAGCCTAAACCATATAGGTATAACTCTAATCCATATTTTACATATCATTGAACTTGGGGGCATCCCATTAATCAATGTCAACATTTCCAATATTATGTCCAAGACCTCATCGACTGGGGTGACATAGAAATTAAGGATGAATTAGATGCCTCTATATCCCTAGGTGAATAATAAAAGGTATGTCAAGATACCATTTTTTATCATAATTAAACCCTTCCCTTTCCAAGCCAAGGTCAAGATACCACACCCATCTTTGATAAAGCCTCCATCAAATATGATTTTATTCCCCATGAGCCTAGTCCTTTCTTCCCACATAATTCCTTCCATCGGCCTATCTTTATCCAATCCATGGTTCCTCCATCATCTCCTTTTCACCCATTATATAAATACCCCTATTGAGAGGTCAGTTATGGATAATGAATGTTCTACTAGAAACATTACATCTTACACATTGGATTCAGAATCAGAGTCAATCCAATCCTTATTTGCATTAAAATCTTGTTCAACACCATTATCTAAATCAAATCCTTCATTATAAACATCATCCCTCATTAATACTACAATAGATGTTGATAATGCCTATTTTTTTAAAGATACCTCTAATCTAGATACCTCCTATATGTCACTAGGCATATCTTTGGTTCCTAATCAAGATGATGAATTCATAATAGAATTATTAAAATCTTTATCTATTGAAGATTGTTAGAGTGAATCTGATTCCATTTTGGATGTGTCTACTTTAGTTGGTCTTAGTGATCCTTTTTCTAATCTTGAGGAGATTTTCTTTGATGTCAAAATTGGGTCTCTTAGGAACCCTTATAAAGACTATGTTTCCCCATCACCACTCATTAACCTCATCATGCCATCTCCTCCACTAGCTTCCTCCATCATAGATCCTTTACTCCCTATCAATGATCATTTAATCACCTCCATCTAAAAGGACAAATAGGAACATACATCATTGGACTCTTCCTCGAGAAACATGAGTACCAAAAATGTAAAGGTTCAAGATCATATTTTATAAGTCAATAATAATCAAATCATATTTGATCCAATAAGTCAAAATCAAGAAAATTCAAATCAGCAACCAAATCCCAATGTGTCTTCCCTAGTGAATCCCAATATCAAGCACTAGAGGACTATCAAAGTCAAAACAATCATATATCAAGTCACAAATCAATCTCTCCTGGTGAAGCCCAAAATAAAGCACCAAGGGGTAGTCAAAGTCACATCAGGTCAAAAAATCAAAATAATATCAAAAATAGTATTAGCATGGCCGATAATCCATCAAATGATTGGATCAAAGAAAAATCATAAATTCAAAGTGTCTTAGATCTCCTACAATATTTTGTCACTTGGCACCAATCAAATTTACAATGCCCAACATTTCCAATGATGTACGTAACTTCTAGTCCTAATCTTACATCATGCATCACACCATCCTATCATGATCCTATCATCCATTCAAGTCTAGTACACCCCCATCAGCGTCAAGATCTAATTGAGTCCATACCTCACATACCCTCCCCCAATAACATTATCTCTTATACGGGTGATGAAGACACTTGGTCTAGATATATGGAGGGGTCTCAATCAAGCATGAATGAAGTTCAAATAGAACCCAATACGTCCAATAGTGACATCATGGTCCTAACATCATATTTCTCCAAAATAGGTGTTGGTTAAAGATCTAGAAAGCATTTTTATCTTGCATCTCGTACCCATATCCAGTAATTGAGATGTCCAAAAGTCAAAAAATAAAAAAAATAATATACATAAATACATACATATATTAAAAATAATTCATACAGTGGTGAAAAATAGTCATTTGGTGCCTTGGGCAAGTACCGTGATGAAAACTAGTTTTCAGCATCACGGTAGAATAATTTGTTATCCACAAGGTACCTTAACACTTGAGGGCAAAATCCATCCATATCTTATCAATAACCCATCCATGTCATCCTTTGGTCCATTGTTACTACCCATCATCTACCATCATACCATACATGATATCTCTCATTTTTTCTAGTCTTGGTCTCCAAAAGGACAAGGAAGGTGTCTTGAGAAATGTTATGGAATCTTGGCATATCCTCTAATGGACACTCAGGAAACTAAACATATGGTTCCTTCACTATGTGTTCACTATCAAGCCCTAGTCCTTCCTTCCTTGGTCCTCATCCTATCTTTAATATCACCATCACCCTTTTGTCATCCCATCCACCTATCCTTGTCCTTATTGTTAGGCTTGGTATTCCCTTTGCTAGTAACCCTCATTCGTATAGTGTATATACATATTCCAAAAAAGCCCTGAAAATTGAAATATTTCAAAACCCCTAAAAATTATAAAAATTGAATAATCCAAAAATAGTTAATTGTGTCTTGTCGTATGCCTTTTCCATTTCCATGCCTCCCATCTTTCAAAATCACGTTATCCATCCTCCTATTCTAACTCAAGGGCAAATATAGTCTATATCAATCTTAATCCTTATCCACATCCCCATATCTAAGTCCTCATCCAAGTCCTTGTCCTAATCCTAATCCTTATCTCCAAATCCTCCTTATCCTAATATTAATTCATAGCCACATACATATCCTTACCTCACTCCTAATCCTAATCATAATCATCCTATCCAAACACAAGTCTATTTCAAATCTAAATCTATATTAAGTCCACAATCACATCATGATCATTCTAATCCATCCTATCACCCACTCACTCATCCCATCATTAAATAAGACATTATGACATTGTATGTAGATACTTATGTGTGTTACTTGTCTATTTTGTTTGGCTTGTTTGCATGTATTTTATCATGTAAATATTTGATTGTCTTTGTCTTTTGAGCATGTGTTACATCGTGTCTATTTTGTCTATTGAGCAATGAATGAGGATGTTATGAGGTCACCAAATCTTTAATAATGCTTATAGGTTCCCTTGATGATGCAGAGTTTGCTATACACTTTGACACAATGTCCTCTTAGTCATATCTAAGGTAGGTGCAGGATAATGGGGGACAAAAGGGGGGATATAAAGCAACACATGTTTTTTGAAAATAAAAATAGTTGAATTTGGAGAGAATGTTAGAGACACTTCGAAAAATAATTTAACAATGACATAAAACATAAATTGTGGCATTTTAAATGTAGTTTCTAAATATATAATTTTTTCTAATACCTAGATGATAAAAATGTGCGAATTAGTTGAATTTATGATAATAAGTTCATTTTTTGTAAAAATATGAGAGTGTATGTGTACGAACACACTTTTTTTGAGTAAACAATTTAACTTTTGTAGGAAATTTCATATATAGATAGGTGAAATGTCGAAGATTGTTGAAAATATTTTTTATTAATTTTTTATAACATATATAATTTTTAAATAATTTTATAAGTCAAGTTGGCTAGAAAATTGAAATTGCAAGTGTAAAAACACAACTTTTTGACCTTAACTTCATGAAAATCATTTTTTTAAAAGAATAGTTGACAATGTGTAGATTGTTGAGATATAAGTTTTATAAGCGTTTGATTAATATTCAAAAAGTTATAATGGAATTTGTGATGATATGTATGTAGACTATAAAGAGCAATGTTACATAGAAATTAAATAATAATTACAAATAATATTCTAACATTAAAAAAAATTATATATTTTAAAAATACACTTTTTACTCTACAAACCCATATATATATATATTTAAATAATAAAAGTTGCCTAATCAGATGTGTCAATAAAAAAGAAAAAAAATCATAAATTTCTTTGGTTGGTCCATGATATAATTTGACTTGGTTTGGGACTCCTCGAGCCTAAAATTGAGGAAAAAGTGAAGGGAAAGTGGGGAAAAAAATTATAAATATGAGAAGGGTGTATGCCATTTGTAAAGGGCATACACCCTTTCCAAAACCACTAATGGGCTTATAAATGCATTTCCCCATTGATCCATGGGTCTCAAAGGGCATGTGTGCTTTCTAAATCATGCATGTCCTTTGTGATTCATGAATTTTTGTTACATTTTTCATGAAAATGAGTGTTTTGTTTGTTTTGGTTTTTCTGCTGCAACTATGTGAATTTCATGAATTGGTCATCAATTTTGTTTGAATCACTAAGAATTCTTCAATTTTAAATCTACAATTGTCTTATTTTGGCAAAGATAAATAATAGGGTCGAGAAGTCATCGTACAAGACCAATAAAAGAGCTAAAAATTGAGGAAATTGAAGAGAAAATAGAAAAAGAAAGAAAAATACAAGCAAATAGGAGGGCATCTATAAGAGCTCCTAGGTAAGGTGAAGGTTCTTATTCTACACCAAGTAACACTTCTAATGAGAATAACATGCCTAATTGTATAGAATTTAGTTTACATATGTCTTCAAATGAGATAAGAGAACTACATCAATCTTTGTTTCAAGATGAAATTCAAAATGTAGAATATGTAAATAATGAATTTGTAATGAATGATGAAATATATGGACAAACACAATATAATGAAACATCCATTCATAATAATTTTTTTGAGTATGATGATAATCAACATCAAATAATGACCCCCAATCATGTGTCTCTTAATGAAGAGGAATTTAATTCTCTTATAACCCCCTAATTTAGATAGTCAACCCTGTAATGTCCTTATTATGTTTGAAGTGTTAACACCACACAATTTAATATAAAATATAGCTCCTTCACCCACACCTCCAAGGATAATAAGATGAACACCAATGTATTTGGTTGAAAAAGATAAAACTAATAATAGAACCTATGAAAGGTAAAATGTCAAAAATAACAGTTCAACATCATGCTCAATGTATATGGAATTGTGCATTTAAGAATAAAATCTATATAGAACGATGTCAATTATTTGTTCAATTAATGAAAATACAAAAAATGCACCATGTGATGCATAGTTTGGGGTTAAGAACATTAAACATGGAATTAGAAAATAGTGTAATAGTAAAGAATCTATTTAATGCATTTAAGGCAATAGGCAATAAAAGTTAGAATAAAGATAGTGATGTGGCAAGATGAGTAATAATGGAATCTATAGTGAGTAAGTCAACATCTAAAGCTCAAATTCTTAGTGAAACATCTTTGAATTTAAATAAAAAATATCTAATAAATTTCATAAAAATAAGAACAAGGCTTAATGACCCTTCACTCATGCATTGTTGGGCATTTAGTGGTAGACTCCCACAAAAAGATAAGGTATTGGTTGAAGGAACAAAACAAGATTGAAAATTTTTGGCACGACAACACAAGGGTCTCACTAATGTAAAAGATATTTTTAAAAAAAGAAAAAGATCAAAAAATCATGAACCACAAGCAAAACATATTTTAGACATAACACATAAAATTTTATAAAACGTTTATTGAAAAAATTAATGGCCAATTAATAACTAGCCAAAGATCATTTGAGATCTGCAAGCCTTTTTATGTTGAAATTAACCAAACATGCACCACATGTTGTTGTAAGGTACATGTTGAATTTTCTATGGATTTTGATATTTTTCATCTTATATGTTGTACTTTACATACTGGCAACATTTTTCAAGAATGTGTGGTGTCTTCCCCACCTAAAACATCAAGAGAATTAATTCAAGGTCTTTTCTATCAAAGACCTGAAGGACAGTTTTTTTTTGCCAAACAATGTTTAAATGGAACATGTAATAATTATGATAGTTTGTCAAATTTGATGAGTTGTTTACATGAAGATATTTTACATGAATTTGGAAAGCAACTAGTTGATTATAAGAAGTATATATCTATTAAGTATGTGTTAAAAGATGGAAAAGAATCATCAAGATGTGAATTGGTTAGGACAAAATTTTATATATGTGATTTCATGTTTGAATTCAAAAAGAATATTATCTACCTATATGCAAGACTCACACAAATAAAAATGGTTAGATAATCAATTCAAAGCATGCAAGGACAACTTCTTAGTTAGCACCATTATTTTAGTTGTGGATTTTGTTGAAGACTACACACTATAATAACAGAATGAGGTTCAATCCTAATATTATAATTCAATTCAAGTTGGATTTTTTTTTCATATTACATTCAGACATGCACCTGATAGCACAAATGACAATAGAAAGATTTTGAAGGAGTACCATTTTTATATGAATGATGATAGATCACATTCTCCAAAGTTTGTCCAAGGTTTTTTTGAGATATTTTATATGAATATGAATGCAAGACAAATCATGTTTGATACACACTATATTGGTCAAACAATTATGCAGGGTAATTTAAGAATTCTCGAATGTTTTACTAGTTAAGTAGAAAGCACAATAAGAATGGAATTCAACATATTTGGAGCTTCTTTGAGGTTAGGCATGTAAAAGGGGAACATGATGATGTTCGTGCATGTGTAAAAATATCCCTTAAAAGAGAGCAGGCAAAGCACAAGGATGGTGCAAATTTGATTGATGCAACAAGTATTATGAGTTGGTGTAATGAAAGTATTTGTCATGGATTATATAAACATTCTCATATATGAATATTCTTTTGGTTAATAGAGGAACATAAGGCAATGTATGAATATTACATTATAGCACCTGGATCGAGTGTTTTTCACTCCATTCAAATCTCAATTTCAAGTTTATGGACTATTTATACTAGGGATATGGCATTTTTTTCCCCCTCATGTATGGAATTTTATTGGAATGAATGTGTGTGTGTCAAAATAATGGGTAAAAAAATGGTATTGTAGACCCATATTACCGATAGAGAGTAACCATTCACCCCAACAAGTGATAGATAATGAAACAGCCTCATTAGTTGACTTTGATCACATCTCAGATCTTGTGCAACTAGGTACAATTTATTCTTTAATTAAATATACAACCTTAGATAGTAATGATATTTTTATTTTTTCTAGATGTACTTACAATTTGATCATACTTTAAATGTAGGACATGTTTTTTTAGTAGTTGCACTTGAGAACAATGATGAGGGAACAGACTACTACTTGTGTCATTGTGTAGAGGCAAAAACATTTAACCAAAAATGTTATGGATGGAGAAGAGCTAATTTATCCCACTAGATCTGTAGTGGTTATTGAAGCCTCTCTTTATAGGTATTATCATAAAAAATAAAACAATTGTTATTTGAGGATTTTGAAACACACAGGATGGTGCTTCATTATTCAAACCTTGTTATTGTTACAAATATTCAATTCATCAAATAACATCGAAAACCTCACAATAAAACATGTGAAAAGTGTGTGAATCTGACCATGAAGTGCTTCTTGAAACACTTGTAAATAGATCTGATCTTAAAGGTACGTTAGATTAAATTAGTAAGTTTATCTAACTTATTTCAAATTAATGTAATAAAGTTATTTGATTTAATGTATTTTATTTTTCATCTATTTTATGATTATGTGTTTATTTATGTTTAATTTTTTTTACTAACAATTTAAATGTAGGTTAGTGGCACCATATGAGATTCCACCTTCATGTGGTTGGTGTCATGAGTAGAGAAGATTATCTTCTTGAAATGAAGAGAAGTCAAAATAATATATATTAATTTTGTCTACTTTAAGCAAATCCTTTTTCACATTCTCTCTATTTATCCTTTCAAGAAAATATTGATGTAGGGGCATCCTTTAGTGATGTCATCATGATGTCATTTTTGGATCAAAATAAGGTAGAAGGTGTTCTATAGTAGTTTTTGGTCCTTAGGAGTCTTTACTAGGTGTCTAGGATTCATAAAAGCACTATTCAAAAATTCAAATTCTTGTAAGCTCTTTTGAGGGATCATAGCATCGGTTTGATGATGTGACATATAATAGCATGTAATTAAGAGTCTTATGAAAAGTTGAAGGCTTTATAATGCCTTGACCCTCATATGACATGGATCTGCATATTAATTTAAGTTATAACCAAGGCTATATCCAAGACTCCCATGCGGAGAATGAATCAAGAATCAGTTATTGGTTGGTGAGGGAGATATAAGGTCTATTTAGATAGTTTTAGATATATATTCTCGAAGTAGAAGAAAGAGGAGAGTAGTGAATAAAAGGAAATTGTTGACAAAACTATCTCTACTCATAGTATTTTGTGTATATCTTATATTTTATGTTTTCTTGAATGTATATGCTATGTAAATTGATTGTGAATGATGATCACTAAAGGAAAGAAGTAATTCATATCATATTCTACTGATCTCTACGTTAAAGTTTTCTATTAATAGACCCCTTTTTTGTGGTAATGGATTTATTGTAATATGGATAAGGGTATATATTATTTTCATAGTCTCTAAATGAAGCTCAAAGCTTAAAAGGATCCATACATTTCAATTTAGTCATTTGGATACTTTGATACCTATTCTTTGTGTAATACATGAATATTAGTGTGTGAATTGTGAAGGTCTACAAACTTCTTGTGCATCTATAAAGGTATTTTGAAACCCTAAGTTGTTTATATTTTAGGTTTAATAAGATTTGGATGAACCTAGGTCTTTAAGTTTTGAATGTCTACAAACTCAGTGTGCACACGTAAGACCTGACAGTTCATCTGTATCCCTCCCAATTCTTGTGTAACTCATGATGGAAGTTTGCTCATTTTGCACAATTAAGGGCAAGTGAATTATCTTAAGGAATGCCTCTGATCAACTGAAACTTTCAATCCCATGGGTTGACCGAGACTAGACAAAAGTTATTCTAGTCTAAAAGTGTCTATCTCGATGTGTCCATGTAAATGGTTCATGGATTGGGTTGACGAGTTAGAATCTACGGCCCTCACTGACTAGATTTTGGCATGTTATAAGATATTTGGCCATGAGGTAAACCTCATTGTTTCATCTCCTTTGTCATGAGTTAAACAAAACCCTATCGAGTTTTCTTAGAAGACTCATTTGTGCATGTGTATGACCTGATGGTTCATCTTTAGCCCTCATGGTTTTCGTGCAACTCTTGATGGAAGTTTGATCATTTTTCACATTTAGGGATGAGTGAATTATCTTAAGAGATGCCTTTGATCAACTACAACTTTTGCTCTTGAGGGTTGTTCAAGACTTGACAAAGGTGATTCTAGCCTAAAAATACCCATTTAGACATGTTCATATAGATGGTTCATCGATTGGGATAACGAGTTAGAATCTACATCCCCCACTAACCAACTCTTACCCCATTCTAAGAGATTTAGCCACAATATAAACCTCATTACTACATCTCATCCATCATGAGATAGATAAAAATCCTCTCAATCTTTCTTAAAATACTCATCAATGCATATGTAAGACCTGACAATTTGTCTTTAGCTGTCACAGTTCTTTTGCAAATTATAATGTAATTTCTCTCATTTTTCACATTTAAGGATGAGTTAATTATCTTAAGGAATTCCTTCAATCAACTTCAACTTTCACTTGAAAGGTTTGATTGAGACCTAAATAAGGTGATTCTAGCCTAAAAGTTTTTATCTCGATGTGTTCACATAGATGGTTCATCTATTGGGCTAACAAATCAAAATCTATGACCCTCACTAATCAATGTTTGGCATGTTATGAGAGATTTAGCCATGATATAAACCTTGTTTCCACATCTAATCCATCATGAGTTAGACAAAATATTATCAATGTTTCCTAGAGAACTCATCCATGCACGTTTGGGACCTAACAATTCATCTCTATCCCTCACACTTCTCGTGCAACTCAAGATGAAGGTGCACTCATTTTTCATATTTAGGGATGAGTTAATTCTATTAAGAGATGCTTGAAAAAGGTGATTCTAACCTAAAATTGTTTATCTTTATGTGTTTATGCAAATGGTTCATTGATTGCACTGATGAGTCAAAATCTATAGGCCTCACTGACCAACTTTTACCCCATTCTAAGAGATTAGCCATGAAAGAAACCTTATTGTCACATCTCATCCATCATGAGTTAGAAAAAATCCTCCTAATATTTCTTATAAGACTCATTCATGCACATGTAATACCTAATGGTTCATCTCTATCCCTCATGGTTCTCATGCAATGCGTGATCCAAATTCAGTCATTTTACACATTTATAAATGAGTGAATTCTCTTAAGGAATGCCTCTGATCAACTACAAATTTTTCTCTTGAAGGTTTACTAAGACCTAAAAAAGGTGATTCTAGCCTAAAAAGGCCCATCTAAATATGTTAGTGTAGACGGTTCATCGATTAGGCTGATAAGTCAAAATCTATGGCCCCCACTGATAAACTTTTATCCCATTCTAAGAGATTTGGTCACAAGATAAACCTCATTACCATATCTCATCTACCATGAGTTAGAAAAAATCCTCTCAGGTTTATTTAGAAGACTCATCCCTCCATGGTTAGGACCTAATGGTTCATCTCTAGCCCTCATGATTCTCATGTAATGCATGATCGAAGTTTGATCATTTTGCACATTTAGGGATGAGTGAATTCTCTTAAGGAATACCTTTGATCAACTAAAAATTTCAATCTCAAGGGTTGACTAAGACCCAAAAAAGTTTATTCAAGCCTAAAAATACTCATATGGATGTGCTCATTTAGATAGTTCATCGATTGGGCTAATGAGTCAAAATCTATGACCCTCACTGACCAACTTTTGGCATGTTCTAAGAGATTTGGCCATGATAAAAATCTCATTGCCACATCTTGTATATCATGAGTTAGGAAAAATCCTCTTGGTATTTATTACAATACTCATCCATTCATGTGTAGGACTTGATGGTTCATCTCTAGCCCTCATGGTTCTCATGCAACTTGTGATAGCAGTTCGCTCATTTTACACATTCAGGGACGAGGGAATTATCTTAAGATATGCCTTCGATAAACTAAAAATTTAATTCTTGAGGATTGATCAAGACCTAAAAAAGGTGTTTCTATCCTAAAACTGTCTATTTCAATGTGTTCATGTAGACAGTTCATTGATTGGGTTGATAATTCAGAATCTACGACCCTCACTGACCAAATTTTACCTCATTTTGAGAGATTTAGCCATGAGATAAACCTCCTTGACATATATAATCCATCATGAGTTAGATAAAATCCTCTCAATATTTATTATAGGACTCGTTCATGCATGTGTTGGATCTGACGATTCATCTCTAGCCCTCACAATTCTCATGCAACGTATGATCAAAGTTCAATCATTTTGCACATTTGGGGATGAGTGAATTTTTTTAAGGAATGCCTCTGATCAACTATAAATTTCACTCTCAAGGGTTGACCAATAATTGAAAAAGTTTATTCTAGCCTAAAAACACCCATCTAAATGTGTTTGCAAGATGGTTCATCAATTAGGCTAACAAGTCAAAATCTATGACCCTCACCGTCCAACTTTTACCTCATTTTGAGAGATTTGACTGTGAGAGAAACCTCATTTCCACATCTATTCTATCATAATTAGATAAAATCCTCTTAGGCTTTCTTAGAGGACTCATCCTTTTATGTGTAAGACCTAATGGTTTATCTCTATCCCTCATGGTTCTTGTGCAATGCGTGATCAAAGTTTAGTCATTTTTCACATTCAAGGACAAATGAATTATCTTAAGGAATGCCTCTGATCAACTACAAATTTCACTCTCGAGTGTTAATCAAGACATAAAAAAGGTGATTTTAGCCTAAAAATGCCCATCTAGATGTGTCTTCATAGATGGTTCATTAATTGACATGATGAGTTTGAATATATGGCCCTCACTGACAAATTTTTGACATGTTATAAGAGATTTGGCCATGAGAGAAACCTTATTGCCACATCTCATCCATCATGAGTTATAAAAAATCCTCCCAAACTTTTTGAGAAGACTCATCCATGCATGTGTAGGACCTGACGGTTAGTCTCTAGACCTCATGGTTCTCATGCAATTTACAATGGAATTTTGCTCATTTTGCACATTCAAGGATGAGTAAATTCTCTTAAGAGATGCCTTCAATTAACTACAACTTTTAATCTTGATGGTTTACCAAGACCTGAAAAAGGTGATTCTAGCCTTAAAATGTCTATATCGATGTTTCCATGTAGATGGTTCATCGATTGGGATGATGAGTCAGAATCTATGGCCCTCACTAACCAACTTTTACCTTATTTTGAGATATTTGGCCATAAGAGAAACCTCATTATTGTATTTCATCTATCATGAGTTAGACAAAATCCTCTTGGGGTTTTTTATAGGACTCATCCTTCTATGTGTAAGAGATAATGGTTCATCTCTATCCCTCACGGTTCTTATGAAATGTGTGATTAAAGTTTGGTCATTTTGCACATTCAGGGATAAGTGAATTCTCGTAAGGAATGCCTTCGATCAACTATAACTGTCAGTCCAAGGGGTTAATTAATACCTGACAAAGGTGGTTCTAGCCTAAAAATGCCTATCTAGATGTATTCACATATATGGTTTGTTGATTGGGATGATGAGTTAGAATCTACGGTCCCCACTAACCAACTTTTACCTTGTTCTAAGAGATTTGGCCATGAAAGAAAATTCATTGTTGCATCTCATCCATCATGAGTTAGACAAAATCCTCTCAATATTTCTTATAGGACTCATCCCTCCACATGTAGGACCTGATGGTTCATCTCTATCCCTCACGGTTCTTATGCATTGTATGATTGAAGTTTGATTATTTTGCATATTTGTGGATGAGTGAATTCTCTTAAGGAATGCCTCTGCTCAACTACAAATTTCACTCCTGGGGGTTGACCAAGACCTAAAAAAGATGATTTTATCCTAAAATACCCATCTAGATGCATTTACAGAGATGGTTCATTGATTGGACTCACAAATTAGAATTTATGGCCCCCATTGACCAACTTTTACCTCATTCTGAGAGATTTGGCCATGAGAGAAACCTTGTTGTCATGTCTTTTATATCATTAGTTAGATAAAATCCTCTTATAATTTCTTAGAGGACTCATCTATGCATGTGTAAGACCTAATGGTTTATCTCTATCCCTCACGATTCTTGTGTAACTCGTGACGTAAGTTCACTCATTTTGTACATTCAAGGATGAGTGAATTTTCTGAAGAGATGCCTCCAATCAACAACAATTTTCACTCTTAATGGTTTATTGAGAACTAAAAAAGGTTATTCTAGCTTAATAGTGTCTATCTCAATGTGTTTGCATAAATGATTCATTGATTGGGTTAAAGAGTCAGCATCCATGGCCCTCACTGACCAACTTTAACCCCATTCTAAGAGATTTGGCCATGAGAGAAACCTCATTGCCACATCTTGTCCATCACAAGTTAGACAAAATACTCTTGATCCTTTTTAGAGGAATCATCTATGGATGTTTACGACTTAATGGTTCATATTTATCCCTCACGGTTCTTGTGCAATGCATGATCAAAGTTTTATCATTTTGTGTTAGGATAAAATAAAACATAGATTTATCCCCAAAACTCATACAAAAGAAACTATGAAATGAATCAATCAAACATATAGAAAACAATCATAAACATGCACAAAATAAGAGACACCTAATTTAACGTGGTTCACCCAAGATGGATTACATCCACCAAACTTGTTTAGTATATTATTTCTAGCAATACAAGTTAGAAACAAATCCTGCAACAAAAACTTGTTACACCTCTCTACCTTCTCTACCTCCTCTCTATGTACAATATGTTTTTTTCATCTCATCCATGTATCAATACATTTTAAGATGAATAACACCTAAACATAACCTCTACCGTCAGATCTAGAAACCTTTAATCAATGGCTCGGATTGACTATAAAATTACAATTTTACAAGGCAATTTTAATAAAAAAATTGCATCAAGGGCATTCCCCCCTTGCAACCACCCCCCCCACCCACCTCATGCCATCAGGGATACAAATAATAAGATCCAAAACCCAACTAAAATAACATTAAAATTTTAACCTTTGATCTTGGAAGACAATCAAGTTCCACACCTAACAATCTGCCAATTGGAGACTAATTGCAATAACTCCACTGCTACTGCATCCACTGTACTATCTAGACCTAGAAAAGTTCATTAATTTAATTATCATCCGTGAAAACTAATTGAATCCAAACAAATCTCTAATTTCTCTCTTGTAACTACCTTGGTCATCATATCCACAAGTTTTTTACTGGTATGTATCTTCTCCAATTTTAGTTGCTCTTCCTCTATCACTGAACAAATGAAATGATACCACAACTAAATATGTTTTGTTTTGGAGTGAAAAGATAAGTTTTTGGCTAGATGGATTACACTATGACTATCACTATATAGAGTACATATTTCTTGACTGTGTCCCAATTCTTCCATCAACCTCTGTAACTAAATTATTTCCTTGCTTGCTTCTATAGCAGCAACATACTTAGCCTTTGTGGTTGAAAGTGCCATGACCTTTTATAATCGTGATACCCAACTAACTGTTGCACCACCTACTATAAACACATACCCTTTAGTGATTATTATACCATCTAAATCACTTTCCATATCTAAGTCAACATATCCTTGTAATGTCACATCTAATCCACCTTAACTTAACATTGTATCTATGGTCCCTCTTAAGTAACGAAAGATCTATTTTACTGCCTTCCAATGTTCCTTTCTTGGATCACTCATGAACCTACTCACCACTCCCATTGCATGTGTAATGTGTGATCTCATACACACCATTTCATACATTAAACTTCCAACTGTTGATGAGTATAGAATTTTAGACATCAAGTTCTTTTCTTCTTGTATTTTAGGACATTGTTCTTTTGTTAATTTAAAGTGTGAAACCAAAGGTGTCCCAATTAATTTTTCATCTTGCATATTAAATATTTCCAACACTTTTCTGATGTAATATCCCTATTATAATTTCATCTTCCTATTCTTTCTATCTCTATTTATCCTCATACCAAGGATATGTTTAACTACACCTAGATCCTTCATAGAAAAACTATCACTTAACTATTTCTTGAGTACATTAATATTGTGCATGTTGGAACCATCTACAAGCATATCATCTACATATAAAATAAAAATAATGTATCTACCATTTTTAAAACTTTAAAAATATACACAATGGTCTGAATGACATTTACAATAACTCTGTTCAATCATAAAACTGTCATATTTTAAGTACCACTGTCTTAAAGCTTGTTTTAGGCCATACAAACTCTTCTTCAACCTACACACCATTTTCTCCTTACCTTTGAATTTTTATCTCTGTGGCTTCTCCATATATATTTCTTCCTCCAAGTCACCATGAAGGAATGCAATCTTCGCATCTAACTGCTCAAGGTACAAATCTTCTACTACTACCAAACTTAAAACCGTTCTTATAGAAGTCATTTTAACTACTAGAGAAAATATTTCATTAAATTATATACCTTTATTTTGTGAAAAACCTTTAACCACCACTCTGGCCTTGAATTTATTTTTACCTTCATTCTCCTCTTTTATCTTGTATACCCACTTATTTAGCAATGCCTTCTTTCCTTTAGGAAGCTCCACCAAATCCCATATCTGGTTTTCCATTAGAGCATCATACTCCTTATCCATAGCTTGCTCCCACTTATGTTTGGCATCAATTTGTATTGCTTCTCATAGCTTTCTAGCTCACAACCATCAATAAGAAATAAATAATATAAATAAGGATTAAAAATGATCATAGCTGCTTCTTCATTGCTTCTTGTAGATCTTCTAATAGGGGTTTGAGGTCCCTGTTCCTATAGCAAATTTTGATTAGGAACCTCTGAGACATGTTTTTCTATAATGTCTTATAATACTGTATATTCCCTTTTGGATTCTTCTTGCTTATTTCCTACAATTGGTCCCTGTACATGACTTTTTCATCAAACACAACATATCTACTCCTAATTATTTTTTTATCTTCTAGATTCCACAATCAGGATTCATAGTCATCAGTTCCATAACAAATAAATGTGCATTTTTTAGACTTAACTTCTAACTTATTCTTATGATCTTTATCAATATAAGAAAATACATCACAACCAAAAAATCTTAGAAAATAATAGTCTACCTTCTTCCAATCCATACCTCCTCTGGTATTCCACCATCTAAAGCACTTGAAAGTCCTCTATTTATCAGATAAACTCCAATAGTTATAGCATTTGCCCAAAACTATAAAGATAAACCTATATACAATCTCATGCATCTGGCACGCTCCATCATAGTCTTGTTCATTCTTTATGACACACTATTCTGTTGTGGTGTTCCTAAAACTATTTTCTATCTACGAATCCCACTTTCTGAATAGTAATTGTTAAAAGCATTATTACAATACTCACCTCTATTATCTACTATGAGACATTTTAGTTTTAAACCTATTTTATTTTCAACTAAGGCTTTCCATTTCTTGAATGTATCAAAAACATCATATTTTATTTTTATACAGTATACCCAAACCTTCCTAGTTTCATCATCAATAAAGGTAACATAATAATTTGAACCACGAAGTGAAGTTACCTAAGACTGGTCCCTATACATCTATATTCACAAAATCTAACCTCTATTCCTTCCCAGATAGTCCAACCTTGAGAAACCTCACATGTTTTTGTTTCTCATATACACAATACTCACAAAAGTCCACATCTAATTTTTTCAGACCTAGTAGTTTATCTTTTGCATGTAGGGTCTTCATTCTCTTTTCACTCATGTGGCCAAGTCTGTAATGCCACAAAATTGCATCTTTACTTGTAGTAATTACAACACAAGATGAATTAACACTATATGTAGACAAATATAAAGTGACTAATTTCTTACCTTTTGCAACCACCATAGAAACCTTTGTAACATTCCATGTTTCAGCTATAAATGTGACCATACAACCCTCACTACCCAGCTACCCTATAGAGATCATATTTATCCTCAAGCTTGGAACATGCATGACATCCTTCAGCACCTAAGTGTTTCCATTTTTTAATTTAACCTAAACACTTTATTTTCCAATAATACTATAAGGTTCATCATCACCAAGGTAAACATTCCCATAATTACCTTGAACATAATCTATAAAATAATGTCTATGAGGGGTAGCATGAAAAGGAGAACATGAATCTAAAACCCAAGATTCAACAATATTATCCAACTAAAAGTCTAATAGCATCTTGTAGTACATCACATACTAAATTTACTTCTCTATTACTTTCCTGTTGGTCTTTACTCAATTTATCTTTTCAAAACCAGCACTCTTTCTTTGTGTGTCCTAGCTTGCCATAGATCCAACATTCCATCTTGCCTCTTGATTTAGATCTTGTACCCATTTTTTATTTTACACAATTTCTTCTTCCTCTATTCTTCTACCTTCCTCTATTATCCATTGTTAATGAATTTATAGATATGGATGTTTCCCTTGTGATTTTCCTTCGCATTTCGTCACTTAGGATAACACCCACTACATCTTCAAACTTTAGTTTAACATTATTAGACACAGAGTTGCTTACTACCATTACCAAGCTATTTCAGCTTTTAGGCAAGGAATAAAGAATGATAAGATCCCTAACTTCATCATCAAAGTCAATATTTATGGAATGTAACTGACTAGTAATCATTTTAAACTCATTTCAATGATTTGGTACTGAACTATTTTCAAACATTTTCATATTAAATAATTTTTTCATCAAAAATATTTTATTTGAGGTACATGATTTTTCATATAACTTGCCTAATGCACTCATAAGACCTTTTCTTGTCTTTTCTTATGATATGTTAAATACTATAGAAGATGCAAGGCACAACCGTATGGTTCCAAGGGCTTTTTGATCTAATAGTTCCCAAGCTTCATCTAACATTATCAATGGCTTCTTTGCTTACCCTCCCAATGGAAAATATAGGTCCTTCTGGTAAAGGTAATCCTCCATATGCATCTTCCAAAATCTAAATTTATATCCATTGAACTTCTCCTCCTTAGATTTATCATCCACCATAGCTCTCGCTCGAGGTCAAACCCCTTTATTCCTATGATTTAAAATTATGCAAACAAAACTTTTGCTCTGATGCCACTTTTTAGGATAAAATAAAACATAAATTTATCCTCAAATCACATACAAAAGAAACTATGAAATGTATCAATCAAACAAACAAAAAATAATCATAAACATGCACAAAATAGGAGGCGCCTAATTTAAGGTGGTTCACCCAAGATGGGCTACATCTACCAAACTTGTCCAGTATATTATTTATAACAATACAAGGGATAAACAAATCTTGTAACAAAAACTATTAAACCTATCTACCTTCTCTACCTCCTCTCTATCTACAATATGTTTTTTTTCATCTCAGCCATGTATCAATACATTTTAGGAATAAAAATACCTAAACATAACCTCTACTATCAGATCTAGAAACCTTTAATCAATGGCCTAGATTGACTACAAAATTATAATTTTACAAGGCAATTTTAATAAAATTTTCTCTTTGGAGGCATTCCTCCCTTGAAACTCCCCCCCATGTCATCGAGGATACAAAGAACAAGATCCAAAACACAACTAAAATAACATCAAAATTTTAACCTCTGATCTTGGAAGATAATCAGGATCCACACCTAACATTTTGCATCTTCAGGGATGAGTGAATTCTCTTAAAGAATGCCTCTGATAAACTACAAATTTTGCTCTTAAGGGTTGATTGAGACCAAAAAAAGGTCATTCTAACCTAAAAATTCCCATCTAGATGTGTTTGCATAGATAGTTCATTGATTGGGATGATGAGTCATAATTTACGACCCCCACTGACCAAGTTTTACTCTATTCTAAGAGATTTAGCCATGAAAAAAACCTCATTTTCACATCTCATCCATCATGAGTTAGAAAAAATCCTCCCATAATTTTTTAGAGGACTCTTCCCTCCATGTGTAAGAGTTGACCATTAGTCTCTAGCCATCATGGTTCTCGTGTAATGTGTGATCGAAGTTCAGTCATTTTACACATTCAGAGATGAGTGAATTCTCTTTAGGAATGCCTCTAACCAATTGCAAATTTCACTTTTAAGGCTTGACCAAGACCTGACAAAGGTGATTATAGCCAAAAAATTCCCATCTAGATGTGTCCATGTAGACGATTCATCAATTGGGTTGATTATTTAAAATCTACGACCCCTACTGACCAATGTTTACCCTGTTTTAAGATATTTAGCCATGATATAAACCTCATTGACACATCTCATCCACCATGAGTTAGACAAAATCCTCTTGATATTTATTATAGGACTCATCCCTCCATGTGTAGGAGCTGACCATTAGTCTCTAACCCTCATGGTTCTCATGCAACACATGATCAAAGTTTGATCATTTTGCACATTCAAAGATGAGTGAATTCTCTTCAGGAATGCCTCTAACCAACTACAACTTTCACTTATGAGGCTTTATCAAGACCTAACAAAGGTGATTCTAGTCTAAAAATGCCCATCTAGATGTGTCTGCATAAATGGTTCATTGATTGGGCTGATGAGTCAGAATCTACAGCCCCCACTTAGTAACTTTTACTCTGTTCTAAGAGATTTGGCTAAGAGATAAACCTTGTTTCCACATCTTATCTATCATGGTTAGACAAAATCCTCCTAGGGTTTCTTAGAAGACTCATCCATCAACATGTAGGAGCTGACTGTTAGTCTCTATCCCTCATGGTTCTCATGCAATGCATGATCAAAGTTTAATTATTTTGCACATTCGAGGATGAGTGAATTCTCTTAAAAAATGCCTCTGAACAACTACAAATTTTAATTTGACCCTGATTGAGATTAAAAAAAGGTCATTATAGCCTAAAAATTCCCATCTAGATGTGTTTATATAGATGGTTGATCGATTGGGCTAACGAGTCAAAATCTGTAGCCCCCACTAACCAACTTTTATCCTATTATGAGAGATTTGGCCATGAGATAAACCTCATTACCATATCTCATCCATCATGAGTTATAAAAAATAGTCCTAGGATTTCTTAGAGGACTTGTCCTTCCATGTGTATGAATTGATGATTAGTCTCTAGACTTTATGATTCTTGTGCAACATGTGATTAAGTTTGGTCATTTTGCACATTCAGGGATGAGTGAATTCTCTTTAGGAATGCCTCTAACCAAATACAACTTTAAATTTTGGAGACTGATCAAAACTAGACAAAGGTCATCCTAACCTAAAAATTCTCATCTAGACGTGTTCACACAAAGGGTTCATCGATTGGGCTTCTCCAACCAATCGAGTAGGTGTAAGAGATACACTATTTTCTGTGTTTCTTTGACAATGAGGAAAGAGATTGATTTAGAAAATTTAAAATTGAGTCTATAAAATCCAAATTAAGGTTGAAATACCTCTAATGCATTTGTATAGACCTCATAAAAAGATTATTTATTGTAAGAAAACTATATCTTGAGTTTTGACCTACTAGAGGGTAATTAGGCATAATAGACAAAACATGATTTTATGAATTTTTGGGTAAATTATTAAAAGTGGAAAAATAAACCTTTTACCTGAGCATTTATAATTCATAAAACATATAAATACATATGTATAATGTGTCTTAAAGTGCTAATTCAATACAGAATAGGTTTTGGCATGTTAGAGCAACATTAAGACTAGTGAGTCTATGAGAGGTTTTTGATAAAATTCTTTGTAGCAGACCTTTTGAGGTGTTGCAAAAGTTGAATCACGTACAAAAAATTGTGATAAATTATTTTAGATTGATTTATACCTCTGTTTTCAAATATTTTTTGTTTTGATCCTTTTGAGGCATTTAGGCTTAATTATCTTGTAGAGAGCTTCGAGTCTTTTTAGTTCAAATAGACAAAACCAATAGATGGATTGGTTTTCGATATTGAGATAAATATTTAATGTCTTTAATGAACATAAGATTATAACCTAATTTTTTATATACTAGTCAAGGAATATCGAAGTTGGTTAAGTCTCTTCATTTATGTCTATATTCTTGCCTTGCCAAGATTATAATTTTGTGGATAGTCTAGAGAGGGCTATCAATATCAATATTAACCCATGTATAAGTAGGCCATGGTGACTATATGGACACATGTAATTATATTTGTTTGTTTTATGGACAAGTAGGAACTGAAGACATACAAAAGTGCATCACTAGATCTCCTAACATTTACGATCATCATTCTCCTAAATTCATTTATGATAGAAAGGGGTTTTTTTTAAATGGACCAAATGTATGTGGTGTTTTACTACATGGTGCATTTCAAGAAATTCAAGCTCCAGGAATAATCCATTATGTGGCTTTAATAACTTGTCAAGTTTTTTTATTGGGACATTGATTTCAATGATCACACTATAAACTCTTAATTTCTTTCCTACACAGGTATCTTAAGACAAACCATGATCAACATGAAACTATGCATGTTCATGATTAGTTTATGACATTTTTTTAGAAGAGACCAACATGACTTTGGTTATTGGAGTTGACTATAAGAGGTTGAAGAAGAAATATTTTGGGTGTACATCCCAAATTTTTTCTTTCACTTGATATATGTAAAATCTCAATCACACAAGTACAACCTCCCTAATAATATGCTATAAAATTTAAGAGGCACAATGTTACAAGTGATGGTGCCATCCATACGCTCAAATTTATACTATAATGTGCATTACTCCAAACTTATATATTTGTACCAAGTTATTGAATCCACCCTAGGAATTATAGCTTGCAATGCACAATAGTGGGAAGGCCAAGTTGTTGGGTTGTAGATAGTGTGATGATGTTATTATATCTTATATTTTCAATGAAAAGTGTTATTTGGTTTAGTATCATCTATATGTGCATGATATGATGTAGGTTTCCAAATAAAGGATTGGTATGCCCAACTTTGAGAGTGTTTGTGTCTCTTTGGTAATTGTTGATGGTAACACTTTTCATTATAATTATTCTCACCTTTGTTTGATTTATAAGGCATATGAAGAGTCAAGTTTTGTGTGGACTTCTTAGGTTGATATCCTTTATGAAAAGCATTTTGCTTCTATGTCATAGGTATATATGGGGAATTATGTGGGGATTAGCAAATAAAAAGCAAATGTAAATGAAACAAGTAAATAGCAAATATCACATGTAAATGTAAGATATACATAATGATTCAAAACACTCAACATAGAGAATAATTTGAATTTTTTTAACCCCATATGAAATAATAATTCAATCATTAACCAATAATATATGTAAACATTAAATGATAAAAATATAAAATAAATGTGGTTAAAGGAATCATATTGTCAAATAGTATATATGTGATACATGTAAAGTTCTATGTCATAATTTAACATAAATAATATAACATATATCAAGAAAAAATGTAGACCATAACATGTACATTAAGAAAATGCACCATGTAGGTATACAATGTGGGCCATATTGGCATACAAAATTGATTATGTCTACAACTATGTACATAGACAAAATGTGCCATATAGGCATACAATGTGAGCCATATCGGCATACAAAATAGATTATGCCTAAAAACTAGATCCGTAGCACAACTAGCTATCTTGCTCCTCATTACCTCCAAATAAACTGTGTTTTTGTGCCATAGACGTAGAGCCAGGGGTGTTGGATACCTCAGTATGAGGATATACTCTCCTCTCAGCATGAAAGTCATCTATTACTTCATCGACAATCGATGAAAGTGTTTGTCTCTGCACAACATATAAAATATGAAAATCAATGCATTAAAATTGTATATTGAAAATTTGATAATTTTTTCAAGAATGTAAAATGATTCTACACTCATCATATTTCATCTTAATGGTTGTTTAGGGATACAAGACTGCAAATACACCTATGATGGGGAATCCTATAGAGCATACATATATCATTAGATCTATAGTTGCATATAATTATGTAAATATGACATAAAATATCATTTATTAAAGATAAAAATAATTAAACTATGTGTTCTCACCAGTCTCCATCCCTGAATCATAACCTGTTGTGGAGATAGTGGATTCTTCAATGTATCATCAATTTTCTCATCCATGAGGAGTACCCATAGCATCCCTCACCATCTATAAAATAAATAAATGAATAATATGTGAATTAAATGAACATGATAAAAATATATGACTATAATATATATTAAAATAGACTTTTTTGTTCAAAGGACAATAAATATGTAATTTAAAACTTTACAACCCTGTGTGTAAGGTACATATGTGCCAATTGCAACCTTTACAATAAATTCAAGGCCTACTAAGGTACCCAAAATATCACCAATAAACTAAATACAAACAACAAATAACAATTTCAATCAAATAAATTAATCAATTAAGTACAAACACATGTACTAGAAAATAAATTTAATAGTCTTTTACAAAAAAAATAAAATTAGATAATTAAAATTAAATATGTGTATCAAATGCAAATGGTGAATAATCTTATACAACAAGAGTCTAGTGTATCCTGATAGGAGTCACTGAAGCTACTACATCTTGCATAGTGTCTGAAATGTTAGTGTTAGGCGCTACTAAAGCATCTACATGTGGGCATATGCTCTGGTAGGCTAATGTGTGGCATGTTACTATTTGGCACTATTGAAGCATATACATATGGCATACGCTCTAATATACTAGTTTCTATAAATGTTTTATGTGTATGTTGCACTTGAACAAGAGGTCTCGTATACTTCCTTTTGCATGATGTGTAATGATGCACAAGAACTGTAACATGAGTAGGAGGGACACTAGCTCCTATACCAATACCAACACCACCACTACCATGACTACCACTGCCACCAATACCACTACCACCAACACCACCACTGCCATCAACAATACCACTACCACCACCTGTAGGCTAAGCATAATTATTTTATAGTATGCATACCATGATCAATCATAATTTATGTCAAACTAATAACTACCTTAAGGGTGTCCATTTATGTGTTACAATGCAAAATTTTAGGTATAGTGGCATGTGATATTATTCTTTTATTTTTTGGTGGTTGGTTATGATGGTTTTGGTCTCACCTAGTAATAAGTCTATCAAATGAAGATCCACCTCCCCTACCTTGCGATGTCTTCATGTTGAAATAATTTGGAATTGCTTGCAATACAAACTCATAGTACAATTTTCTCAAAAAATATAATGGAACCTCGTTATTGTTGCATGGAGTCTTATCAAACACTATCAACCACCTATCCCAAAAGTTATTTTTAATCTCCACATGAATACACCAATCAATACTAATGTATTTGTAATTTGTTAGTGGAGGTAGGTTGGTTTTAGATTTAATAAATAAAACATACAAATATATATATATATATATTTTTTCACATCTTTATATGACAATTTATCATAATAAAATTGTTTCATAGCCTATCTTCAATGCAACATAGCATCTAGTTGTGAAGTCATATTTCTCACTTCATTAAAAATAGATTATAATGTATTAGAAAGTAAATTTTTTTGCACTACCAGCTGAAGAATGACGCAAACCTTTGATAATTATTTATAATTGTTAATGTTTGGCATTGTATTGCTCATAAAATTCAACTTCTTTTGTGCAAAATCAAACTCTGGTGGGTTTTGTCTAATATTTTCTTTAGAAAATTGATCCATCGAACTTGTGTATCTAAATTTTTAAAAAGTAGGTTTTTTAATCCAATTTAAAAATTGAATGCAAATTTAAATTTAAAACCCTAGTTCAATAAGTTACATATAAATTTAAAAATACAAAAATAACATACCTGATATGAAGTAATCTAATGTCGAATCCTATTAGTGGAATAATGCTCCAAACCATGTACATCAATCTAAAAATTTAAGGGAAAAAAGTTTGCCTTCCTCTCTTAGCCACAGTTTCTTCTTCAAGCCCGTGGGAAGTGATAAAATGAAAAGTATGTATGCTTTAATTTGTTTATAAAAGGTGTAACCCTTTGTAAAGGGCATATGCCCTCGAGGCTCAAGTAGTATCCCAAGCCTCAAATTTTCAAAACAAAGGGATAAAAAGAGCATATGCCTTTTGTAAAAAAACATGCAAAGTTGGGGGACTATCATGTTTTTTATCTCTCAACTTTGTGCATATACCCTCTATATCATGCAACATATTACCAAATGATTTATCTATCAGATTACTCAAACTATGATGATCCTTATGATAGATATGATGCCTTGATAACCTATAGCCTCATCATTTATCTAATCATCCTTATTTCTCATCACCAATCTAATCCTCTCGACTCATCCGACTAACATTCAATATTTTATCCTCATCTCATCATCTAAATCATATCCTCTAATCATAACAACCCATATTTTATCTTTTAATCACTAACGTCACTCTCTAATCACTAATCATAGTCATCATCATCTTCTCGTACATCCATTGTTGTTTATCCCTGAATCAAAACTACATCGGCCTAAGGTCTTTCCTTATCATCCATCATCACATGTTTCTCATCTTTCATCATCCTCCAATCTTGCATCAACCAAATATTTGAGATATAATCATTAATAAACCCATCTATTGATCAATCAATATCCTCAAAATTATTTCCCTAATCCTTTCATCAATCACCTGCACCTATTGATCGGGCCTGATAATTCACCAAATCTATATTTTCTCCATCTTTCATCCATTATCATTGATTAGTCAATTAATCATTTACAATTTATGATTTCCTCCTTTGATTAGGGTATGACATGAGCCATAACTTTATCATCTTATATTTCATTGAGTTAATGTAATATATTCTTTTGGTCACTCGATCATATCATTTCTTCTCTATCATCACCTACATCATATTGATCGATTTGGCTTTGAGCTACACACAACATTATTCTTATCAAATTATCATCTTATCATAGCCTATAGCTCTCCCTTACATGTATCCTTACTTGGGATACATGGAAATATTGAGACCTTTTAATTTTATCATCACCATGTTATGGTTGATTCTCCCTTGAGATGTGTCAACAACTATGATAAAGTCATCTCTACTCCTTATGCACATGTCTTTGTCAAGGGCATCATCAAATCTGTAGTTCATTGCCCAAGTTAAATTCATCTTCTTCATCTTCTCTCTCACATTTGGTATCCTATCCTTTTGACTATCCATCTCATCCCACCCATAGTTTCTTCTTTTGAGTTGCCATCCATCTCATTCTTCCCCACATGTCCCCTCAAGGGGGCATCATATCCATTAGCATTATATCTACTAACACTCATCCATGACATGGTTTTTCTTTGAAAGCCCATTACTCCTTTCACTTCACTCCACTTGAAATGCCCTTTCAAGGAAGGGCAAAATATATGCATCTAAATTTGATCATTCCATTTAATGTCACTGATATTACTATTAGCCGACACTAATTTTGGTTATCTAATTTATCTCCTTCCATCCCACTAGTTTATCACTCATTTCTAATCATTTATATAATGTCCCTCTTAATATTTCTTCATTCACTAACTATAACCTTACCCCACTTATTCATTAATTTCCCTAATCATCTCTTATCTTATCCTAATCCTAACTTATCTATTATTTAAGCATTTTAAATTCCCATGGCCCACCTACTAGCATATTCCTAGGCTCTCCTACACCCCTAGTCCCCTAATCACCTACCTAATCCTTATCTAATCCCTTAACTAATCTTAATTAATACCTAAGAGGATTCTATAAGTCTCTAATTCTATAATCCTCTTTATTTTCACCCTTCTTATTGATCCGAACAATAATTCAAGTGACAATTTGGACAACGGTTCTACCCCAATTGATGATGGAACTTCTGGGAGTCATAACTTTTACACCATAGCTCCGATTGAATCCATGTTTAAATCATTGGAAAGATAATAATGAGGAGAATGCGGTGATATGGCATCAAACTTCACTTAATGTGTTTTAATATCTAAAAACATAATGGAAGTGCCCCAAATTTCAATTTTGGTAGTGCAGTCTAAAAATAATAAGTTTCTAAAAATAGTAATTCTTCAAACTCTGTATTGTTGTAAATCATGGAAGTCAAACCACTTAATCTCTCTCGATATTGGTGACCTTCCACATCCTCCTCCTACCTTCAAAATGTGTATAAATGAAGATGTAACTTGAAATAGCAATCAGACATCTCTTCCCAAAGATAAGCATATGGTTGTATTTACAATCTTGAGTAATAAAACATCTCTTCTCAGAGAAATCATTGTTATTGTGTTATTTTTGTGTTCTTGAATTATCTGTCAATCAATTTTTTTGAGTTTTAGATCACCTATCTAGAAGCTTATAAGTCTAGAGGTTTTCAAGGAATTTTAAATTCCTTGGATAATCCTCAACCCTTGATCTCCACAAGCCAACTTTGAATGTTAAGCCTTGATTATTCCCTCCACATTCTATATAATCAACCCACTCCTCCATGGAAAATTCATCTATGAAGCTCATGCCATCTCTATGATAAACTAGTAATCAAGAGAGGAATTCATAACATCTCCATGTCAAATCAATCCATCATCAACAATCCTTGATCAAGCAATCCTAATGTCAAAATTTTGAGTCTAAGGTAATATCAAATCCTCATCTCTTGTTTTATTTCATCTGTTTAATATTAGTTTGGAGCAATCAACTTTAAGATTAAAATGTTGGTTTGAATAGTTTATTCATCTACTTGCATTTGGTCATAATGGCTCTAAATCTTATTTAGATAGTTTGATGTTTTGAGTTTAAATTGCATATTTATGGTAATTTAATCAAATAGTTCAAATTTCACACTTCAATTATCATGGAACTTGAAGTGCTTCAAAAGCTTCTTCACAAATTATTACTTGTAAAGTTATTCTCAAACATCAACTACCTATATAAGATCAAAAATCACCAAGTAAATTTGATTAAAGTAAAGGTGGTCATATTGATGGAACTTGGTCATCTTCTCATACAAAATTAATATGATTTTATATTAAAACACATCTCTTCTCATATTCCCTCTAATCAATATGTTTCATTTGATTATGAGTAAATTTCTAAAAAACATGATCATATAAATAAAACACACAACAAAATAATATATGAAATAAATTAATAATAACAATAATCTAAAATTATTATATTTAAAAATTATATATATATATATATATAATAAAGTTACATAAAAGATATAACATATAAATTTTCCTAATTTTCAAGATTTATAATAGAACAAAAAAAGTGCTAGTTGTGGAGAATGTTACATCATATAATTACCTTAGATAACTCTATCTATACTTAGGCACTTAGGTTAGCACATTTAGTCATTGTTACTATAAACATCACTTTAGAGTTAAGATTTTTATTCATTCACACAGTACACATACTTATTATCTTTACCATAAAAATAGATTTAACAATAAAAATACTAACACACCAAGATTAGCATAGTAGTGATTCCATTGATTTAATTTGTAAAGATTACAAAGGTATTTCAACAACACTATTTCTCTAAATCTATATATGCTTTAATGAGTCAATAAAAACACTTTATATAAAATTTTAGGGGTATTTATACATAATCCAACTTCTTATGTTACATCATTAATACAAATAAAGATGACAAGTCAATGATTTTTTTAGAAAAAGAAGTTGTGAAAAACTATTATAATTAAGTCTTTTTGACTCAGGCCCTTACAACCCCTATATAATCCCTTTATGATATATGTTTGTGTTCATGATCCTCTTCCCTTGTGTGCTAGATTCGTGCTTGATTAATATTTGATGATTTTGTAGACTAATTTATAACCATCTCTACTTCCTACACCCTGATCCTAGTCTTGCACTTTTTTGAGTTTTGTGTCTTATGTTCTTCATTCTCTATTTCATTATATTATGTAACTCTCTCTTCACACCAAGGTATTTTTCATTGTTCTTCCATGCCTCTCTCTTTTGTGATGTTCTCTTTTACATCATTCTCTCCCATGCCAAGGTCCTTTGTGTTGTTCTCAAACCCTTGCTTTTATACACTATGGATTCAAAAAAATTAAAATATATTACTAAAAAATTTGGGGTCCAATAGATACACACACAATCTATGGGAAATGTGGGAGGTGGAGGGGTTTGAGGAAGGGTATGTTGGTTACCTTGTTTTGACACCATAGGATGGGCTACCTTGTCCTTTGGAATAGTTATATCATGGGCTTAGTTATAGGGAACATAACTATCACCCTCCTTAGGGTTAGGAGGAACCTATTTTGCAGGTTTGATATTATTGAAATAATATTTATAAATAGAGATTATATTTTTATCTTGATTTAAATCACTCTCTTTATTTTGACCAATTTGTTGACTCCATTTGATTACATCTTTGATTTATTTAACAATATATGAGAGATAAAAATTAATGACTACCATCATGTATTTTACAAGGAAATGCATACTATATGTATCCATTTTAAAAATAATTTATTCCTTTATACTTGAAGCAAATATGATTTTTTTTATATTTTTAATAATTCAAAAGATTAAAAATAAAAAAACCTAGGGTAAGCTACGGTTTGCACAAGAAAACTTAGAGGTCAGGTTCATTAAATTTGTAACCTTTTTGGAAAAGAGCTACATAATAATAACCTAATCAAGTTTAATTAATCTATTTTATAAGTAGGCCAATTAAATAATTTAGATTCACAATATATTCTAATACAATGTTGAATTATGGAGATTTTCTTAATATAAAAAGTACAATACCAAATTATAATTTACATGTTTAATCTTGAAGAAAGAAGAATACTTAGCTTGTTTACTAATGTGTAGATAAATATAATAAATATAAGTGCATAAATAGTCATAATGATGCTCAATTTAGATTCATCAGATTCTATAAATTATCTCTCTCAACTTAGACACTACCATCAAAATATGGACACTAGCATCGATGCCTCTATTTTGATACCAACACTTATATCCTATAGATAATATAGGTCCTTTTTAGAAATTCCACTTGTGCCTATTAGGGTTTTTTGTCACCTTGTATATTACCAACTTGGAATGTGTGTATATGTTTTAAATAATCAATATTTTGATTAAAAAAACCTAGGTCTTCCAACTTAGGGAATGCCACCTTGAAAAATAGGGTTAATAGGCTCAAATGAAGTTGAGCTAACCTCAAATAAGCAACTTCCAATAAACACTAGCTACATAACCATATACTCTAAAGAGAGCCTCAAACTGATGTAGTTTTCCCCCTTATGTGGGCTTGTGTGTGAAAAAATTTGTAATATGATATATGCAAGTGCATGTAGTGATCTAGCTTGTAACTTGACAAATACTGCTCATGGGATATTTTTTGCATGTTTTAAACCTATAAGAAGACTATGCCTATGAATGATTTGGAAATAGGGAAGAATAGGGTAGTATTGTAAGCTTGAGAGGTGATTTTTCTTGGTATATGTTAGATGTGTGTTTGATATTGTTGAATTATAATGAATGTATTTAGACTTGTATATATACCAAAAAAATTGAAATAAAGATAATAGAAGGGTTAGATAAGACAAATAGGTTGACCCATAAATGTCAAAAGATTTTAAAATTTGATCATTTGTAAGGTACATACACTATCATTGGATCAAGGACACTAACATGGATACTAGTGTCCTAATTTGAATGGTACTTTCCAAAAGGATTGAAAGTTACTAAAGATATTTAATTGAAAAGGTAAGATATAAATAAGGTTTTAAGTATTTTATGCGCTACAAGTGATCTGGTTTATCGTAATATCAAAATCATAATTTAAGATAAACATTTTTGTATAATGAGATGGCAAACATAAGCATTTTGATAATGGGGAAGGTCTTGAACTGAAGGGTTGAGCCATGATTGATATTTGTCAAGTTTGAAAGACTATTTTAACATATAAATATCTATTTAGCATTTACAGTGGTAGAGGAGGGAGGTATTTAATAAGAATTGATTTTTTGGCACTTTGAAGTGGCTATTGCACCACTCCACTCTGCAAGATATGGGATTATGTCTTAGAGAATATATTCAGGATAAATGATGATAAGGTGTGCATTAGCAAAAGAAAAATTAAAGACATTTTGATCTAAAATCATATAACAATCAAATATTTTGAGGACCCTATCAGTATCGACATGATAGTTGGACCATGTAAACTAAGGAATCAAATTTTTTTTATTTCTCTAGAAGAAAGTGTCAACTAGGCCCCACCAATCTTTTAAAAAATACCAAGCCTCACATTCTCCCATGCTCCATTTCATTGGCATGGCACTAAACTTGAAATCCCTACACATAAGGTACATGTTAGGGGGTAGGTAGTCAACTAAATATCACCATAAAGATGATCTATTTGGACCATCATTATGGGTGTAGTTGTTGATAACCCCTAATGAATGTCCATTAATATCAAGGAAAACCCAAATATCTTGGTGTGATAGATCACCCTCATGGAAACAATTAAGTAAGAATTTTTTGGGGAAACTAAGATACTAGTGTAACCATGTTCATCATCATGTAGTGTGGATAATTGAGAAGTGTCAGACCATATATAGTTTAGGGAAGTTTGTAGAAGAAACCCTAAAATTTTAACTTCCTATAAATAAAAATAGTATAAGGAAATCAAGCTTTGAAAAATAGTTTGCATAGATAATTTTTTAGAGGACTTTGTGAGAGCTCAAATTTTTTAATATAAGGCATTCATTGGGAAACATAATCCATATAGCTCCCCCTATCCATATTCAATATCTTCAAGAGTTGTAGATCTATTACGTTGGTTTAGTAAAAAAAAGTCTCCAAGTAAAATGGTGTAGCGGCTCACCCCATTGTCTTCTCGATGAGAGTGACCACCACCATGAGGTAGGTTGCACTACTACCTAAATAATGAATCACTCATATAAGATATACTAGTGGGAGAAAATCTCATTTGAGGTTGAAAGGCATCTAGAAAATGTCTCTATGGGGATGTTGGCATTGCAAGAGTCTTGGGTGGGGGGTTTATAATGTGTGCCTAAGAGGGGGGCTTGTTAATAGGGGATTAATGACTATATGGGTGAAATTATTATAAACTAATGATTTTTTATTAGAGAAGGTTATACAATGACTATTATTTTTTCTACCCTTGGGATTCTCATATTGTGATTGTTCAAACATGGGTTTTGGTCATCCCATGAGAGGAAAATATTTGATCCAGTGGTCAAGAGACTCATAATATAATTAATTTTTAGGGAGATTAAAATAGATAAATATTTGTTCCCAATGTTCATTGTTGACTTGAATACCAATGATATTGTGACCAGAATTGAAATTTTGAAACATTTTAATTTTTTGCACTATTTTGTTTATAAGGTTGTGCAAGTTAAAATTTATCATAAATAATTACAAGTCTTTGTTTTTTTTCATAATGAATGATTCTTAACCATGTCACTTTATTCAATTAGGTTTAAGCATCTTAAAAATGGAGTTTCATCATGTGAATCGATCTTCAATTCCTCTAATTGGTCTACCAAAATTCATTAAGTTTCTTGTTGAATAATTGATAAATCCAAATCAACAAGTCTTTTTGAACTCATTGTCATCCACGTGGATCTTTCCAAAAAAAATTAACAATCATTATGTATTCTTAAACTACTTTGATTAATGTGGCTTGTTAGGTATGAGTTTCTAATGCAATTTTTTTATCAAAAGCCACCTATCCCAAAAGCCTGCCATCTCCCTTCAAAGACTCATAGTCACTTTTAATGGCCTTTACACTTAGCCTATGAGAATAACTCAGCCAAATGGATGGTTCTCATTTCAAGATGTCAATTCATTATAACAACTCATTCTTCTTGTTGGTGGTTTTGGTAAGTGGTTTGCAATGTGTAATGGACTTAAAGCTTGCCTGAGGAGTTTCAAATGGTCTTATTCAATTTAAATAACTAATTGGAAAGAATAATAATAATAATAATAATAATAATAATAATAATAATAATAATAATAATAATAATAATAATAAAAAATTCCTTTGATATCAAAAGGTTGAATGGAAATATCTTCACAAGTTTCAAGTCAATTTCAAAAATGAAATACTTTTGCATAGTTTTGACTAGCCTTAAAAGACATATAAATTGTAGTTTTAAGCAACTTTTCCATGTCCATTTTTCAAGAGAGATCTTCTATAGAGATTTTTATAGTGTAAAATATACCTTCAAAGCCCACATGACAATAAATGGATTTCAAAAATAATCAAATGGTGTTGAAAGTAGTTTTCTTACGTCTTTTCTTTAAAAACTAGATTTGAATGCATTTTAAAACAAAAACAGACTTTGGTATATTTAGTGGACTTTCTAAGGTGGTTTTGAATATTATTATTTGTAAAATGGATTCTCTATTTATAAATAATCATGCAATAGAAGTCTCCAAATGCCATGTTCATCCAAAGGTTATTTTATAATGCAAAGAGGTTCTTTGAAACTTGAGAAAGAGGGATAGAATATTTTTTCAAAATTGATTGGGTTTCAAATATTGGTTTGGTAAGATAAAGTTTATAGAAGTTGTGAGAATTGATAAGGGTCATTCTATGATGACTAAACTTTTATAAGGTCTAAGTAATGTTTTTGATGTTTGTGATCACAAACAAGAATACCGCATAGATTTATTGGTAATTATGTATGCATATATTTATTGTTAATTTTGTATGGCCCTTATCTTATATAAGGTGGATCTGTAGATTGCGAGTATCCAAAATCAAATTCTATAATATGTGAATGGTTGTAATTGAAGCTAAATCTTGGTGAAACATCCTTTCTATAGAGATTTCTTGACATAGCTTGGTTGGAATTGAAGCTAAATATTGGTGAAACATCATTTCTATAGAGATTTGATGACATAGCTGAGAATGTGTCAAAAAAATGGATGAGACAAAAAGAAGAAAACTTCATGGATATTTGAATCTCACAAAACCAAACATAGTGTAGAGCAAGTATCAAAAGCTTGAGTTGGTGAAGAAAATTTGAAATGATCCATACACAATTGAAATCTAATGTAAACCTTAGTGAAGCTTGTTTTGAACTATGATTGTCATTTCCATACATTCAAATCCTCACAACAACACAGTCTTCATTTAAAA
The DNA here is from genome assembly GCA_037957365.1 of Torreya grandis. Taxonomy (NCBI): domain Eukaryota; kingdom Viridiplantae; phylum Streptophyta; class Pinopsida; order Cupressales; family Taxaceae; genus Torreya; species Torreya grandis. The sequence continues at coordinate 1,368,823 of JARHVA010001651.1, forward strand.
CTAGTTTTTGGCTTCAAAACATGTTGAAGACACTGAATCTCTCTAAAGTTGTAAAATTTATTCATATCATAGAATAGCATGCAAGAAAACCTTTGAAGTATTTCAACCAAATGGATCTCCAAGCCAAATATTTGGAAATATTTTTAGATTATTGTATTTTCAATAATGAAAATAAAAAAGGTGATATGAATGTTTGTTCCTAAAATTTTAGATGAATAGACAAATCTTCTCATTAGGGTAAATTTTAGTGGTGAATATTCACTAATTCATGAATATTTAATTTTTGGAAAATTAAATTTGGCAATTTTTTAGAGTAGTACATAGGGCCCATTTGCCTAAAATTTTGGGATGTAATTTTTTAGAGGTTAGCTCACCAATCCTTTACAATAATTATGGGGGTATGCATGAGTTAATTCACCTTATATATATGTTTATAGGGGTTACCATTGAAGTCTCTTTATTTACCTTATTTCCAAGTTATTAAGTTTTGAGGCCACCTGATAACATTTTTGTAACCGCTTGATTGCATCCCTAAAAGATCCTTTCTACTACCTCACTACTACCACCAAAAAACACACTATGTTACCTAAATGTTGTTTCTCAACAACACACTCTATCATCTAAAAACATTATACTTATTGAATACATTCTACCACTCGATAACACTATGCCACCTGACTGCAGTGTGCCACCCAACAACACTGTACTGCTTGACTATATTATGCCTTCTAGTAACACTTTATTACCCACATCATTTCACTACCCACCAACACTATGTCATTGATTTCTATCACCAAACTATATTTTACCACTACCTAATTGTTGTCATCTAGTAACACCTTCCCAACTACTATCTCCCATCTACATCTTGAGTCCTACAACATCCTCCTTTAGTTATAATGGTGTCAGGTGGTAATGGTAAGGGTAAAACACCAAAAAAATATTAGGAAAATAAAACTTATTATATTATTTTAGAAACCCATAAAAAAAGACTGTGCAAACAACATGCACTCCAAATACAGGTAATTCTAAAACTTAAAAAAAAATCAATAATTTTTAATTGTAGAAAATTTTCAAAACCATTTCAATGCAAAAATTACCATTGATAATGATACTATTTCATTATAAATAATTAATCCAGATAACATCTCACCACCTGAAGATTTTATTAATGACATGCCACCCCTAAAAGACACTCCTCTAGGCATTTCAGAAGAGAATTCTAGTTCTCTTCAAACACCAAATTCAATTAAAAATTCCACTCAAAAAACTCAATGGAGGAAGCTAAGTACCTGGATAATAGGAAGGTCTTTTCAAGTTGATCAGGCTATAAATTATCCATTTATAGAACCTATAGAACCAAAAAATGATAATGAGCCTCCAAGAGAATGCAGATGTACAATATGCAATTGGGAACTTGGAAAAGAACAGAAAATACAACTTAAATTAAACACATTGAGAAACACTCTGGGAATTATATATATATATATATATATATATATATATATATATATATATTCGTGAAGCACTTGATGAATAGATAATAAGAACACATGAAAAAAAGGAAAAAAATACATGCATGTAAGATATTAATGTGAATACAAAAATGATCAAAAATGACAAAAACATCTTGTTGAGAAAGAGGGAATAATCAAAGATCAATTTGTAAAAGTTATGCAGTCTAATCATTAGGCAAAATATGTACGATTCTCTACTATTTTTCACATTTCAAAAAGGGCAGACCCACTTCTAATTTTTTAGATTATAAAGTTTATTTCAACATAATGGTTTTATTTATATTCCAAAATCACATTGATCAGATAACAGTGCTTGGCAAATGGTAAAATATATAGTAATGGTTGAGAAAGAAGATTTGAAAGAAAGTGTTAAGAGATCATTGTTTATCTCATTGTCCATAGATGAGGTCATTGTAGTTAACAACACACGATGGGTTTTCATGCATGTTTAAACTTTTGAAAATTATTCAAGGAAATTTCATCTATTAAATGTCCATAAAATGGTAGAAAATCTCAATGTAGAAAACCTTCATAAATTGGTTGTATCCAATTTAAGAGATAAAGTTGGGATGGATGAGTATACCTTAGCTATGAATCTGGTGTGTTGGCACTGATTGTTTATTAGTGATTAAAGAGCATAGATTTGGTCTTTGTGTTTATTTTTAAACAATAGTTTCTTCATTTATGATTCCAATTCATTACATGTCTCATAGGATGAATCTTACATACAAAATTGTTAGCACATTTAGTAAAGTTACAAAAGTGGAAGAGCTCATTCATGAATTACATCCTTATATGTCAAGAAGCCCAAAAATATTTTTGACATTTCAAAAAATTGTAATTGGGATGACTAATATTAAAAAAATGTTGAAAGATGTTGATATAAGATGGATTTCCATGTATGAACCTACATGCAAATTTTTTGAGGAATATCCATCTTTAGTAGGTTTTATAGATAAATACCATAGGGAAGTTGACAAATCAAAATATTTGTTGTGATATTTAATATATTTCAAAACATTACTAACATTATGAAATATTATACCAATGCTGAAGGAAATCAATTATTTAATGAAACATGCCCAGGAGAAATCTATCTATATTTTTGACTTCATATATTTGAGAGAATTTTTATGTCAATATTTAGATATATTATACACATCAAATGAAAGCTTTCATGAAATTATTGTTAGAAACTAATAATTTTTGATAGATTTTTATAATCCTGAGAGATATTTGAAATTCAATATTAATGATCATCTTTGTGTCATGGTAAATGGCAATGAGATCCAATGCATACTTATTATAGAAAACTTGAATTTGTGGGCGCTGAACCTAAAGATGTATATGTAACATGTATACTATATGATACTATTTTATTTAAAACAAAAATTAAATTAAACCAAATCTCACAAAGTTTATCTATTGAGATTAGAGAACATTTTCAAAGGGATGAGTTATTGGAGGGCATGGGAGTTGTGAATCACATTTTTTAGAACAGTGTTAACAGTCAAGAATAGATTAGAAATTTATTTTAAAAATACATAGGTTCAATTAATAAGGATTTATATAGATTTTTAGATGTGAATGAAGTTGAGATAAATGGTATTTTAAATAAATAATTACTAACATCTCAATCAACACAGTTTGTATTTAAAATGATGGATCAATTTTAGTGTTTAAGTGACCCAACTAAAAATGGTGTAATTACACAGCTATGGAAAAAACTTTATCCTAGTAGAGTTTTATAAGAATGTATTAGTGAATATTTTAGATTATATGAACTTGTTCAAATAATGATTTTGGGTTTTGTGGAAGATGAGGGAGTGCTTAGTGCATTATCTCTCATGAAGTCAAAACTTAGAAACAAATTGGATAAAAATCTAGAGACTTGATTGAGACTCTATGTTTCACATTATTCTATAGACAAGTTTCCTTATGATAGAGCACTCACAACATGGATTTATCTAGTTTAAAGAAGAGGAATTATTAAAACAATAATCAATATAGAGGATGCAAATACTGATATTGAATATGGCACTGACATGGTATATGAAAATCACATTTATGATGAGCAAGTTTCTTGAGGATTGTTTCAGTTGCCCTAATTTTAGTTGAATAAGTATAGCAGTTACTATTTTTTAAAATATTTCATATTTTTTCATGTTTAAATAGTTTAAATTATGTAATCTATTTCATGAATACAACTACTTGTAATTTTCTAGAACTCTATGGATTAATTGAGAGTCAATTAGAACTGATGTCTTCATTTTCACATTAACATTTATGAAACTTTTATAGTGACAAATGTAGCAATACTTCTTCAATAGACTAGAATTAAGCACTTTATTTTCCCTATTATAATTTTGTGTATTTCAAATAGTTCAACTTCTATAATCACTAAATTTTTAAGGCTAACCGCTACGCTTGATGATGACCACAACACATTTATAGTCATAAAATTATTAACCAAGAGTGTTTCAAAACATAGTGTAATAAATATTATATCTTTGCCCCTATAAATTAATAATTGTTTAAATAATAAATTTAAAATCCAAATTATTAATTCATTATATACTATAAAATATTTACAATATGAACCATAATACATTTAAACATAAGTGTTTAATAGTTATCAGTCATTTTGAACATTGCCTCCAAAATAGTTAAGACTAAAGAATATTTAAACAATACATCTAACCAAGATTTTTTTAAATAGTACAACTAATATAACATTATAACCTTCAAATATTTAAGGCTAACTATGTTGAACCACACAACACATTTAAAAATTTTAAATTAAAAAACCAATATTGTTCAAAAGTATTAATTAATTAAATACCAAACTATTAATTACATACTACAAAACATTTATAATTTAGACGATAATACATTTAAACATAATTGTTTAATAGTTATCAATCATTTTGAAAATTACCTACATAATAGTTAAGACTAAAGAATATTTAAACAATATATTTAACCGAGACTTTTTCAAATAGTACAACTAAGGCTAACTATACTGAGTCATTGAATATTTAAGTCTAACTACGATGAACCACACAACACATTTAAAATTATAAAATTGAAAACTAAGAGTGTTTCAAACATAAAGTGCAACATATATCATTTTTCATTAACATGTATAATGTTGAATAAAAAAAGTGTTTTCAAACATAATAAACTGTCTTGAATAGAAATCAATCATTTTAAACCTTATAAATTTTTAAAAACAAACTAACATCTTCCTACAACATCTTCTCCACCCACTTATTGCGTGTCATTTCCCTCCATGAAAAACTCACTCTCTTGACCTGCCTATGACCTCTCCCTGATAAACCCTTCCTTAAGAAGATCATCTACAATATGATTGATATTTGTAAGATTTTCTCTCTTCTCATTTGTTGTATCACCAGCTGAAAGAAAACTTGGATCTACATCAATTTTTTCATTAATAAAATGTATGGTTCCATCCCATGCTCTTTAATAATTTTATTCAAATTTTTGTTCTATTTATTTAACAAAACAAGATTTTCCTTGAATGCAATCATTGAGGTTATACTTTTATGAGCATTTTTCAAATGAACATTAAAAAGTTGTGCTTATTTATTTAAATTTTCATATTTTGCCTACAATTGAAAATAATATATAAGACTCAAGTACATAAAATGTATAATAACAAGAATACATGTTAGAATTAATGAAAACTTACTAAATCTTTTTCCTTCTCTACTTGCGCAATGGTAACAAGGTTTATATCTCTAACCCATTTATTGAAATTGGCTTGGGCTTCTCCATTTGAAATTTTCAACCTATTTATCATAATTCTTAAAACATTATCATTTTAAATATTATTAACAATAATTAACCTAGATTGAGTTTGATTGAATAAAGTATATCAATATTTGAAGGTTCATTTTGAACAAACAAAAACAAATCAAATCTTTGGGAGTGATTGTGAAAATGGGCATTGATTTCTTTGATCAATGCTTTTGCCTTTATCTTCCATTGTTTTAAATCATTAAACTCATAAATAACACCCTCCTTCATATTAGCAAGTATATTTTTTGAAACTAAATTATCCAATGGAAAATTAGTTATGGAATCATCAGACAAGTTCAAATTATTAGTGGTGGGTGGGGTAGATGGGGGAAGAGGTAGAACGCACTTTTACTGTAAGCATATTAAAAACTTGAATAAAATCATGTGTATTGAATCCACCACCAATCGGGACCCCACTTTTGATCTTGAGATACTCTTCGTCAAGATCAATAGGCTACAAACATGTAACTCCTTGTGTACTAGAAACACCACCAATAGATAAATTTGGGAATTCATACCTTAAAATTTATAGGGTTCCTCTACTTTTTGTAGGAGGGAGATATTATTCCCTTTTATTTAGGTCTAGATGGGTGGTGGGGGTGGTGGTATACTTTTCCTCATAGATGTAGGGTGACCTGCAAAACAAAAAACTATTTTAAAATGGTAAATTCAAAAACATAAATTAATGCAAATTCAAAATGAAACAATTATTACATGTAGTTAGGGAGCTTGCCTCTTCCATTTTGATTGTCTTGGTTAGAGTGATAGTGGTGGTTTCAATTGAAAAAGAGTGAATTATCCAGTTAACAAATTATCCAATTTTAAGAAACTTTAATTTTAAAAAAAAGATGCAAGGTGGCAAATATTGATTGCATTTTTGAGAAGAATCCTCAATGGCAATGGTTTGAGAGTCCATTGTAAAAACAAATAAATTAATAAAATAATATGAAAAATAATTTTCCTTTAAATAATTAAAAAAAATAATCATGGAAATTTGGGAGGAAAACCTAAAATTAAAGATATTATAGTATCAGGGTTTGGGCATTTAAAAATTCAAAATGAATTAAACAAACACTCCATGGAATCGGTATTGCTAGATCCCTCAAGAGCACACTGACCTTTCTATTCCACCTATTTTCTTGTGCCATATATGAGAATTCTTATCTATAATAAATAAGAATACAATAAATATTGAAATTTAAATAAATATAAATCAATAGACTTGATTATTTTGAAACCTAAAATTACCTCCTGTTCATCGACAAACAAAGAATTAACTATCATTTTTGTATGAAGGGAAGTGGGAATTGTTGTATTTTGTATATCATATAAGGCCTCATAATACAAGGTCAGAATATAATTGGAGGAATAAAATGTGGAAATCTCTTTTGAAAAATCATGATTCAACTCAACGCTAATCCTACTAGATATAACCATGCACTAGCCATATTTCACCCTTGACAGAGAATGAAGAATGTAATAAATAGCCCAAAAGGGAATGTCTATTGGTCTTCTTTATAAAATAATTTTGGCTTGAAATAAATGCACCCTATATTTTATAAATGGATTAGATATTTTTTCCATTTGGATTCCCCTTCTAAGTTGACTATCTGCAATGAAAGTAGAAAACATGCAATTAGAACATCAAACTAATAATAACAATTCAAGAATAATAATAAATTGTTAATATAAATAATAAAATTAGCACTTACTAGCTAGGTATATGACTAAGTTGTAGATAGAATCTAAATACTTTTTGTCTTCATCAGATAATAGAACTTTGTTGTTAATAGGGTTTGCATTGCAATGTGGAAGTCCTGCTAAATTATGGATATCTAATGGAAAAGTGCCAAAAGATATTGATTTAGTGTTAAATTACACATGGAATCGGGTCTCAATATGATTGTAACAAGAAACTAGAGATCAAAGTAGGTTATTGTTGATCATGGTGTCATACTAAGGCATGTCTACCAATCCTCATAGTTCACATACATGTATCCAATCAACATATACTTCTGGATGCTCCACCAACATAAGGAAGTCTAGACACAATAAAGTTTTGAAAATGATATTTTGGATCGCACCTACTTCTATAGACTCTTAAGCCATTTTTATTTTGATTAAGAGTTGTTGGTGATCAATGTCTTAATAAAATATAATAGGATGAGAAAAACCTAAGAATAAAGTGTGAAAATAAGTTCCATGGGGGGTATTTATAAGTTACAAGGGCAATGCAAGAAACCAATTTGCATGATCAGCAAGAGTCGATCATGTTTAAGCATGTTACTACCCAATAGTGGAAACATAGCATAGGGTGATAGTAGATTATTTACCAACATCATACAACTAAATGACATTAGCATGTTATCTAGTATCACAACCCAACATCATAAATTTGGATGATAGTATAGATTCACTTGGTAATGTGCTACCACCCAACTATATGGTGTCGATTGATAGTATATCCCTATCATCTAGTAGCATGACATCACTCGATAGCATAGTATCAATTATAAGCATATTATTTTCACCCAAAAGTATGTTATTTCCCAACAACATAGTGTTGAGTGTCAACATATCATTGTCACTCGATAACATGCTATTTCCTAGATATATAGTACCAACCAACAACATATCATTATCATCAAAAAACCCTAACATGTTTCCACCTAGCATCATAGTGCTAACTAGAAGCATATCTTTGTCACTCGATGATAGGTATCAGGAAGTAGTATAGTTTTGTGTCATGGCATGTGCCATGAGACAATGTATCACCTTGTGGTTCCATGGTGTTGCATGATAACATGGTATCGGGTGGGGTTATGTTATTTGTAGTCATATAAAATGCAAAAATTGATAAATTGAGCATGGATAATGACACCCAACCCATAGGTCCCTCTTTCTTGTTCTCTTAACCATCTTAGGCTTATTTTCATTGACTCCCAATCATCTATAGCTTTTTAGACTTGGTCCCAACTGACCTAGACTTCTCTTTCCAAGACAAATCAATCCCCCTATGTCTCATCTACTTAGGATAGTAGTACCACACTTAGACTATAGTGATAGTGCCACTCTTATATATTTTTGGTGCTCCTATCCAAGTCCATTGCTGGTTGTAATGGTCAATTTATTCTAGTTTCCCATCCTTCTTGTTGGCTTAAAGTAAGCACATTCAACCCATGAATAATAGATCCCTATAAAATCTCATTCAAAGATCATTTGGAAAGGATTAGAAAATATCACTAAGCAAGCAAGAATATAAACAAGACTGCTCAAGCATTCTTCCCTGTGCTCTACATATAACCAACATATACACTTTCAAGCCAATTCAAATCCTGACACCAGTACCTAGTCATCTCAAGCACATCCAGTTTAGAATTTTGCATATGCATACACTCAATTACACAAAGCACATAAAGTGGGAGAACTACATATGGATTGATCTCTCTTTGGAATATTGGTATGTAGGCAATGTGCCCACACAAGGGGTGTGGATAGATGTTTACTAAATTTTACACACACTAACGCCCGCCCCGCCCCCCTCCCCTCTTTCTCAAAATTAGTCAAAGCATAATGGAGTATAGGGTTTAAAGATAAAATATACTCTACAGGGAGCTCTACAACCTTCTAGCTATTGAAACTTCATGGACAAGGTCACATAAACCTGACAAACAAAACCTAGAAAGCTTAGATCCTTAAGACAATGGTAGAGGTGGACTATACCATCGGTTCCACTCCTATCCATTTTCAGTGCTACTAGGTTAAATCTTAGTTTTTGATAGTATCATAGTCTTGCATAATGAATCTCAAACCACTATCTTAGTCGTATTAGCTAGTTTATAGCTATGTTTGATTTCCTACCTCTTATTACTATTTTTAAAAATATCAAAATTACAATCTAGTTTACACAAATCAATATCCCAATTAATATTTATTTATTTACTAATTTTACTACTCAGACCCTTTAACTAAATTAAGAATAAAACCCCATTATTCTCAAAATTGTTAAATCATTTGGTGAACCCAACTTACTTCATTTGCACATATAAACCCTAGAAACCTTAGGGTAAATTCCTATTGATTTTTCCTCTATTTTTTTATTTTGTTACCTACATAATAAAATCACAAATTAGCATTAAATTTTAAAATTTTGTAGTAATTTTAAAATATATATTTTTCAAACCCTAGTTATCCATACTAGGTCCCAGTATTTTCCCAATAATTTTTAACCATTTTCCAAATTTTTATTAGCATATTTAAATCAAAAAATTATTTCAAATTTCAAAATTCACTAGTAAAATTGTCAAAAATATTTATTTTTCAAAACCCTAGTTGTATATACTAGGTCCCATTAAATCACTATTTTTCCAATAATTTTTTTATTTTTTACTTGCATATCTAACTTGAAATTCACTTTCAAATTTAAAAATTCATAGTAAATTGTTCAATTAATTATCTTTTAAACCCTAGTTGTCTCTACTAAGACCCATTGCTTCTTGAGGTATCACCTTACACCTATCATCAAATTACAAAAATGGACCTCACTTATTTACAAATTTTCCTTACATTTCTTGTAAATAATAAGGAGACCATACTAGGTCTTATCATGTACATGAATGATGAAGTCTATCATATGTTAGTACAAATATTGATTCATTGCATTTCATGCTTATTTTTCATTATATGGTATGATGTTAAGAAAATTATTATTAAACATGTTAAGATATCTCTTGCATTACCTCCCTTGGATCCTCTACCTCATACTAAGTCATGTTACATGGTCCATTTTAGTCTACCTAGGTCACTACCCATTGAAAGAGAGCCTAGTTGACACCCTTTGTCCCTCCTCCATCTTGACCTATTGATTATCTTCACTCTCCTCCCATAGGTACTGCTAGTCCTATACAAATAGTAGATAATGTGGTCAGATATGTTACTCGATGTGCCACCATGCCTTGTCCACCTAGCCAAGAGCCCCACCATGCTCATATTCCTTCTCATCCTAGGCCCAACCCATCTGCACAAGTAGATCCACACAAATCATATGATATTATTGATGAGTTGAGAAACACTCTAGCTAAGATTTCCATGTTAGAACTGATTCAAAAAGCTAATGTATTCAAGGACATTCTTTATCAGGCACTCACTCATACTTCTAGGCCCATTGATTTAGAGCCTACTTATTATGCATCAATGGTCAACACTTTAAAAATTATAGAAGATGTAATTTATTTTGATAGTGAGGCCATGCCTTCTTAGACAGTTATTAATCAAAATTTATGACTATTCATATAAGTTTAGGTCAAAACTAGCATAGTAAATAGAGTTCTTATTAATAGTGGTTCTAGACTTAATATATGTAATATCATATTTCTATAAACCATGGGCGTAGATATGGAATCCATGCAAAAATCATATAAGAATATTTGAGGGTTTTATGATATACCATGACAGACATTGGGCACCATTGTTTTATATATTATGGTAGGGCCTAAAACCCTCTCTACATAGTTCCAGTTCATGTCAGGTCCTCTTCATTATAATCTATTACTCAGATGACCTTGGATACATGCTATGGGGGTAGTTCCTTCTACTCTTCATCGATGTGTTAAATTTTTCCATGAAGGATACCTATACACATACCTAGTAGACAACCAAACATTTAGATATTGTCAAATTATAGAGTCATCTTCAACTATTTCACCAGATGGGACACCTCATCTCATAGTTTAACCACCACCTCATTACATTTTAATTGATCAGATACATACATATGAGGTTGGAGAGACTAGCACTTCTCACACTCCTCTACTTATAGCCATGTCCTCATCTCCAGATATTCATCCAATCACAACAGCTTCAACCATTCTAGTTACTCCATCAATCATGATTCTTACACTTGTTATAATTATACACTCACCGATGGTAGTTCTAATAACACTAGCTAATTCTATAGATATAGTTACACTATCAATTATAAATACTTATCCATCTTTACCATCTTATACTACTACAGTTGATGAGACTCTCATACCACATTTACTCCTTGTGGTAAATTCTAAGTTACCGCATATACATGATGTTGATACAAATTCTCAATCTTCTTCAGATGATGACATGACACCCACACTTATAGATGACTATTTGTGTAGATTTAGATTTACAAAATTAGGCCCAAGTGAGTACCGAGATGACTCTAAAACTCTCATTATACATCCTATATCACTCTTATCATCTCACACTAAACTCATAGGATATACTTCAGATTTGTAACCATAGACAAATCACTCAACACATATGATTCACATGGTTACCTCTATGGATATAGAGTCAGTCATTTAGATTCAAGTAGGTAGCACACAACATCAACCATAGATTATGTTATAAATGTTACTTGATCAGGGATTAATCACATTCCCTTTAGTGCAACACATATCCATTAGTAGACTATCATAGTAGGATGGTCATCCATTTTATCTCTTTCACAAGATCATAGGCCATAATATAAACTCATGTATAGCTTTACAATATAGATTGGATAAACTATAAGTTTAGGGTATTATTTAAATTATAACACCACCAACACTAGATCCACTACTATGACCAAAGCAATCTACTATAAGAGCTAAACATCCTAGAGGAGTGTCAACATCACCACCAAAGTAACCTTCAGTTCACCTTTGACATGATGACACCATGAACACAACATCTATATCATATGATGATGATCTTGAGGCATTTGATGATGTCTATATTCCCTTTCTCCATCTCATCCCTAACAAGATCCATCCTTAGACCCTTTACCCCTTTTAGCCTAGACTTTTATGTCATTATGTACATATTTCTTTATTCATGCTCGTATATATCCTTTTTTTTCAAATGTTTGTACATAGCCTTTTTGTAAATTACTTGTACATAGTCTTCCTGTGATTGATTGTACATAGTTCCTTTTCAATTTATTGTACATAGTCTCCTTATTGATTGTACATAGATCATAACATTTCAAAATACAAAAATAATATGATATTACATTATACCAAAAACAATAAAAAATTTCAAAATCCAAAAAAATTCAAATATGTCAAAACACCAAAAACATTTTGAAAATATGCATAATCCATGATCTACATTAATACTATGTTAGATTTAAATTTATTGTTCTATGCTATTGTTTGTCAATTTATCTACATTTTCATGTTTCATTTGATCTTCTTTGAATGTGTGCAGTGACTTCTAGCTCCTTGATTTCTTCACTCTACCCATTGAAGGGGTATCTTACTACATTCAAGATGCACATTGATATATCTTCCCCCTAGGAGAATATTCTACATGACTACACCATCTAGATTATGTCATTCCTAAACCACACACTTTATTTATGATGTTTATGTACATTATTTACTAGCTTACATAGATTACTCTATCGACACTTACTAGTATTTAGCACTTATGTATTTCTTAGCATATACCTAATATTTTACTAACATGTCTTGCATAATTTCACACTCTTACTTTGATTAGTTAGATGCAGTTGTATTTTCTATTATTTACATGCTTTATCTTCTTACTTAACATAACTTGATGTGATTGCATTTCTAGTTCATGCTTGTCTCCTATATGTGCCTTAGGACATTTGTCAATGTCCTTTGATTCTATTCATGTGTGTTCCTTAGGAAATTTTCCAATGTCGCTTGCTTGTACTCTTCTATGTCATTGTGGCTTTCATGCCAATTTACTTTATTCAATTGTATGTGTTTATGGCATTTGAACATGCCTTGTATGTCTGATTTCTAGTTTGAGTGACCTATGCCCATGTCCCTTATTTGCTTGGCCCCTTGTCCACTCTTTTATGCTTCTTGATTATTACTTTGTGTGTTTTTTTCTTGATTTATTTTTTATTGTTTTCAATGCCATGATCCAAATCATGCATTATCTTACTTTCTTGGATGACATGATGGACATCATGATCCATCCCTCCATGACAACTTACAACTAACAACTAACCAAAATTCTAGTTCTAGTTCAATACATTGCACATATTATTACATTATTATATCTATCTAGGCATACACCTATTGATATAACAATCTCTAAATACAGATCATGCTATATCTTGAGATATCTTGTTGTTTTTAATTGTTATATCATGTATATTTGCAACATAACACACTTATAGGGCTCTTTCTTCTGAGGGAAACCATTAAAAATTATTCATTCCTACCCTTAGAAGAGGGGGAAACAAATAGGGGTTTTGTCATAGAGATCAAATCTCCTATCAGTCAAAAAATCTAGTTTTAGAACACTCAAAACAAAAACCAGACATCAAACTAGTCAGAATAGACTAGGTAGACAGTGAAGATTCCAAAACAAGTTTTAGTTTTAACCCAGGATAACAACACCAATACTAGACTATAACATCGGTGCTTGCTATTGTTCATTGTCAATGATCTTAATCAAACAACAAGAAAACTATATTTTATAAAAGTAGGCAAAAAAGTAGGTTCAACTACAGTTTTACACTTTTAGAGCACTCAAAATAAATTATTTTTAGTACACTTTTGATTAGAGAATCTATATATAGGGGCATCATGTGTGTCATTATTGAATCTCACTTTTAATTTCAAATATGATAGTTGGTATAAGTTCTAGATGAAAATCCATGTTTAAGACACCAGTGATTAAGGGCAATGGGTGTGACACATTTTTTTTTTTTTTTTGAGTGTATAATTACCTAGGCATTCTCAGTAGTTTCATACCTTATTCCATCTATAGGTGGTTGGCATCATTTTGGAGTGGCTTTCATACAATCCTAATCTTCATCTTTCAACGTGGCTTTCATATAAGCCTAGTGCACCAGTTTTGGAGTGGATTTCATACAAGCCTAATATCCATCTTTCAAAATGGCCAAGAGTGGCCTAGTTTCTAGCATAAATTCAACTATACATGTTAACATTGTTATATTATAGAACATTCATGGGATTCAATATCCATCTCATATGACAAACACTTCATATCGATATCAATTCATAGCTTCACTTTAGGGGGAAATGATGGAGACAAAGGACTAGATAGCCTTTATATTCTTAAGCCACCTTTTTAGAGGGATTAGACACACAATCCAAACATCGATAAACACATGCATGACCACCTAGCTTCACTCAGTAGGAAATGATGGAGCCAAAGGAATAGCTAGCCTTTGTATTCTTGAGCCACCTACTCAGAGGGATTGGACACATAGTTCAAACATTGATCAATACATGCATGACCACCTAGCTTCACTCAATGTATGATGATGGAGAAAAAGGGCTAGCCTTTGCATTATTGAGCCATTTTATAGGGAATTGAGCACTTAACTATGTTCATGATATTACTCTTGGTACAACATCATCCAAAATCACTCAACATTACTCAGCATCAAAACAAGTTTTGTATTGGTTCACGTACCTAATGAGGTGTGTTGTTCCTTTATCTTCCTCTCTCTCTTACATAGCTTTGTACATTGTTATTTTAGATATAACATATCTAGTAAGAACTGATCTAATCTTTATTTTCTCTTATAGATTCACACTTTATAACATGCTCTTTCTATGCACACCCAACATTACAATAGCTTCATGAGATTCACCCTTGTAGGTATGTTCAGGTACACTTTTTATTTTTCCTTTATCCTATTATTTTGCTTCACTACATCACTAGAATAAAGGGTGGGGGCAAATGTAGTCATATAAAATGCAAAAAATGATAACTTGAGCATGGCTAATGACACCCAACCCATAGGTCCCTTTTTCTTACTCTCTTAACCCTCTTAGGCTAATTTTTATTAATTCTCAATCATCCTTGGCCTTCCTGACTTGGTCCCAACTCACCTAGACTAATCTTTCCAAGATAAATCAATCCCCCTAGGTCTCGTCTACTTTGGCCCTAGTACCACACTTGGACTATAACACCAGTACCACTCTTATCCACTTTTAGTTCTTTTATCCAAGTCCATTTCTAGCCCCATTGGTCAATTTATTCATATTCCCCATCCTTCTCCTTGTCAGCCTAAAGTGAGCACATTCAACCCATGACCAATAGATCCCTATAAAACCCATTCAAAGATAATTTAGAAAGGGTTGGAAAATATCACTAAGCAAGAAAGAATACAAGCAAAACTACTCAAAAAATCTTCCCTATGCTCTGCATATAGCTAACCTATACACTTTCAAGCCAATTCAAATCCTTACACTAGTCCATAGCCATCTCAAGCACATCTAGTTTAACATTTTGCATATCCATACACTTAATTTAAAAAATCATATCAAGTTGTAGAAATACATATGGCTTGATCCCTTTTCAGAGTATTGGTGTGTAGGTAACGTACCCACACAAGAGGTGTGGATACATGTTTAGTGAATATTACACACACTGACTCCCCCTCTTTCTCAAAATTGGTCAAAACACAATGTAATATAGGGTTTGAAGAGAAAATCTTCTCTATAGGGAGCTCTATATACTTTTAACTACCAAAACTTTATGGATAGGGCCAAACAGACTCGACAAACAAAACCCAAAAATCTTAGATCCTTAGGAAAATAGTTGTAAAGGTGGAATACAATGTCAATGCCACTCCTATCTAATCATAAAACAAAATTTAGATCTCAATTTGTGATAGTATCCCAGTCCTGCACAATGAATCTTAGACCACTGTCTCAGCCATATCAACTAGTTTCTAGCTAAAGTTGATTTCCTACCTCTTATTACTTTTTTTATAAATATCAAAATTACAATCTAGATTACATAAATCAATAGCTTAATTATTAATTATTTATTTACTAATTTTAATAATCAAACCCTTTATCTAAATTAGGAATAAAACCCCATTATTCCTAAAACTGTTAAATCACTATTGCCTGACATAACGCTGATGAGTGTTTGTATGGAAAACTTAACAATTGAATTTTTTTTTTCTAGATATACTCAGATTTACCAAGGATACAAGTTTGATTAGCTTAAACAAACCTAAGGGGGATTATGACATGGGCTCTTAAAATTAATCCTTCTTCTCATGCAATCCTTCAAACATGTAGAATTTTTAGAGCAAATGATCTAGCCCAACAACATGTGTTCATTTATCATATGATTGAGAGTGGAGAGTTTGTTGTGAGTTAGTCAGATCAAGATATGAATAAATTCTAAAGTATGTGATTTATCATGATAGTGTCTATTCATTTCTCATATGATTGAAATTGGCAAATTGGTTGTTAGTTGGTTGAATATGTGTTACACACTATTTATAGGAATTGTGTGAGTTATTCAAAAATTTACTTGCAGTTGTGGATAAGCACTCTTCTCAACAAAAAAAATCTTCTTTCTCTTCATAATCA
Source organism: Torreya grandis (assembly GCA_037957365.1). Classification (NCBI taxonomy): domain Eukaryota; kingdom Viridiplantae; phylum Streptophyta; class Pinopsida; order Cupressales; family Taxaceae; genus Torreya; species Torreya grandis. Next base: position 1,385,528 of record JARHVA010001651.1, read on the forward strand.
CTTGAAATACCTTTTTCTCTCTGTAACTTTCTATTTCTCCATTTTACATTTGGAAATCACTTTACAAAGTTATATTTTACTTTTCAAGTCATAAAGGGACAAGTGAATTGTAAAATAGAAAATTCTTATTGAAAAGGTAGTTATGAGTTGTTTACAAGGTGGTAATGAGGTGGTTATGCCTTCATCACCCATAAATATGAGTTCCATTCATTGTATAGGGGATGTTTTACACTGTGAGATTTTTTAACAAGAGAGAAAGAAGAGTTTGCATGTACAACTCTACAAGAAATCAATACAAGAATAATTTACAAGACTTTGCACTAGGATTTTTTTAATGAGTAATGTGTGTGAGTATGCTCATTCATTTTGGTTATTTATTTCAAATTTCCTATAATACCATTTTTTAATCATCAAATGATTTGGTGTTCTTCATATAGAAATCTGTCTAAATTTATGCAGAGATCTTTCAATCAAGAAACTTAAGTGAAAGTAAAGAGATAAATTTTAATTTATTTACTTTAGGGGATGTAGGTTTGTTTTTTGGTTCTTTGGTCTAAAAATATCCTTGGTCTATCATATTCATTCTTACATTTGGAGTTTATCTTTCTGAAGAAAATGATTTCTAACACCCATAATCCATCCTATATAGTCTTGGATAGTTGAGGCATTTTTCAATATTTAAATTGTAGAAAATTATATTTTCCTCCTTTTTGTTCCATTTTCTCCCTTATCTCCTCTTAAAAACTCTATTTTATCATTCCATTTCTCTATTCTACCACCTTCTAATAATTTCACATTAAAATTATGAACCCACGAAAAATAACATTTTTTAAATAGTTTCATTTTTTACATTATTACTGTCTTTCAATAAAGTTATGTATGCCTATTAATAAGAAATGAAATTTATCCCCACATTGTTTCCTAAAATCCCAAAATTCATTCCCTTAGAAAATTTCATCCAATAAATGGATTCTTTTAAATCCTTAGACAGGTCAAATTCTATACAGACTCACTTATTAGGGCACGTTGCATATAACTTAGATTGATCATGGTATAAAACCCTCTCTATGGATTGGACAATCTCATCAAGAAAGGACCATAGAGGCATTTAAAGGATAGGGAGTTCAATCCACTATAGAACCTGAATAGAATCCTAGTTAGTGAACTTAAGGTCATGAGGATGGGGAGTTCAATATAGACTAACACCCAAAGGGAAGCCTAGTCAATGACTTTAAATTCACGAATCCATTTGGGAATAATAAATAGTGTGTTTATTAGGAATAAAAAATATGATTTATCTAAAATATCATGGACTTGGGATGGATCCTTAAAATAGAAAATAAAGAAACCCTTTTTAAGGTTTCTAAATTCAATTACATGGACACCCTAGGGCTCCCACTAGTGTCAAAACTAGGCATTGAAGGACTCCTCTAAGGGGGTGCAACCAAAAAAATAAGTAATAAGAAAATAATTTTTATACCATTTACAAAAATAATCTACAAATTCATTCTTTAGACAAACCTCATGATGAGAGGGATATCTGGTAGTAATACCTCATCTTAGACTTTCAATATAAATTACTTGGCTCTCTTGGGACCCATCTTTATCACTGCCCATGACAACAGTTGTAACAGAGAAGGAAAAGGCCAATATATATAATATACCTACCTATAGGGCAGTACAACAAGTATAATAAATGTATGAAATAGCTTGGATATTATTAAAAACATGGTATGGAAAGAAGGGAATATAAGAAATTAGGAAAAAAACAAGGTTGAGATAAAACCCTATCAGAGAAATTTTCCTCTCCTCAGAGCTCGATGCTTTTATAGTCTATCTATTTCAAAATATGTGGTGAAAAAATAAAGAAAAAATAAAATAAATTATGTATTAATATTTTTTTTTAAATTATTATGGTCATGCTTTCCTTCTCATAGATATTCATAATGAAGTAGTAAATAATAATGAGTGTG
>JARHVA010001651.1:1392500-1590000 GCA_037957365.1 Torreya grandis
CACTCTAAATTCCCACACCATCATTATCTACCTGTAGTAGGAATTTGAGCTCAATGAATTAAATCACACATAAACATGTAATTTAAACTCAGAGTACCAAACTACCTAAGTAAGATATAGAGCCATTAGGACCAAATGCAAATAAATAAATAAACCATTCAAACCAACATTATAATCTTAAAACTAATTGCTCTAAACCATGATTAAATGAAATTAAAGATAAAAGGATTGGATAAACATTACCTTAGACTCATAATTTAGACATGGTGATTGCTTGATCAAGGATGTTGGATGCTTTTGATTGAAGGATTAGCCTAACATGAAGATCTTATGGATTCAATATACTGTAGCTTCAAGATCATGTGGGCATGAAGACTTTATGAATTTTCTAGATGGCTCCAATGGAGGATTGAGTTGTTTAAATAGAGGGTAGAGGGAAGGATCAATGGTTTAAATTCAAAGTTAGTTTGAGGAGATCAATTGATGAGGATTATCCAAGGAACTTAAAATTCCTTGGAAGGCTCTAGATTTAGAAGATTCTAGAGAGGAAGGTTGAAAATAAAGAGGATTATAGAACTGGAGAATTATAGAATCCTCTTAGGGTTTAATTGGGATTAAGTAGGTGATTAAATAAGAATTAGGTAAGTGATTAGGAACTAGGGGTGTAGGAGAGCCTAAGAATAGGATTAGTAGGTGGGTAGGTGGATCATGGGAATTTTAAAATTCTTAAATAATAGATAAGTAGCATTAGGATGGGATAATGGGGATTTAGGATAAATTATTTGATTGGTGGGGATAAATAAGGTTAGTGGATTAAGGTATAATAAAGGGGGATATTAGATGAATGATTATAATGGGGGAATAAATTATTGGGATTGAAGGGGATCAATTAGATAAGCAAAATTAGTGTTGACTAATAATATAATAGTGACGTTAAATGAAGCAATATAGTTTAGATGCATATAGTACCCATATGTGAAAAGAGGTACATTTCCTTGTTGAGAGATAGTGTATGGTATCTATGGTCTATGGTTGGTGTGAAAAATCACTCAAATGATGTTCTCCCTCCTCGTTGGAGTACTACACTAGAGATTACACTTAAAATTATAGATTAATATTTGGGTCATGGAGACCCTTGAGTCATGAAGACTCATGATTTGTGGAGATTTGTATCATGTATTATTATTTTAGATATTATTTAATAGTGAAAATTATAATATTTTATTCATTATACTTCTACATCAGTGGTTGTAATGTTGTATTAGTCAAAGCTAAAATTTTACTATTATTTAAATGATTTAGATGCAGTATTTATTGTTTATTCAATATTGTTCATGATTTGTTATATCTTTCATGGTGATCAACAAATAAATGGATTATCTATAAACCTTGTGTTTAACTAAATTAATATAGTTATTTAAAGACCACTAATTAGATTTCTTATAGTGAAATCTGTAAGATGAACATTGTAATTATTTTTAAAAAAATATTATATGTTGTAAAACCCAATGGGGTTGTTACATTGTGGTATAAAATATGATTTTCAAACTCTAGGACTTTATGTGTTCACTAATACAAACTTATTCTCCTATTAACAAGGAAGAACAATCTCACTAAATTGGTAAGAACAATCTCACTAGACAAGGAGGTGAGGGTAATTTGAATATTGATCCCCTTATTGATCTAAATTAGTTAGCCACTGATCAAACTATTAAGCTAGATCAAATCCTCACAACATTGAAAGAGACTAGGGACTAAGTCATGGCCATAGAATAGGAAGTGCATGCACATGTAGAGGAGAATTCTCAAGAAGAATATGAAGAACATCTTCCTGAGTAAGAACATCCTCAAGAGCAGAGGCATGAGGAAGTGCCATAAGAGGCAAGAGATCGAGTAGGTGTAGAGTTGACATATGATATGAAAAATTTGAATCCACCTAAGTTTGATGGAACTGTATTAGGTGATCAATATGAAGTGTGGCTGATAGAAATGGAGAGTTATTTTGATATTCGAAATTCATATGAAGTCATGAAAGTAGTCTAGAGAGCATATCAACTTATTAGTGAAACAGTAAATTAGTGAACAAATAAGAAGCTCAATATGAACCTTAACTCAATCACCACCACTTGGGAATAGTTTAAGATGCTATTTAGATCATGATGGATTTTGTAACTATACTTCAATTAGAAGATTAAATATTTTTAGTATCTTAATCAAGGAGACCTATCAGTGAGTGAATATCAAGAGAAGTTCACCAAGATCCTTAATTATGTACCTCAGTATTAGGTGATGAGAGGTTTTAGGATTAGTAAATTCATCATGGGATTAAAACCCCAAATTAGTTGTGAAGTATATGTGCATGGACCCTATAACACGGATCATGTTTTCGAGAAGGTAGTCAAGTAGGAATAAAAACTAAAATCTCTTGCCTAAGTTCAAGATAAATTCAAGAAGAAGTTAAGAAGTTATAAACTATATTTTAAATAGAACTGTAAGTAGAGGAGTGGAGATTCCAAAATTTATTTCAATAACTATAATTCTAAGTTCAGTAGTGGTTTAAGGAATAGGAAACCTGGTAATAGTTTTAAACAAGGTTTTAAAGGAAACCAATAGTTTGATAAGAAAAGACCAACTGGAGGTTGCTTCATATGTGGAGGTGACCATTATGCTCAAAAATTTATTCATAACAAGCCAAAAAACAAGGGTTTTTCTTCTTAGTAAGGTACATTCCAGAAATAGATTCATGTAGTTATGGATAATCATCAGGCTAAGAATCAAACTTTGCCCATAGATCTATTTGTTATTTCATTTGATTGTCTAGTTTCTATTTTGATTGACATGGGAGATACAAAATGTTATATTTCTCTTAGAATGCTTATTAAATTGTCTATAAAAGCTAGAGTTATGGAAAATGCATGGTTGGTATAGTATGGGTATGAGTCAAAGGTCAAAGTTGACAAGTATTTAATTGAAGCTAAGATTAGGTTACCTGAATTCACTATAGTAGTGAATCTTTTTGTTGCACTAGTGGGGTTATATGATGTTATCCTAGGAGTCAATTGGCTTATGAAGATTGAAGCCAAGGTTAACCATTATTTGAATAAGGTTGAGTTTCAAGATGATTTCATAAATCAAACACAACTTCAGGGTGAGAAAGGGGAGTTAAAGCTAAGACAATTTTTTTCAATTCATCTCAAGTGTTGAACATTGTCAATGATTAAGGAAGAGATTGTTAAGTATTATCATTGAGTGTTAAAATGTGATATTTAATGTTGTAATTAATGTCAAAGGTTCTTGTAAAGATGCATGTTTCTTTTATTGATGTCAATCTAATATCATTGATGTCAAAAGTTCTTGTGAAGATGTTTGGTCAAGTAAGCCTTGAGGTATGTGTTTGATGAGTTATGATTATGAGAACAATAAGTGTTGTTATTGTGATGAAAGAATACTATTTGAATAATGTTCTAATGTAAACTTGAATTAAATTATTGAGAAGCATTATGAGTGAGTATAGGTCAGTATAGAAAATGTAAATCATATTGTAATGATTTGTCTAGACCTATGAGATGGTATTTTCAGGTGGCATGATGAAATAAGTGAGCTCTAAAGAAGAAACTATATGATCTAAATATCTATATAAGTAGTTCTAAATATGATTTGAATGAGCTACAAAGATGAAAATGCTTTAAAGAACACTTGATAATGATTGAGCATGAAATAGGTTATTTATTTTATTCATGAGATGTTTATGGGCCTTGTAATTAATTAAAAGGTTATCTTTGAAGATCTATGTTTACAGCTCTAAAGATGCTACAAAGATCCCATTTGAGCTCTAAATATCTATAAGTAGCTCCAAATAAGATCTATTGAAGTTATAAATAAGAGTGAGTGTATGAGGTTGATTGATCATACATAAGAGGCATTGTAACATAGGTTATTTTCAAGGTAAAGCCTATAGGGTGGATAGAAGGTCAGATTTAAGGACTAATAAAACTTGCAAGTCAAGTCTTAGAAATCAATAAGAGAGATGGTGGATAGATGAGGTAATAGTATTAATTATCATGACATGGGTGAAAAATTGAGCATTGATAGAGGTGAATCAAGTTATTTTTAGTATGTGCATGAAGTTTCAAGATTTGGTTTACAAGAAAAGGTTTAAAAAGTATGTCAATGTTTATTGAGTGCACAGAATGAAAAGTTGTCTACCCAAAAAGGTTTTCTCAATGCTCATTGTCACATATAACATCTGCATGAGAACCTAATTTTTTTATGGTAAATTATGAATGGTTATAAATCAAAATTTTAAGCATTGTTTTTTTAGAAAGAGGAGCTAAGTTTTATGAATGATCATTAAGATTGGAAGATAGTCTAAACCCTCATAAAATTGTAACAATGACCTGATGTTGAAAATAATTTTCTAAATAGATCATAATAGTTTGATATGATCATAAAAGTAGTTGGAGGTTTATTTTAACTCTCCTAAGCATCTCTAGGTGTGGTTTATTTCTCGGGTGAGTGAGAAAACCCTACATGAAATTATTTATCTTTTAAAGATTTATTATAGTAGATAGAGTTAACCAAGTCAAAGTTGATAAGTTGATGAAGATCAAAGTGTGAGACTTTTATCTATTTTTAATGGAGATTTATAGATAGGTTCCTAACCTCAGGTGTTAAAAATTGGTGATCCAAGTTTGTCAATCATTGAATAGACCTTGTGGTGCAAATAGTAAGAAAATCAGGTAGAAGTGAGAAGATGTTTCTTGATGTGTTTGCATGTAAGAGTGATGCATTTAAATGCATGATGATATTTTTTGGGTCTTGAATGATATATCCATTATTTTCTTAATCTTTAAATCTAGTGTAAGAGGTTAAAACATTAAAGCCAAAATGGCTTATCTGACTAAATAGAGTATGTGAAGGAGAAGGTTAGCATATTGGTCTATAAGATCAATAGTTTTAATTAGAGATATTAATATGATTGATTGAGGTTGATATAATGTTGATATGAGATATTTTTAATTTATTTAAATCCATTGAAAGCATACAATCATATGTCATATGTTCATGTTTCCTTGACTATGTTTTGAAGTCAGTTGGTAGTTCTATGTGAGCAGTTTACAGAGAAGAGTTTGAGCCTATATGCCCTGAGTTGAAGCATTAGATGAAGTTTATGATAACCTTAAGGTCACTATGTTTCATAATATGTGATTTTTTTCCATGTTTTTTTGTCAAAGTTGAGTTTATGCCTTAGTTATTCAAGATAGAGTTTCTATATATGCACAGGCCTTTTATGAACAGTAATTTGAGAAAGGGTTCAAATGGTGGTTGGACATAAAATGTGTTGTGGACATAAGGTGAAGTTTGATAAGATATATTTGAGTGGAATATGATTTTTTCCTTCCATTTTAGGTGTTTTAATATGCTTTAACAAATATCAAAGGGTAACATGCTACTAAGAAGACCTTTTAGGTCTCCATTAAGCCTAAAAGAGGAGTAAGGGCTAATTTATCTTTGGCCGACCTAATATATTAATTGATTAATGATTAAGGCATGTTAATTTAATATGATAATAACTATTCATGTCTGACCTAAAATATAAGAATGTGTGGCTTACTAAAAAGGATATGATCAAGTGACTTTTATAAAAGCAAGATAGTTTAGGCCTATTTATGTGTGCTAATAGAGTGAAGAGAATAAGAAAATGATATAGCTCATTAGTGAGAATAAAGAGGTCATGAAAAATATTATATAATTATCATAAATATCAAACATATATTCTACATATGAGTATCAAGGTCATAAGACCTAATCAAGCCATGAAAAGGGCTAGTTGAGTGAAGAAGGATAGAAGCTAGTTTGAGAGCAGAGGGATGTGAGGTAAAAAAGAAGATTCTGTGAGTTTACACAAGTGTTAAAACATATAAAATAAATGATATGACTTATTCATGTACATATACAATGTTTCATGAGTGATTTCATGATAGTTTCAATCCATATAAGGGATAATTGAGTGAAGAAGGTAAAGGTTAGTTTTAGCTTGTGGGAGAGGCATATTTGAGTGTCATAAAGAGCATAAGAAAGATAAAGAGCATGAAAAAGGAAGAGAGAAAAATAATACCATCATAATTTTTTTATAATCATCAAGAAAAAGGTGGATAAATCATTGGTGGATGAGTGGGTGTTGAGTCAACATAGTATTGATTGAGTAGGTGCTTGATCAACAAGGGGGTTAGTGCCTCCTAGTAAGCTGGCAATTGCTAAAACTAAGTGGGTGCTTGGGTAATTAGGGTGTAGTGATCCTTGATAAGATGGTGATAAAATAAATAATCTATTAAGTTGGTGTTCCAAGTTTAGTGGGTACTCAACTATATATTGATTCATTGCTTTATAGGATTATAGTCCAAGCTGTGTTTTAGTGGGTTTTATTCCACATGAGGGTTTCCCACATATATGATGTGTTATGGTGTGTTATCATGTTTCATGTATATTATATCATTATAATGTTTCTAGATCATTATGTTGGATATTTTTTAGTGATGTCAAGAAGGTGTCCATGTGAGTGGATGAAGTGTTTTGATAGTCTAAGTGACAATGACAAAGTGTGTAGTGTGTTTGTCCTATTATGATTAAAGTAAGCTAGGTTAATTTTCGGAGTTTGTCTGATTAAATATATGCAAGAGGTACCATAAGAGGTTTTATATGATTTGAGTGCTTGTGTACATGATTTTATTTCATCTAGTTGATCATTATTTTCATCTAGACATTTCGGGTCTAGTGATAGAAAATTTGAGTAGGTAGATTCTTGACATTGCCATTACCATGTATAGATGATTTAGGGGGAGTTAGTCATATGGGTGTGATCACATTTAGTCCAAATTTTATACGGTTTAAGTTTAAAGTAATTCATTGAAGTAAAATATAATATATGAGGATGCAAAGTTGGATTTTTCAAACAAAATTCACTAAGTTTCTATACTTGGCCAAATTTGTAAAGGAGCTCAAGTAGGGCCAAGTAAGCATATTGATAGATTAATATTTCACATGTGTGAATATTTAATAATTATTTGATCATATGGGTATATTTATTTTTATACCTAGTTATTATGTGTTAAATTTTATATCATGTAATGAAGCACAACAAAAGATATGTAAGTGCAAAGTTGGGATCTCAGATAGTTTGACAATGTTTTCCATAGCCAAATTTGTATGTGGTAAGAAAAATGAGTAGTCATTTTGATGGTGTTATATTTTGAATATGAATGTGTTAGGATGAAATCATCACATGGGTTTGTTCATTTTTTTCCTAGTTGCTATGCACTAATTTTTAGGTCATGCAATGAAGCACATCAAAATATATGCATGTGTAAAGTTGGCCTTCTAGGTAGTTTTAGGCATAGTTGGCTCTGTGGTAGAAAAAATAGGAGTGAGAAGATTAATGGTGTTATATACATAATATACAAATGTTTCAAGATAATTTTTATACATGTTTGGATTACTGTATGTGAGGAGATCATATGATCCAATTTTTAGATCATGTGACTTAGTGCAACAAAAGTTATTAAGGTCCAAAGTTGGAATTCCAGGCAGATTACAAAGGTTCCCATACTTAGTCAATTTTGTAAGAGATAAAGATTAGGACCAAATGAATATCCAATGGTTAATGAGTAATCATACATATTGATTTAATGGTGTGTATCAATTTTAAAAGGTCAACATGATAGTTGGTTAATAAGTTAAAGATCAAACAAATTTTGAAGAGATCAACGGATCGTGTTTTTTTCAGGATGTCAGGAAAAAGTAAGATGATGCCGAGTGTTTAAAGTTTAAAAATAGGTAGAGGTATATACCAAGTTACTTATAAGATCTAACATAAAGTAGGTAGTTATATAAATATAGATCAATGGTGTGTATTGAGAGATGAGTTCAAAGTGTCCAATGTTTAACACATATAAAGATCGAGCTACGTACAAGAGATTTATGGAGTGCATTAAGTCAAATAGTCAATACAAAGATCCAAAAATGAGAGATGAATGGTAAAGACCGATCAACTTATAGTAAGATCAATTGTGCATATTTGGTTAAGCTATAATAGGGCATGAGATGAAGTCAAAGTGTCTGAGGTTTAACTGTGACTTTTGGCATTTGAATATTTGAATTTGTAAAGGGAAAAACCTATGTTCTATAATTTTCCTATAAATTTTGATCTAAGATGAATTTGTTGGAGTAAAAATCAAAGTTATATAGGACTCCAAGGCACATATAGTGAATCTATTTACTAGGTTTGAATGTTTTTATAGTCAAATATATTGATCTCTAAAGATTATTGTGTGTTTGATTAGGTTATGTAAGTGACCCAAGACAGATGGTTGAGATTGTTTTGATGGTGTCTAGATGCTCCATGATGAATTATAAATTAGGGAGCGTTATAGCTTCTATGAAGATGATTTGTGTGGTCTTTGTATGTTTGACCAATCAATATTTTATATGAACAAAGGCTTAGAGTTTGACTATGTGTTTTTCATGATGTTCCTATGCACCAGTTCAATGTTTGAGCAGATTGATCATACACAGAGGTGAGAAGAGTTGACTGTGATCATTTGATCAACTCAAAAGAGTCATGTGGAGTGGAACTATGCATTTGTAAGTTTTTTTTATGTTTTTATTTCACTTGATGAAGTGATAAATGGGTGAATAGGTCTCCATGAGACCTATAAAAGCTACAAGGGTCTAATTGAAAGGTGTAGTTACTTAAGGGTGACCCATAGATGCTATATCCAACCTATGAAGATTGTTTTTAGTCATGTATTAATGTGAGAGAATCCTTAATAGTTAAATCAAGTCTAATCACCAACTTAGAAGTTATTTATCATGAATGATTTATATATATTGAAACCAAATGTGATGGTTTCTAGATTTGAACAAGGCTTGTGTGAGTGGAGTGTGCATTAAAGAAAAGAAGAGATGGTAGGTAGTGTTAATTTTGGATGACTTGATGAGTAGAGTAGTTTTTTTTATTATGTGCATGATTTGAAGGTCATATTTTTGATATCATAATAGTGTTCTTGCAGGTTTGAAGATTGAATATGTGCAAAGAGGTTTGAATGTGTTTATGAGGATAATTTGAGTGAATAAGGAGAGAGATTGTGGCATGCCTATGTGAAAGGCCTATATGAGATAGAAAGGGAGTTTGTGTAGGGATTATAAAATTAGAGATCCATCATTAGGTATTGAATACATCAATTCTAAGGTGGAGGTGTTCATTTCATAGGAGGGTCTAAAGGACTTGATCTTCCTTAGGGGCAGTTGCTCCTTGTGAAATAGTGGTTTCACTAAAAGACTTGGGTAAGAGGGAATTGATGAAGGTTTCAGGTCAAAAGGACTTTACCAATAGGTGGTCAGGAGGACTTAATCATCTTAGGGTTAGGTGCTCCTTATGGAATAGTTATTTCATTAAATCTTAGTCAAAAGGACTTAACTAGTCTCTAGTTTATAATACATTATAGGACAAGTAGTCCAAGTGTTTACAAGTTTGAGAGTGGGGTTTATTCCCTAAGAGGGTTTCCCACTTAAATCTTGTGTTATGTGTGTGATCTTGCATTATCTTCATTGTTCATTGTTATAAACATCTTGTATGCTTCATAAATGGTTATATTGAAATCTTAAGTGTTTGAAGGGTTTAGAAATTGAATTAGATGATTTTTCACCACTAATTCACCCCATTCTCAATGGATTATACCTCTAACACATTTATATTTATTATATGGTTAATGTATATGTGCATTTTTTGGATGTGTAATTGAAATAGTCAAGTGAAAGGAAATTTTATAAGGGCATTGATTTACCCCCATCTTAGTGGTTATGCTTCTAACAATTGGTATCAGATCCTAGTCCTTTGAATTAGGTCTAACAAACTAAAGGAGATCCTAGAAGCACAAACATGAATTGTGATGATGACAACATTTTAATTTCATAAGCTAAGTATGGAAGAGAGACGTTGAAGTTTGAAGGCAAGAAGAAGTGATATAAGGTAAGTGAAATTAAAATTTATGATGATGATTATGATTGTATTGATCAAGATATCAATGGAATTCTATTTATGGCAAAATAAATAGGTTGCTCACAAGAAGAAGATTACATTATTTTTGGAGGTACAAGTAATGAATCAGATGAATAAGTCTACTATGATAGTGAAGAAGGAGAAGTTGAAGTAGATCTTGAAGCTAAGATCATATGTGTTCTAGATGATTTAAAGCACCAAAATAAGATGAATCATGAGTTGAGATCTATGGTCAAGGATCTTGAGGATAAAATATGTACCTTGAAGGGTAACATGGTAAAATAAGTTAAAAGGGATGAAAAAACCATCAAGGATATTAAGAATAAATTAGAGGTTACAAATACAAGTCTGAGATCAAAGGAAGTTAAATTTGATCAATTAAATATCTATCTAGGTTCCTTGAAGTAGATTTAAAGTAGGCATCAAGAAAATTAAATACCTATTAGAAATTTGAGAAGAGTTTAGGTGTCCTAGATGACATATTGAGTAGTTAGATATCTGCAAATTTCAAGGTAGGTCTTGGATTCAAAGAAGACCACAAATAAAAATGTCAAGCTAAGGAGAGTCAAACCTTAAAGGTCAATGGTCTACCAAATAATTATGGTACTAGTAGAATAAATAAATCCCTTTAAGACATAATAAAACCATAAGGTATGCAAGTTATTTTAATGGTTATTATTTCTCTTATAGCTAGTTTGGTCATAGAGCAAGAGACTATAGAAGGAGAAACTATAAAATATTAGTCAAGAATGTGTATTCATGGAGATATATACATAATCATGGTATGATATATGTTATTTTCTATAACTATGATCAAATAGGAAACATTAAAAGATATTTCTAGATGAGGCATATGAAGAAGACCAGTCAAAACAAGAAGGTTTGTATTCATGTCACTAATAAATGGATCAATAACACAAACCCTGTAAATAAGGTAAATATGGAGTAAAAGACTGAAGGAAAATAAGCTATGATAGAGATCAAGAATTCAGACCCTGTAAAGAAGGTGAAGGAAGAATAAAATTCTAAAGGAGAAGATTCCATGCTAGCTCAAATTGCATTACATTTTCATAATAAAGTCATGAAGTTTATAGATAGTGGTTGCTCAAGCCACATGATAGAATATAAAGAAGGTATTGATTTTCATAAGTATGTTCAAATTAGTAAGGATGAGTCAAATAATTCAAATTAAATCAACAAGGATGCTATTAAAAACAAGAATTTTGAATCTCCTAGAGTGAAGGATAAAAAGCAAATCAAGGTCTGAAAGCCAAAGACAGTAAAGGTGAGTCATGATCAGTCTACTAGTCAAGATGGATTATTTTCTAAGGTAGAGTAAGGATCAAAATTAAAGGATTATCAATAATAATTGTTACCTACATGCATTGACAAGGCAATCAAAAATAATAAGAAGGATGACAAGGTGGATGATTCAAATGCTTCAATTAGCCATAAGTGGATTCTAAATAAGGACTATCAATCTCATGATTTCAAGATGACTGAGAAGACTGGATTGGAGATCTGGGAATATCCTAAGTTTATGTGTTTTAGTGCCCTATTAAAATGGGTGGCTCTATTAAGCTTCATGGATAATTTATTTTATCAATAGAAGCATGAGGTTGTAATCAAAGAAGGGTTCTTGTTGAGAAGATTCTATGTTGTCTATGTTGCAAGCAAGGAGTTGAAGAAGGATATTATCCATTCTTGTGTTGTCTATGGTTTAAAGTGTATAAGTTAGTATGATGAGATACCTAAGGCCATTATCAAGTATCTGAAGTCAAAATATGTAGATAGTTGGTATACAAGAGGTAAGATTTTGATATATATTTATTCGAGTAGTTGAGCTTGATCTGTGAAGACAAAGGGGGAGTCCCTATTTCTACAGTAGATATCATGAATGGGTTAGCCTTGTGTAGTCATATAAAATGTAAAAAAGGGTAACTTGAGTGTGAATTTTGACATCCAACCCATAAGTCCCTCTTATTTTCTATCCTAACCCTCTTAAGCACCTTTTCATTGATTCTTGGTCATCTGTAGGCTTTCAAGACCTCATTTTAGCTCAGCTAGGACCCTTTTCCCATGCTTATTCCATCCCCATAAGTCCTAAACTTATATGATATAAGCACTGGGGGTTGACTATAGTGTTGGATCCTAGGGTGTCCCCTTTCTAACATTCCTATCCAATCATATTTTGATCCTATTTTACCATTTTTCCTAGATTCTTCTTGTTCATTTTGACGGCCTAGTGCGGTTGCATTCGACCCATGACCAATAGATCCCTATAAAATTCCATTCAAAGATCATTTAGAGGGGGTTTACAAATATTATCAATCAAGTAAGAATACAATTGAAACCACTTAGGTAATCTTCCTTATTTTCTATATACAACCATCGAATACAGTCGTAAGCATATTCAAATCTTTGCACTAGTCCCTAACCACCTTAAGCACATCCATTTTAGCATTTATTGCATTCCCATATCATAATTTTGCTAAACACTTTCAAAGGGAGAAATACATATGGATTGATCCCTCTTTAAAGTATTGGTATGTAGGTAACATGCCCATATATGGTGTGTGAAATATGTTTAGTGCATCTTATACACACTAACCCCCCATTTCTTGCTTGAAATTGGTTAAATTACAATGGAAGATAGGGTTTTGAATATTAAATCACATCTAAATGATCTCCATAGACTTATACTCTTCAATATTTCAGAGACAAGGTAACACAGACCTATCGAGCAAAACCCAAAAGGCTCGGATCCTCAAGACAATAGCAGTAGAGGTGGAATATAACATCAATGCCACCCTATCCAATTCTAGTACTCCTATCCAATCATAAAATTAAAGTTAGATTCTAGTTTGTGATAGTCTCCCAAACTTACATAGTGAATATCAAGTCTTATCTCAATCGAATCAACACAATTTAAGATAAGTCTTATTTTCTTCCCTTTATTGCTATTTTAAGAAACATCAAAATTACAATCTAGTTTACACAAATCCATAGCCTAATTATTGAATGTTATTTACTGATTTTACTACTCAAACTTTTAAATAAATTAGGAATAAAAACCCCAAATATTCTTAAAAATGTTAAATCATTTGGTGAACTCAAATTAATTTGTTTGCACACAAAAAACCCTAAAAACCCCTAAGGTAAAATTCTTACTCATTTTTCCTATAAATTTATGAAATTTTACTTAAATATTTAAATCATAAATTCATTTTAAATTTTAAAATTTAGTAGTAAATTTTAAAATTTAGTAGTAAATTTTAAAATAATTTTATTTCAAACCCTAGTTTCCCATACTAGGTCCCAATATTTTTTCAATAATTTTCTTACAATTTTTTGAATTTTTACTAGCATATCAAAATCAGAAATTGACTTCAAAATTCAAAATTTAATAGTAATTTCAAAAAACTATTTTTCTCAAAACCCTAGTTACACATACTAGGTCATTCAATCAAGCATTTTCCAATAAATTTCTAAATTTTTAGTTGCATATCTAAATCAAAAATCCAATTTCATTTTCAAAATTTCATAGTATTTTGCAAAAATATCATTGTCAACACCCTAGTTGCATGTACTAGCTCCTATCTGCTTCTTGAGGTATCACCTTACATGTTTATGAACTTCGTATCCTTTTTATGTAATTTCTAATTAATTTTTTTATGACTCTTCATTTTCTATATTTAGTACTTGACTTTTCTAGCATGTTGTTTATTACAAATTATCACAAAAAATTCAAACATATTTCAAATTATTTTCCTACCTTTCCATGAAACTGATAAAAAGGAACTTCAATAACTCTTAACCAAACATACTGATATGCAAGATGATATGATTAAAATTCTACAAGAGAAAAAACAAAAAATGAATAATGGTCAATCTTCTCAAACCACAGAGTAGCCACTTGCAAATGACACTATGAGGGCAACTATGTATCAACAACCCCCTATAGCAGCCCAACCTTCTTCTATGCCACCAGCTACAACTAGTACATTTTTATCTCCTGATGTGGTAGCCCTTATGAAAGAGATAAGATCTATTCAATCCAAGGTGATACATCTTGAGCAAGGTGCCTCTAGACCTACATAGGATTTGGATTCTTTTGCTTTACTACATACACTATTGGCACATCACATTGCTTCTACACCCTTACTACAACGTTTTGTTCAACCCAAGATTACTCTTTATGATGGCAAGGGTGATCCAAAGATACATTTGAGATATTTTCATGTAACATGCTTTGAATACATACCAAATGATTGGCTACTTACCAAGCTCTTTCCATGGAGCCTAAAGGATTATACTTTACAATCGTTCTATAGTCTACCAAATCAGTCAATTAGTTCATTCAATCCTTTAGCTGACATGTTCCTAACTCATTTTAGCATTAACATTGGTGACAAGGTTTCACATGCCCAAGTTGCACAATAAAGACAAAGGTCAAATGAGCATCTCATAGATTATGTTTTCTGATATAAGACTATCTTGGCTAAGATGACTAGCCCCATGACTGATCAAGAGTTATAAGATCTCTTCAAATAGAGTCTCTTACCAGTTTTGCATGAATCAATTATGTTCAAAATATTCTCTTCCTTCAATGAATTATGTCACACACTAAAGGAATGAAAAATCATGTTAATTTCAATGGGAAAACTTAAGTACACATGTATCTCAGAAATAACTAACAAGAGTAACAACAAAACCCCATATAAGGTCGAATTCAATGATAATAAGACTCATAATCAATTAATAGTTAGCATAAATTTTGAGCCCCCTCAGCATGTGGTTTTATCATCACCCCCTCACCATATATTTACCAATCTACCAGTATCTCCAACTAGAGTTTTACAGTAGCTTTTGAAATGTAATATCATATCTCTCCCTCTTATTCAGGAAGTTGACCCAATAAAGCCTCTACCACATGGATATGATTAGCATGAATTTTATGAGTTTTGCATGGCACTAAGCCATCAAATAAATAGATTCATTAGTTTGAGACACAAGACACATGATTTGATAGATGGAAATCATATTGATCTTGGCACTTCAATTAAGCCTCCTTAGGGAAAGCAAACACAGGATAAAGCATTGAAAATATTTTTTATCCTTTTTTGTAGCATTCCAAAAAAGAGTTAGGAGATACATCAAATGTTCACCATGCATATCATGCACATCCCCCACTAGATACATATAGGGCACCTTTAGTTAAGTTACATCCTTTGAGAAACATGACTTGTGTATATAATTCTAGATTTCTAGCTAGACCTTTTATCTCTTTCTTAGAGAATTATATCATTGAGGATGATTCAGATTATCATGCACTCTTTATCAAAGTTTACATTCATAATAATCCTATTCATAGTGTCCTCATAGGTAATGGATCTAGTTTAAACATGTATATTATGACATTACTATAGTATTTGAGATATTCAGAGTAGGATATTACCTCGATAAACACATTTATCAATAGATTCAATGGACACATATATTCATTGGGTGAAATTCTACTTCATCTATAGGTTGGTCTAACACACATGTCCACAACATTCACTATTATCCCTAGTGCAGGAGTTTTTGATATGTTACTTAGTCAACTATGGATTCAAAAACTCTAAGAAATACCTTTTATAATTTAAATATGCATGAAATTCAATCATGCTAATCAAGTTGTTACATTTGGTGGAGTTTTATATGAGTTATCACTCCCCACTTCAGATCTATCTTCCACTTTGCAGTCACCAATTTCATTTCAGCCACCAGTTTTAGTTTCTCCACCAATTTCAATTATTCTCCCAGTATAGATTCTAACATAGTGAGGCATATATCATTAACACAGAGGGTTCATACACCTCCATAACTTTAGGATTCTAGACAGCTTCTATCTATAGTATTTACACTCAAGGCAGTCACATTGAGATCTCATGCATCTACACATAGAGCACATGTTTAGAGAGCTTCTCCTACTACTAGATGGGTCCCTAAGAGCCTTAAAATTGTATCCACTTCTTAGAGTTATATGAGGGCCCCATAATTAGTTTCTACTTCAATGATTTTAGAAAATTTAGAACATATACTACTTTCAGAGCCACAATCTCAACATTTACATTGTGCTTCATGATCACACATGATTCCACTTCTTGATACATGACACCATGATAGGGAGTCTCACATGAGACTCATCGGTTAGTATCATCTCTCCTCAACCTTACCTATACATAGTTCCTTTACTTGATTATACATAGTCTCTTTCTAATTGGTTGCACATAGCTCAAATACTTCAAAATTTATAAACAATTCAATAGTTTCAAAATCCAAAAACATTCAAATAATGAAAAAACACCAAATAAATTTTGATTGTATGCATCATCCATGTTTTAAAATAATACTACTATTTACTTACATTTGATGTTCTATTCTATTATTTGTCAATTTATCTACATTACCATACTTCACTTGATCTTCTTTGACTGTGTGCAGTGAATTCTAGCTACTTGATTGGTTCACTCTACCTATTGAGGGGGAATCCTAATTATACATTCAAGATGCACATTTATATACATACCCACTAGGGGCATCTTCTACATGACTACACCAACTAGTTTATGCCATTCCTATACCACACACTCTAGTTATCATGTTGATGTGTATTAATTACCAACTTACATAGATTATATTATCAACACTCACTAGTATATAACACTTGTGTATTTCTTACCATATACATAGTATTGTACCAATATTTTTTACATACTTTCACTCTTACTTTGATTAGTTAGATGCACTTGTATTTTATAATATTTACATGCTTTATTTGTATCTTGGTGTGATTACATTTCCAGTTCTTGCTTTTTTTCAATATGTGCCTTAGGACATTTACCAATGTCCTTTGCTTCTATTCATGTGTGTGCCTCATGACATTTTGCAATGTCCTTTTCCTATACTCTTTTATGTAATTGTGACTCTCATGCCAACTCCTGCTTGTTTCAATTATATGTGTATGTGGAATTTGAACATACCTTGTATGCTTCTTTACAATCTAAGTGACATGTGTCCATTTCCCTTTTTTTCTTAGCCCCTTGGCCACCTATGTATGCTTCTTTCTTCTTGATTTGTGTGCTTATTGTTTGATTGTTATTTGATTGTTTACAATGCCATGATCTAAATCATGCATTATCTTGCTTATTAGATGCCATGATGGACATCATGATCCATCCCTCCATGCCAACTTACAACTAACACTTCTAGTTCCATTTTAGTACATTGCACATGTTATTACATTGTTATATCTATCTAGGCATACTCCCATTGATCTAACAATATCTTAATACAAACCATGTTATATCTTGAGATATCTTGTTGATATCATTGCTATATCATATATATTTGTAACATAACACAATTTTAGGGATATTTATTTTGAGGGACATCATTGTAGGGTCTCCATTCCTACCCTCAAAAGAGGGGGAAATAAATAAGGGTTTTTCTATAGAGACTAGAGCTCCTACTGATCAAATAATCCAATTTAAAAACACTCAAAATAGTAACTAGACACCAAACTAGGAAGACAGTCAAGATTCTAGAACAATCATTAGATTTAGCCTAGGATAATAACATCAAGAATGGATTATAGTGTCGATATCATTACTATCCATTTTTGGTGCTCCTATCCAAATAATAGAAAAACCAACTTTTCTAGAAGCAGGCAAAAAATTAGGTTTAGCTATACTTTTGCACAACCATACCAGTTTAGTAAACAATAGTTTTAGTAAAATTTTTCTCAAAAAATTTAGATATAGGGGGCATCATACGTGACATGATTGGTTCTCACTTCAAATTTTGGATATGGTGGTTGGTATAACTTCTAGATCATAATCCATGTTTTAGACACTAATGATTGGGGGTAATGTATGTGGCACATTTGTCTTCTCTTCTTTTTGATTTGAGCATTATCTAGGCATTATTAGTAGTTACATGCCCTATTCCATCTATAGATGGTTGGCATAATTTTGGAGTGGCTTTCATACAAGCCTAACCTCCACAATCCTAAGTTCTCAAGTGGCTTCCACATAAGCTAGATTTTTAGTTTCAGAGTTGCTTTCATATAAGCCTAATCTTCATCTTTTAGAGTTGTCAAGAGTGGCCCATTTTTTAGCATATATTCAGCTATCCACACCAAAAAATTTAGATGAAAGTACATTCATGGGCTTTAGGAACTATATCATACAACATACATTTCATATTGGTATCAATTCATAGCTTCACTTTATGGGGGTAATGATGGAGCCAAAGGACTATCGAGTCTTTATATTCTTGAGCCACCTACTTAGAGGGATTGGAAACATGGTCTAAACATTAAAAAACACATGCATAACCTCCTATCTTAACTTAGTAGGTGATGATGGAGCCAAAGGGCCAACCTTTACATTCTTGAGCCACTTTCTAGGGAATTGAGCACTTAGCTCTGTTCATGATATCACTTTTGGTATAACATCACATAATATTACTTAGCATCACAATAGGATTTATAATGGTATACATACCTAGTGAAGTGTATTCATTCCTTTCTCTTCCTCTCTCTCTTAACCAACTTTGTACATTATTATTTTAGATATAACATATCTAGTAAGAACTATTCTACTCTTTGTTTTCTCTGGATAGATTCATACTTCACAAAGTGATCTCTCTATGCACACCTAACATTACACAACTTCATGAGCTTTACCCTTATAGGTAAGTTCTGGTACACTTTATCTTTTTCATTTATCCTATTATTTTACTTTGTTGTATTACTAAAATAAAGGGGGGGGGAAATGTAGTCATATAAAATGTGAAAATTGGTAACTTGAGTGTGACTTATGACATCCAACCCATAGGTCACTCTTGCTTGCTCCTAACCCTCTTAGGCACATTTTTGATGATTTTCAATCATCTGTAGGCTTTAAAGACCTCATTCTAGCTTAGCTAGGACCCTTTTCCCATGCTTATTCCATCTCCCTAGGTCCCAAACCTAGAGGATAGGAGTGTTGGGGGTGGACTATATTGTTGGATCCTAGGGTATCCACTTTTAAACACTTTTGTCCAATCATATTTTAAGCCTAGGTTACTTTTTTTCCCAGATTCCTCTTGTTCATTATGTCATCTTAGTGTAGTTGCATTTGACCCATGCCAATAGATCCCTATAAAATCCAATTCAAATATCATTTAGAGGAAGTTGAAAAATATTATCAAGTAAGCAATAATATATGTGAAACCATTCAAGAAATTTTCCCTATTCTCTGCATACAACCATCTAATACAGTCCTAAGCATATCCAAATCTTCGCACCAGTCCCTATCACCTCAAACACATCTAGTTTAGAATTTATTACATTCTCATATCATATTTTCACCAAGAAATTTCAAAGGGAGTACTGCATATGGCTTGATCCCTCTTCATAATATTAGCATGTAGGCAGTGTGCCCACACATAGGGTGTGAAGTGCGTTTAGTGCATCTTACACAAACTACCCCCCTTTCTTTCTCAAAATTGGTCAAAATACAATGGATCATAGGGTTTTAAAGATTAAATCACATCTACAGTGAGCTCCACATACTTATAGGCTTTGATATTTCAAAGATATCGTCACATAGACCTACCAAATAAAACCTAGAAAGATCAGATCCTAAAGACAATAATGACATAAGTGGACTATCGTGTCAGTGCCACTCCTATCTAGTTCTGGTGCTCCTATCCAATCACAAAACAAAATTTAGATTCTAGTTTGTGATAGACTCCTAACCCTACATAATGAATATCAGGTCCTATCTTAGTTGAATCAACATAATTTAAGCTAAGTCTTGTTTTCTTCCTTTTATTATTATTTTTAGAAACATCAAAAATGTAATCTAGTTTACACAAATTAGTAGCCTAATTATTTAATGTTATTTACTAATTTTACTACTCAGACTTTTAACTAAATTAGGAATAAAAACCCCAAATATTCTCAAAAAGTTAAATCACCTTGTATATATGGTCAACAGTTTGATCTTCTTTAGTCATATCAAGGAAGGTATGTAATTTAAATTTTGTAGTTCTTTGAAAGAAGATATGATTGGTCTAAGGAGGAGTTTGGTATCTCTAAAATTGATTGCTTTTGATATACATGGAATTAAGGAGAGATTGTGTCTAAGATGCTTCATAGACTCTATTTGATGAGTTTTTGATGGATCAGCTAGGAAAATAACATGATTTAGATAAGTTTATAAGACTTGATTATCATAAGTGGTTTCCATAGTTTCTTAGGAGTGTGTGCCATATAGTACCTTTAATAGATAGTATCTTCTCATAGGGAGAGATTATGTTTTCATTAGTTTTATAACATCTTTGATATCTACTAATAATAGAAGCATGGTGGATGCTTAGCTTTAGGGGGAGCTATTCAAGTTGATTAACTAAATCTTGATCTATGTTGAAGTGGTCTTGTAATCTATTTTCATTCAAAAAAAAGTTATAGTTTTGGAAGATCTTTGCCATTAATGTCAAAGGGGGATAAAGATCAAAAAAAATGAGAAAAGGAGAAATACTAGAAAAGATGAGAAAAAATATAGATCTAAAAGCTCTAAAAGGGATAAGGAAAAGGCAAGAACCAGGTCTAACAAAATATTTCCATCAAGAGTGGTTGACATAATTTTTTGAGTGTGTTTGCCATCAATGACAAAGGGAAAGATTGTTAAACATTATCATTGATTAAGGAAGAGATTGTTGACCATTGTCATTGAATTTTAAGATTTGATATTTAATGGTGTCATTGATGTCAAAGGTTCTTTTAAAGATGCATGGTTCTTTCAATGATGTAAATCTAATATCATTATTGTCAAATGTTCTTGTGAATATGCTTGGTTAAGTAAGTCTTGAGGTATGTGTATGATGATTTCTAATTATCATCATAGTAAGTGTTGTTGCTATGATGAAAGACTATTGTTTGAATAGTGTTCTAATGTTAGTTTGAGTGAAATCATTAAGAAGAAACATGAGTGAGTATAGGTCAATATAGCAAATGTAAAACATATTTTAATGCTTTATCTATACTTTGTGAGATGGTATTTATAGGTAGCATGATGAAATAAGTGAGCTCATAAGAAGAAATTGTATTCTCTAAAGATCTATGTAAGTAGTTTCAAAGATTATAATGCTACAAATAATACTTGACAATGATTGAGCATTAAATAATTATTTTGGTTTGTTACTGAGATATTGAGGGCCTTGTAATTCAATCAAAGGTCAGCTCTAAAGATCTGTAAGTAGATATAAAGAAGTTTTGAAGAAGAGTGAATGTATGAGGTTGATTGAGCATACATAAGATGCATTAGAACACAAGTGATTTTCAAGGTAAAGCCTATAAGGTGGATAGAAGGTTATATTCAAGGACTAATAAGACCTACAAGTCAAGACTTAGAAAGCAAGAAGAGAGATGGTAGCTAGATGAGGTAACAAGATCAATTTCCATGACATAGATGAGTAGGTGAACATTGGTAGAGGTGATTCAACTTATTTTTAGTATGTGCATGAAGATTCAAGTCTTGATTTGTAATAAAATCCTTGAAAAGTATTTCAAGGTTTCTCAAGTGCACATAATGAATACTTATCTACCTGAGAAGGTTTTCTCAATGTTTGTTGGCATGTACAACATCTACATGAGAACCTAAGTTGTTCATGGCAAATGAGAAAGAGTTATAGATCAAAATTTAAAACATTGGTTTCTAAAAAGAGGATCTAAGTTTTATGAATGATCATTAAAAATTTAAAATAGTCTAAACCCTCATAAAACCCTAATAGTGACCTGATGTTTATGATCTTGTTCTAAAGAGATCAAAATGGAAAATTTCTACACCCTTAACCTTTGGCATGTCTAGGGATATGTGTGGTCAAATTAAAGCTTACATACCTCTTTTATATTCTTGTTACATTTCTCTATGTTCTTAATTAGGTCCATTTATGGAATAATCATGGTTAAGTAGACTGTATATAGGAGGTAGTGGTTAGTATTTGATCATCATGTTAAGTATTCTGCTCTTAGTGTATTATTGTGGAAGTTACCCTGTCAAAGTACCTTTGCTATATTATCTAGTATTCTACTCTGCTATCAATTATTACCGTGTGATCTCTCATATTTTCTTATTTTGGGTGATATATAATAATTTTTTGTAAACATCTAAGTAATTTCATTACAAGTGGTATCATAACTTCTATTTGGGCAAGTTTCTTGTGGCCTTTTTTTTAATATCTAGCGAGGCATGACTTCTATGACTGGAAGGAGTGAAAAAACATAACTTACAATCTGGGAAAAATTAATTTTTTCTATCAGTGCAGTATCATTTGAAACACTTTTTAAAAAAATATTTAAAAAAACTCTAGGAAATGTTTTTTACTTTTCACAATTACAGTCATTGGATTCATCTCGATGAGATGATCACAATAGTATATTCTATTGGTACACTTTTTTGGTGTTTAAATTTTTTATCCTAGTGCGTAAAGGAAGTAGTTGGATTCATCTTAATGAGGTGATCACAATGGTACCATTTTTTGGTACACTTTTTTTATGGAAAAAACCCTCTTCGTGTTTGTATATGGTTGATATTTCTACATGGGGAAGAAAAAAGGGTAAGAAACTCGTAAGACTCCTATTGGTGACATGGAATCTAGAACTTTAGATCCATTGATTTCTCAACTTCAATCTAACATAAAGGTCTTAGTATGGCATGATGATTTTATTGTAGTTTAAATTGATGTTTCAAGGATGTGAAGAGAGATTAATGGGGTCCACACTCAATTGAATCAAATAACTACTCAATTATATACCCTTTAATCTTAGTTACATTTAAACAACCCTCCACTTCATCATTTGAGTCCTCCTCCAACACTAACAACTCCAATTGTATTGTGAAACTGATGTTGCCAAAAGTGGACATGCATAAGTTTGATGGTAAGGATTCTCTCACTTGGATTATGAAAATTGAGAATTTATTTGATCCGCATCAAACTCTTAGTTCTCAAAAGGTGATAGTGGCATCTCTATGTTTGGAATTTGAGCAGATTATTTGGCATCATTGGTTGTGTTCTCAAAATAAAAATAATGGTGATCTTATTACATGGTCTATTTTCACTGATGATTTATCTCATTATCTGAATAACATCTCTAAGAATTACTTCAGCTAGTTAGCCAAACTATGGAAAACAAGAACTATGAAGGATTATATTCATCAATTGTAGAATCTATCCTTACAGGTGGAAGACATCAATGGTGACAATTTGACTAATATATTTTTGGGTGGTCTCAAATATAATATCCAATTAGAGGTTCAAATGTTTAGCCTGACATCTATCTTAGAAGCTATCCCATGAGCACGTATGGTAGAGGAAAAAGAGATGGTCAAATGGAAAACTTTCACTATTAGTCATGATTGCACCTTTACAACACCATCATATCCTCAACCCACCAAATTGACACCTCAACAAATTGATAAGTGAGCCAAAGGATTGTCTTATGGTTGTGATAAAAAATAGAGCAAAGACCATAATTGTACTAAAAATAAGTTTTTTTTACATTGAAGGTGCCAATGAGGATGACAATGATGAGGAGATAATCAGTGAGGATGAAGAAGGTCCTAAGTAAGAATTTGAATACTCTTAGCCTAATATTTCCTATCATTTTATTTTAGGTATTAATACTCCCCAAACGCTTATGGTGGTGGGTTTCTTAAAAAAATAGAAGGTCATTATACTGATTGATTCTAGGAGTATACACAAATTCATCAATAGTAAGTTAGCTGCTTCTTTAAACTATTTCATTTATCTTGCTCCAAAATTTTAGGTCATGATTGTAGATGGTGGTAATGTCAATTACTCAAAAAAATAACATAGTATTAATCTGGCCATGGGAGACTACTTGTTGGATTATCTTATATTTTTTATTCCCATGGGGAGAGCTGAAATTATTCTGGGAGTACAGTGGCTCACCACTTTGGGCACTATTGAGATGAATTTCCAAGAATTATTCATGCACTTTCATTATGAGGGAAGGGTGTTTGAGTTAAGGGGTTTAAGGGCTAAAAATCCACAACTTGTTATCTCCCATCAAATTACAAATATTCTCTAAAAGGGTGCTGAAGGATATATAGCTCACTTATTTTCCATGGAAGTTCATCCAACTCTACCATCTACACCTTCTAATCTATAACAAGTGATTGATGCCCATTCAATTGTTTTTGGTGATATATTGAAAGGAATTCCACCTAGCTGCATGCATGATCATGCTATCAAAATTGTTCCTAGTAGTACACCACCAAACATTAGGCCATATAGGTATCCCTATGCCCAATAAAGTGAAATTAAAAAATATAGTACATGAGATGTTGGATGTAGGAATCATTCACCATAGCCAAAGTGAATATTATTTTCTAGTTTTTATGGTGAGAAAGAAAGATGACACTTGGATAATGTGCACTGACTATAGAGAACTCAATAAGGACACTATCAAAGATAAGTTTCCTATTCCTATAATTGATTATTTATTAGATGAATTAAATGGCGCTCTTTATTTTACCAAGTTAGATCTATATTTTAGGTATCATCAAATTCAGATCCATGATGAAGACATACCTAAATCTACTTTTAGGACTCATGAGGGCCATTATGAGTTTTTGGTTATGAATTTTGGGCTGAAAAATGCACCATCCACCTTTCAATGTTTGATTAATACTATTTTAGGCCATTTTTGAGGAAATTTATTCTGATATTTTTTGATGATATCCTTATTTATATTAAAACATGGGAAGAACATTTGCATCATGTGAAATAGGTAATATTAATTCTAAAACAACATCAATTGTATGCCAAACCTTCCAAATGTAGTTTTGAATCTTTTGAGGTTGATTAATTAGGTAATTTTTTCACATGCAGGAGTGAAAGTGGATCCTAAAAAAATCTAAGCAATGATGGATTGGATAATTCCTAAGACACTCAAGCAACTAAGGATATTTCTTTGGTTAACTCGTTACTATCATAGTTTTGTCAAAAATTATGGTAGCATTACATCCCCACTCATTTATTTGTTGAATAAATACTCCTTTTAGTGGATTGATACAGCTACCAGGGCATTTGAACAATTGAAATTGGTTATGTGCACCACTCTAGTATTGGTCACTCCTAATTTTTCCAAGACCTTTTTGGTTAAATGTGATGCATCTAGGTATGGTATGGGTGTTGTAATCATGAAAAAAGGTATACCATTTTCATTTTAAAGTCATCAACTAAAGAGTAAAATTCAAGACAAACCCATTTATGAGAAGGAAATGATGGCCATTTTGCATGTAGTTAAATAATGGAGGGCTTATTTGATGGGTTGTCACTTTAAAGTAAAGACTAATCATGATAGTCTTAAATATTTTTTTAAATAAAGGTTATCATTTGAAGAATAATAGAAATGGGTAACTAAGATGTTAGGCTATAATTTTGAAATAGTTTACAATAAAGGCAAGGATAATGCAGTGAAAGATGCACTATCTAGGAAGGATGAATCCGTTGAGACATTTTTAAGTGTTATGATCATTCTGTAGGTAGATTGGGTAGAGAAAGCATGATCGAAATGGGATAATGATAGTGCTACCTATGATTTGATTCAAAATATTCATCAAGGTTTGGGTAGATTTTAAAAATTCACATGGAAGGGTGATGCATTATGGTATAAAGATAGATTATACCTATGTAAGAATTCTCTTGTTAAACAAAAAATCCTTTAAGAACTTCATGGAATTTCAATTGGGGGTCATTCAGGATTTTTGAAAACCTATAATAGAATCAAGAAGGATTTTTTAGGGAAGGAGTCAACAGGGATGTCCATAAATATGTGGTTGAATGTATGATCTATCAACAAAATAAAGGAGAAACCATCAAAACCCCAGGGCTTTTGCAACCTTTATCCATCCCTGGTCAACATTGGGAAGAAGTGTCTATGGATTTAATTATAATGTTACCAAGATATGGTGGTTAAAATGTTATAATTTTTTTGATAGATCATCTTAGTAAGTATGCCCATTTTTGTTCTTTATCACAACCATTTGTTGCTAGTATAGTAGCTTCCACTTTTCTCAATATAGTTCAAAAATTTCATGGTACCCATAAGATCATTGTCAGTGATAGAGATCCCATTTTCACTAACATGTTTTGGATTGAGTTATTTGCATGTTTGAGTACCCAATTAGCTCATAGTTCATCCTATCATCCTCAATCAAATGGAAAAACTAAGGTAGTTAACAAATGTCTAGAAGGATATCTTCATTGTTTTATTTCTGATAAACAAGATAAATGGGTTTATTGGTTGTCACTTGTTGAATAGTGATATAATACTTATATTCATAGTTATTTCAAAATGTCTTCTTTTCTATCACTATATGGATTCCATCCTTAATCCATCACTTTAACCTTGAAGGTTTATCCTAAGGTTAGTACAATTGAAGAACATATTCACCATCAATAGGAGGTCCTTGCATGTTTGTGTGAAAATTAGCCATGGCTCAAAATCACATGAAGTAGTAGGTAGATCAACACAAGAGTGAGAGGCATTTTGATATTGGTAATTGGGTCTTTGTTCACTTGCATCCATATAAGTAGATGTATTTGAATCAACA
Organism: Torreya grandis; assembly: GCA_037957365.1. NCBI lineage: Eukaryota > Viridiplantae > Streptophyta > Pinopsida > Cupressales > Taxaceae > Torreya > Torreya grandis. The sequence goes on from JARHVA010001651.1 coordinate 1,419,234, forward strand.
TACAAAGGATAACAAGTTGTCCCCTAAGTATTATGGGCCTTATGAGATCTTGAAAAAGATTGGTAGTGTGGCCTATAGATTAGAGTTTCCTTACTCCACTTGTATACATCTAGTATTTCATGTATCATACCTAAAAAAAGTCATTGGACATCAAGTTACTGCTCAAATTGAGCTACGAGAATTGTATGAATAAGGAAGAGTTATTCTTGATCTTGAGACAATCTTTCAAATGTGCACTAAGCAACTACGATCTAGAGCAATTAAGGAGTACCTGATCAAATATAAGAATCTACCTTGTGAAGATGCCACTTGGGAGGATGAATCCTTTGTTTAGCAACATCTAGAGTTGACTCAATATTGAGGAAAAAAATATTTTGAAGGGGAGGTGCATGCTACACCCTTAACCTTTGGAATGTCTAGGGATATGTGTGGTCAACTTGTGGCTTACATACCTCTTTTATATTCTTGTTACATTTCTCTATATTCTTAGTTAGGTCAACCTATAGAATAACCATGGATAATTAGACTATATATTACAGGTAGTGGTTAGTATTTGATCATCATGTTAAGTATTTTTCTCTTAGTGCATTGTTGTGGAGGTATCCCCCTCAAATTGGCTTTTCTATATTATCTAATATTCTACTTTATTATCGATTATTGTTATGTGATCTCTCATATTTACTTATTTTGTGTGATATATAATAATTTTGTGTAAATATATAAGTAATTTAATTACATTTATATGAATATATAAGTTATTGGAGGTTGAATTCAACTCTCCCAAGCATACCCATGTGTGATTGGTTTTTTAGGCAAGTGAGCGGACCTTATAGGAAAGTGCTTGTCTTTCAGAGATTTATTATAGCAGATAGAGTTGACCGAACCAAAGTTTCTAAGTGAATGAATATCAAAATATGATACTTTTAGTTATTGTTCATGAAGATTTATAGATAGGTTCTATATCTTAGGTGTGCAAAATTGGTGATCCATGTTGGCCAATCACTAAATGGATCTTGTGGTATAGGCAGTAAGAAAATTAGGCTAAAGTGAGAAGATGTTTCTTGATGTGTTTTAATTTTAGAGTGATGCATTGAAATTCATGATGATGTTTTTGAGTCTTGAATTATCTATCCATTATTTTCATAAGATTTTAAGTCAATGTAAGAGGTTGAAACATTGAATCCAAAATGGATTATTTGACGGAGTCGATTCTATGAAAGACAAGGTCAACAGATTGGTCTATAAGACCAATAGTTCTCATTAGAGATCTTGATATGATTGATTGAGGTTACTTTGAGGTTGATATAAGATATTTTTCATGCATTTAAATCCCTTAAATGCATATAATTATATGTCATATGTTCATGTTTCCTTGACTATAATTTGAAATCAGTTGGTAGTTCTAAATGAGCAACTTGAAAAAAAGTGATTAAGCCCTTATCCCCTAAGTTGAAGCATAAAATGAAGTTTGTGATGACCCTAAGTCATGAGGTTTTAGAATATGTGATTTTTTTCCATGGGTATTTGTCAAATTTGAGTTTATGCCTCAGTTGTTTAAGATAAAGTTTTTATATATGCATAGTCCTATTATGAAACATAATTTGAGAATGGGTTCAAATGGTGGTTGGACCTAAAATGCGTTATGAACCTAAATTAAATTTGGATGTGGAATATGATGTGTTCCTTCTATGTGACATGTTTTAATATGCTTCAAGTAAGATCAAAGGGTAACATGTTGCTAAGATGACTTTTAAGGTCTCCATTAAGCCTAAAAGAGGAGTAAAGACTAAGTTAGCTATGGGCGACCTAATGTATTGATTGATTCATGATTAAGACATGATATTTTAATATGATAATACCTATTCATGGCTGACCTAATAGATAATAATGTGTGGCTGATTAAGAAGGATATGATCAAGTGGTTTATATAAAAGCAAGGTAGTTTAGGTCTATTTGTGTGTGTTAAAAGAGTGAAGAAAATAAGAAAATGATATAGATCATTAGTGAACAGAAGAATGTCATGCAGACCATACAATAAGTATCATGAATATATAGCATAGGTTTTGTATATGAGGATCAATGTTACCTAATCAATCCATGAAAAGGGCTAGTTGAGTGAAGAGGGATATAAGCCAGTTTGAGAGCAAAGAGATGTGAAATGAATAAGAAGATTGTATGAGTTTACACATGTGGTAAAACATATCAAAGAAATGATATGAATTAGTCATAGACATCTACAAGGTTTCATGAGTGATTTCATAATAGTTTCAATCCATAGAAGTGATAATTGAGTGAAGAAGGTAAAGGATAGTTTTAGCTTATGTGAGAGGTAGATTTAAGTGTAATAAAGAGCAGGAGAAAGACATAGAGAATAAGAAAGATAGAGAGAAAAATAAGACCATCATTAGGTGTTAATAAGCATCAAGAAAAAGTAGAAAAATCATTGGTGACTGAGTGGGTGATGAGTCATCATAGTTTTGATTGAATGGGTGCTTGATCAATAAGGCAGTTGGTACTTCCTAGCAAGTTGGTCCTTACTAAAGCAAGTGGGTGCTTGGTGAATTAGGGGTTGGTGATTAGATAAAGAGTCTATCAAGTTAATGATTGATAGATTGGGTTTTGTGATCCAAGTTAAGTGGGTACTCAATTGAATATTGATCCATTACTCTATAGGATTATAGTCCAAGCTGTGTTTCAGTGGGTTTTATTCCTCTTGAGGGTTTCTCACATATATGATGTGTTATGGTGTGTTCTCATGTTTCATGTATATGCTCTCATTTTAATGTTTATAGATCATTTATATTACTTAGATGGTTAATTTACATGTGTATTTGATGGATTTGTAATTGAGATAATCAAGTGAAAGGAGATTATTTAAGGGAATTGATTCACCCCCTCCCTCTCAGTGATTGTGCTTCAAATGTAAATAAATATTAGAGGAAGGGATGTAAATCATTTATAATTAATATAAATTACATGGATGAGTCTAAGGAAACATCTATCAAAGATGATCCTTATCTAAGGAACTTTCAGGATGTATTCCCATATGAATTACCTAGATTTCCACCCAAGTGTGAGTTTGATTTATTTATTGATATCATATCTAGATTGAAACTATAGTTTTATCACCATATAGAATGATGACCACTGAATTGGTTAATTTAAAGGATCAACTTCAATATTTGTTGTTGAAAGGACTGATTTAACTATGTGTGTCACCGTGGGATGCACTATTTATATTTGTTAAGAATAAAGATGGTACTCTTTGCCTGTGTATTGATTATAGGGTGTTAAAAAAGGTGACACTCAAGAACAAATATCCACTACCTCATATTAATGATCTCTTTGATCAAATAAAAGGGGTAGGAGTATTTTTTAAATTTGATCATAGTTTAGGGTATCATAAATTGAGAATATGTGATGATGATATTTCAAAAACAACATTCAGGACTTGATATGGGCACTACGAGTTCATAGTGATCCCATTTGGGTTGACAAACACTCTAACAAAATTTATGAATATTATGAATAATGTGTTCAGAGATTATCTAAATCATTTTTTTTTTGGTCTTTTTAGATGACATCCTCATATATTCCAAGGATGAGGAAGAGAATCTATAGCATCTAGGGATGGACTTAGAGGATTTATTATGTAGGATGGCTCAGTGGTAGACTATGAGTACAAGAAATTGAAGCCATATGAGGTGAATTATGCTCCTCATGATTTAAAACTTATGGAAATTGTGCATGATTTGAAAGTTTGAAGGCTTTATCTATTGTGGAAACCATTTGAGCTCAAGACTAACAAATTAAGACTCAAGTACATATTCACCCAATTGAAACTAAATGCTCATCAAAGACAATGGTTAGAGTTCTTATTTGATTATGATTTTGATATTAACTATATCAAAGACAAGGATAATAGAGTTATTAATTCTCTAAGTCATAGAAGGTACATATAAACTATGGTTACTATCAAGAGTACTTTCTGAGATTAGGTTATCAAATTATCACCAAAAGATGAATTCTATGATTAGTTTAAGAAAGCATTATCAGAGAATGCTTAAAATTCTAGGTATAAAGGATTCAAATTAAAGAGTGATGGTCTTTTATGGTACAACAATAGATATATGTGCTTGATAGAGAGAATATGAGAAGCATAGTGCTAAAATAACTACAAAATGCTTGATATTTAGGATATACAAGTGTAACCAAGCTCATGGATGAGTTAAGACCACTTTATTTCTAGAAAGGGATCAAGAAAGATGCAACAAATTTTGTGTCTCCTTGTTTGGAGTGTCAACATGTGAAAGTTGAACATGTGCATCTGGATGGATTGTTATGTCCACATGATATACCAGAGTATAAGTGGTAAGTGATTAATATGGAATTTATCCAAGGGTTACCGTTATCATGGAGCTGACATGATATGATCTTGGTTGTATTTGATAAATGGTAGGCCACTTCATACTAGATAACTTGACAGAAGATGAATCTATGCTTACTAAGAGATATGTGATAGGGGTGTATTGATTTTATGGATTTATATAAATGGTCATTTTAGATTGAGATTTGATAATTGATTAAATATTTTGGTTGACTCTAAATTTATCTTTGGGTATGTAGTTGAATTTTAGCACTACATATCACCCAAAAATTGATGGACAAATAGAATGAGTTAACAAGGTATTAAAAGATCTCCTTCATATGTATTGCATATATAGGTAATACAAGTAGGATGAGTACCTTTAATTGGTTGAGTTTTATTAAAATAACTCATACCAATAAGTGTTGAATATGGATCCATTTGAGGCATTATACAGAAGGAGATGTAGAACACCAATTAGTTGGGATAGGTTAGAGGACAAGGTAGTCTTTGGACCTAAAATACTTGTAGAATTATAAAAATAAGTCAGGGCAATCAGGCAGAGGTTAGTTGAGACTAAATATAGATGGAAAAGTTATGCTTATTTGAAGAGAACAACAAGGTAGTTTTTTGTAGGTGATAATGTGTTTATGCGGGTTAAGCCTCACAAAAAATTGATTAAGTTTGGGAAGTCGGTAAAAATTTCCCCAATATATGTGGGACCCTTTAAGATTTTGGAAGTGGTTAATCATGTATCATATAGGCTTGCATTACCACTAGGTCTAGCTATTTTACATAATGTCTTTCATGTGTATTATATTAAAAAATATGTTATTGATCCTTCACATGTGTTGGATTAGAATGCTTTCTAGGTTTTAGATCTCGAGGTGGTCATGGTAGAACCAATCATAATAACTGACACTCATAAAATCAATTTATGTTATAAAAAATTGTTACAGTGTAAGGTCTAGTGGGACCAATATTTTGAAGATAGTGCCACTTAGAGGATTGTGATGAGTTTTATAGGTTGTTTCCACATTTGTTTGCTTTATATGTTGTTATTTATTATTTTATTTTCTGTTGAATAATGTTTTAAATTCAAACTTGTGTTTGAATAAGAGTCATCAGGACAATTACGAATTTTAGGGGGAAGGATGTCACATCTTAATTTCTCTCTAAGATAAATAACCTATTTATCATGGATTTTAAAGGTTATTTTATAATTAACTACCTATTGATAGCACTTCATGTCATATGCTAATTATGGGATAGTTATATGTTTTTTAATTTACATGATTGATTATCTATGAATTAGAAATTATTTTATATTTTATATATTATGATCATGTTTATTAGTTTATACATCAGTATTTTATGGATATATTTATGTTTTTAGCTAACTACCTTCATTATTGTGATGTGGATGCATGACAAATTCATCACTCAAAGTGTGATGGAGGGAGATCATCATCAAAGAGGGTGGTGGATGGAGGCATTGGGGGATGATAGAGAGGAAAAATATAAATGCATGCACATACCACATTAGATTAACATGATTTATGTTCATTTCTTGAGTTAAATAGTTATAGCATGTTTTGTGTTACTTTCATTTAAATGATTGTTAATATGACTTCTAGTGTGATCTTGATTGTTGTTGATGATCATGTTGATTTGTTTATGTTATTTCACTAATATGGTTGTCATATGTAACTTATCTTATATGATGTTATTGCTTGGTTGAACGAGTGACTCAGTACATCTTTTAATTGCCTCACCACTTTATTGGGTATAGCTGTAATATAACAATGTTATGTTATGTATGCATTACTATATTAAGTTGTAGATAGATTCTATTGTTGTTACTTGACTTGTAGGATTAAGGTTATAATAATATCTATAAGATTATTATTTTTTATATTAATTATATATCTTAATTTCAAAAATATATCAATAACATTATTTAAAAATGTTAATATATTTGATTTAGTGTTGACTAAGGGTTTAATATTCATAATATATTAAACAATGATTATATTATTAAATGTTTAGGTGAAGTCATTGTGTTTTGAAAAGTGTTTATTACTAATAAGTGAGAGTCAATAAGTTATTTTGTTGACCTATTAAGCTAACCACTAATTATAAGGTTGAATGCTTTGGTGATGGTAATTATGTTTAAGGGACTTAATATTATTATCGATAGCCTAGTTTATTTTGAATTTAGTTGACATACCTTTGAATTATATAATGATTAAGACTTTCATATAAGTTGATGGATTTTTGTGAATTCAATGTTGACATGCATAGTTTTAAGGTGATAATATAAAGTTAGTTTATTTGATTAATGATGGAACATTCAAGATTATTAAGGTTAATTTGGATTTGATTGAGTGTTAAAAGTATCAACTAAGAAAGGAAGATATCTATTTGGTTTGCATGTGGAAACAACTAGTTTATTGTTAGTTGGTTAATCATGGTGGAATATTTGAAGAGTTCTATGACATGAAATGAGCATGGGGATGAATAAAATGATGAAGGAGAGGTCATGGAAGACATTTATATTATATAGGGGATTTGAAGAGAAATTTTGAGATAATAGAGAAAGGAGAACTGAAATCATTATCATTATCTTTGGATATTTTGTCACCAAGTCAGTTTGTTTTAAGATTTATGTGTTTTATTATGGTGATTACGGTAATAAAATATTGAAGGGTTTCTAGTTTATAATGGATTAAAAAATATTTAGGTGGCTAAATGATGGGCCCTATGGGTAGCTTAACCATCCATAGAACCCATCATATGACCCAAAAACTTGGTAAATATCCATATTCATGAACCCTCTTGCTTTACACACTAGGATTTTCTCATAAACCTTGTAAGGGATGGATTTTATTTTTTGTTGTGTCTAAATTTATAAACTTGGATAACCATTTAAATGAACTCTATGTACTTTGGGTGTGACATAAACTCTAATAAAATAAAAAGGGTTTATAATTATTTAACAAAGATTATATAATATTTTGATTGAGATTATCCTTTAGTTTATTATTATAAAGATATGGGACTTTAGTTAAATAAACATAAAATTTGGTAGGAGGTAAATACAAGCAATTTAATCTTGGATATAAGGGTTGACTATGTTTTCAATTTATTTCATTGTATAAAATGTAATTAGGGTTATTATTTTATTTGTTTATCTTTTGTGTGTGTGTGTCTGTGTGTATGTAGGGGTATGTATATACACCCTACAAGACCTTGACAACCTAGAATATATATACAAATCAATGTATATACATACATACATACATATATAGGAACTTGCAATGATGTCAATGATGACTATGAGTTGACTAAATATTGTGCATAGTATGGGAGTCAGCTAGTTTTGATGAATGATTGAATTTTGACATGCAATCAATTAAAAAAATTAATGTATATATATATATATATATATATATATATAGTGACTATATAAAAAAATTTATTGGGATTTATAGATAATGTATTGTATTATGGCAGTGAAATGGATTGGGAAAAATAGAGTTTGTGAGATCAAAGATTGGTTATTATTATGATATATCTGCTGAATACATACGTAGTTACCAATCGACTGAGTTGAACATTTGATTGATTATGATATATTTTATATGTATTCAACTGTGTATACAAAGTTAATATATAAGTTTATAATATGTGCCCTTAAGTCTTGGTCAGAACCATATACTTAGCATACAACAAATAGATATCAATTATTGACTATGTATTTCATATTAAAAAGAATTAGTAAAGCCTTTTCGGTTGTTTTCGAATTGATAACTAGTTATATTTTACAATTATGTGCATATTTTAGTCAAACCACTAAAGTAATAATTATTTGGTTATGATTTTTTAGATAAAACAATACAAATTGAATGTGTTCTATTTGAATAAATGATAATCTAAATAATAAGGAAAATATACCTTATGCACACTTTGAATGTTTATTGAATGGGTTATTAATCATAAATTGTGTGTTTATAATGTATGTATAAATGTATGGAATATACATATGATTTGATGATCATATAGTAAATCTAAAACCATATTCCATATAGAGATGTTTATACTTTATTCAATATTTGTGACCAATATTTTACATAACAAGGTAATATGGGTGCTTGTTATGTGTTTGGTGTTTAGTTGAAGATTTAAATATAAGAAATTTAAAATGTTAAATATAGATCTTTTGAATTTGTCAAACGATCAACTTTTTTTTATATTTGTGAAAAATGAACAAGAAATAAGTTGTGTTTAATATTTGAAAAGTTGATGATATAACTCTTAAAGTTACATATTAATATTTAGTAACTTGTAGTGTAGATATGATTCTTACCCAGATGGTATGTTTCTATTGAGGACTATATATGATTATATTTATTATTTTATAATACATTAGAGGATATTAGATTCATTTGATGGACTAAATGTATGTAATTGATATTTCCCTACTTAACATATTTATAATTGATAATAGGTGATATTCTGATCGAATCTATTGATTTTTATATTATTATATAATTAACCAAATCTCACATTTATGATACTAAATAAGCAGTGTGACATGTTACACTATCTTAATTAGTTCCATCAATGCAAGATGAGGTGTAATCCGATTGAGTGGTGTGTATGAAATTAACTTATCTTAGAGATCAATAAATATTAAAAACTTTGGCCAAATTAATATTTATAGTTAAATATTGTCATTTCATATGTTGATATAGTTTTCATATTTGTGTGATATCATGTTAGAATGGATATATTTATAGTACACATTATGTATTAGATATCTACAACACACAGATTATAGTTTGTCACTTTGGATTCCTATATCATCATTATCTACCCACCATGAAGAGAGGGCCATTTTCTTGTTGGGAGATAGTGCAGGGGATATATGGTCTATGGTTGGTGTGGAAAAGCACTCAAATTATGTTCTCCCTCCCTATTGGAGTACTACACTAGAGACTACACTTGAGATTATAGATTGATACTTGAGTCATGGAGACTCATGCTCCATGGAGCTTTGTATCATGTGTTATTATTTGAGATATTATTTATTACTAAAAACTATAATATTTTATTCATTATACTTATACAATAATGGTTGTAATGTTGTATTAGTCATAGCTAAAATTGTACTATTACTTTAACAATTTAGATGAAATATTTAGCATTTATTTAGAATTTTTCATGATTTGTTGTCTTTCATGGTGATAAAAAGCTAAGTGGATTAGCTATAAACCTTATGGTTAATTAAATTAATGTAATAAAATTGTAAGGATTTTTGGATAAAACTATGTGAGAGTTTTTCAATTGACATTTTGGTTCACAATCCTGACATTTTATTTAATTTAATATTTATAATTTTAAACAAAATACTTTGACATTTTAATTAAATATTTTTGATTTTAATTTAATTTATTATAATCCTTTTAAAATGGTTTATCCTTATTGCCTCATTGATATAACTATGATTTATTTTAATATTTATAAAAGGAAAACCAAATTCTGCAAACTTATCATTTTTCTCATACTGAGGATGGTTCATGGAGTGTGAACTGAAACATTAATTGAAAAACTTCCATACAATTTTATCCAAAAACCCTTACAATTTTATCTCATACACTGTGTAAATATAAGTACTTAAATTAATGTAGTTAGTTAAATATCACTAATTAGATTTATTGTGGTGAAATCTGTAAGATGAATATGTGTAATTATTTTTTTTAAATTACTATATTTTGGTAAAACCTAGTGGGGTTGTGACACCAACACAACTCTGTTTTAAATTCAACTATCTGTAAATACATAAGCATTGTAGTTAATTTTATGTTAACAATATAGCATACAGTCATAGAGAATTATTGAGAAGCCATAAGCATTCTAGAGAGATTAGGTAATCATTAGAGCATTTATCATTGTCTAAGTTAGTATTTTATGTGTTTCACTTTTGGTGCATGACCTAGGGTTTTTTATATCACTATAATTTTGATCAATTATACAATTTATCCTTTTCAATCAAATTTTAAAAATAATTAATCATTATTTGACTTAATTTTATTCAAGTGGTTTTTACTGATTAGGGGTCTAACATATATTAAGATAGTTACATTATTCACCTAGCTTACCGCATGCCCCTAAAGCTCACTTTTATTTTTCCTTAAGCCCTAAAATATTTCAAGTGTATTAAAAATTCCCAAAGGAAAGAATAAAAATGTTTATTTTTAAAGTTATCAGCATCATAATATAGAAATCAAAAAGGAAGTAGGTGAATAGAATCAAACGAACATAACCATCAACTTATTTATGACATTGCATATCACCCATCATACACACCCCAACACTTTTGGTCACATGTTAGATGTTTCTTGATTATTTTGGTCACTTATTAGAGGCAACCAAATGCTTTTAATTATGTCTACTATGATCATATCTATAATTCTAAGAAATGTTTGAAACACTTATAAGTGTGCCATTTCATGCTCAATTTCAGATGATTGCCACTTGATTTTGAGTTTTTAAAATGTATGTATCAAAACACTATGTGTATGCCCTAATTATGGATTTATAAATATAAATTAAGAATAATTATTACTTTCATGCATATATATCATATGGAATTGAAATTAATTAAGCTATTATTGTGTTTAAGTTTAATTCATTCATCCATATTAAGTTTAGGTAAATTAATGCCCATCCTAGGCTAACCTTCACTTAGGCCTATGTTTAAGTATTAATTGAGGTTAGACCCATTAATTGAGTTATTTTATATGATGGGATCATTCTATGTTTCATGTATACTTAGATTTTTTCATATTGGATAATTGGAAAATAGATTTTGATTATGTTTTTTATCTCTTTATACTATATAGATATTGTGATTAGTTTAATTTATTTGAAGGGAACATGGGTTTTGTATGTTGATTTTGTTTATGTATGATGATGAGATGAGATGTTAAAGGTTTTCATTGTGCACATAAGGGGGTTATCTAAGTTGATATGGTGAGACTAGGAGTTCCAATAATGGACATCCACTGTGATCATGGATATAAATAGTGGGATTGGTGGTGGGAGTCACCTTATATAAACTAGATAATATGGCACATCATCCATGTGGACACCTAGTACCTTATGCCTTGGTGGAATAAATACAAATTGGACACATTATGTTTTAGCATGAAAAGTTATCCATAGTACATGGGAAAAAGTCAAAAGAGCTACAATTATAAATTAAATTTGTTATCCCTATGGTGACCATGGTGAATAATTATCTTGAAACCAATTAATGTGAAAAGTAGGAATGATGAACAAGATCAATAAGAATTAAATATAAAAGTGGTCAATAAATATAAATCTCACAATCCATAATTGATTGGAGATCACATATGATTGGAAAATTTTTAATATGAAAATGAACAACATACACTATAAAAATGAAAGACTTTGGAAAGAATACACAATTAACCATACAACCTATAAGAAAATAAATATGAATAGGAAAATAAGTCACCACAATAAATTATAAATTAAAATATTCATAGGGGTCACCATTACTTCATTAAATTTGATTTGTCTAAATAAAATAGGAGTGGTTCCATGAATTAATGAATGACAAAACATTATAGAAAAGGAGATAATTCTTTATAGATCTCAACCCAATGAAAATAAGAATCCATGGAGGAGATGGAGGTATAAAAACTCCTAGGAATTTTTCATAGATAGGAATATGAAATTAAGAGGAGCGGGAAGGCCCAAAGTTTCTTTGATGAGAAAAGGGTGGACTATGATAGAGTCTTTATTTTGAATTTTAAAATAAGGGGAAGTATACCAATAAACTATGGCTCTAAAAAGTTGATCATATCTTTAGTTTCTTAAAGATGATTTGATGAACTAAGAAGGTAAAGTATTCCTTAGTACCATCTTATGGTCACAATTCACTCATTGTATAGTTATCTAGGTGGATCATGGCACCAAATCATCTCTTCATCTAGTATCATATAGTGATCATGCCAATACCAATTAAGTAAACAATTTACTAGTAGTGGTCCTTGAATTTCCTCATCAAGACATGCTATTGTTTTAGTCTATAGGTTGTGATGGGACTCACAAGATGTTAAATTTTTCATTTTTCATTAGGTGATTAAATATCACTATAATACTCATTCATTTTATTAACTTATCTACATAAAGCATTAAAGATTTGATTGTGAAAAGATTGTTGTATTCCACTTAGAATCATACAAAAATCAAAATATTCATAAAACCTAATCATATAGAATTAAAAAAAGTGTGATGGAAAGGATATGTTAGTTAAAAAAAGGGACATACAAAAAACTAAAGATAACTTAAATAAACAAAAAATATTTTTATTAACTTAGAACTGCTTTTGAGGGGTAACCTATCCTCTTACAAATTTTGCATATATAGAGATGAAATGGCTCTTTCAATTTTTTGACTCTTTATTTCCTCTTATGATCATGATGAGATTAATGTTCAACCTTTCATTTGTCTATTTTACTTACATCAATGGCTATAAGCTATATAATTTTTTTACATATAAAGTATACAAAAAATCTTGAAAAATATCTTGTGTAGTTTCCTATTAACACTTTACTAGACAAAAATAATTATCTCCCCTGAGATAAGAAATGTGGATGAAGTGCAGTTTTTTATAGATATACACATGTTGAGTTTCCTTGAACATTTTTGCATCTAGGTTATGAATAAGATTTGGTCACATTTTTTCTCAAAGTGTCATTTAATGACTTAAACTATTTCACACTACTTATCCACCATTTCTTTTTTCAACTAATCAACATACCAACCTATCACCATTTACAAGTTCTCAATAGGTTTGTGTAACTAGGAAGCTACTCTTTACAATTTTGCAACTTTCTAGTGCCTACTCATAAAGTATTATTACAAAAACAATTATTATCTAAGCTAAAATTGATTAAAAATTGTATGAGTTATAATACATTATTGTGTTTTAGGTGGAATTGGATGTGTTATTTTATATGTAGTCATATAGAATGTCCAAATTGGTAGTTTGAGTGTGGTTTGCGACACCTAATCCATTGGTCTTTCTTACATGCTCTTATGACCCTTATACACATCTTTTTTATCATTATTGGTCATTTTTAGACATCTAAACCTTGATTCTAGCTTAGCCAGACTATATTTCCTAGGCCAATTCTATCCCCCTAAGTTCCAAGCTTGTAGGATAAGAGTGTCATACCTAGACTACAATGCTGGACCCTAGGGTGTTCCATTTTTAGTGCTCCTATATAATCATAATATGAGCCCAAATGGTTATTTTCATCTAATCCCTATCCTTCATCATGTCATCCTAGCACAAATACATTTAACCCATGACCAATATTTCCCTATAAAATCCCATCCAAAGCTCATTTACAAAGGGAGGTGATAAATATTATAAAGCAAAGCAAGCATACAAATAAAAAACTAAGGCAAACTTTCCTATTCTCTACATATAGTCACCCAACACAGCTACAAACACACTCAAACCATCATACTAGTCCCTAACCACCTCAAACACAATATATTTGGCATTTTTGCATTTGCATCACACTATTGCAAAGAAGACATCAAGTGGGAGAACTACATATGGCTTGATCCCTTTTCAGAGTATTTCTATGTAAGTAGTGTGACCATAACATGGGTGTGGATCACATGTTCAATGCATCTTACACACACTAACCCCCCCTTTTCAAGTGATTCAAATCCCATTTTATCATGCATGATGGAGGTTTAGGGTTTGAATATTAAATCACCTCTATAGTGAGCTCCATCAACATTCAACACTCAAAATTTCATAGGTAGGATCACATAGGAACAACATAAAGAACTCAAAAAAAAATAAAATCTCTATGAACAGTATGGACAATAGTGGTAGAAGAGGACAATAACACCAGACCCCATGGTGTCTTGTTTTTGGTGATCCTATCCTTTCACCGAACAGAAGCTAGATTTTGATTTATGACATTGTCCTAGTCCTCCATATCCAATTTAAAACCCTACAATAGCCATTTTAGCCTATTTTAAGTTAAGTTATATTTCTCCTAGTTTATTGCTATTTTAGAAAGGTGTAAAAGACAAATAAATTATATAAATTAAGATTGTAATTATTGCAATATTATTTACTAATGTATTAATCCAGACCCTTTAATAAAATAAGAATAAAACTCCATTATTTCCAAAATAGTTAAATCATCTAGTGAACCTGACTTACTTCATTTATGTAGAGAAACCCTAAAAACCCTAGGAAAAATTCCTTGTTGATTTTTCCAATATTTTTTTGATTTTTCTTGTATATTTAAATCAAAATTTCACATTTAATTTTTAAAAATTTATCATAGTAATTTTAAAAATTATTTATTTCAAACCCTAGTTAAATTTACTAGATCCATTTGCTTCTTGAGGTATCACCTTACATGTTTATGAGCTTCATGTCCTTTTTATGCATATTCTAGTTCACTAGTTTTTAAATCCTAGATTATATTTATTTAATCTTTGCTTCCATTTATCAAGTTGTTTTCCTTATTCCACCTAATATCCTTGAATCTCTTCCTTTGAGATGAAGTGCAAGACTTAGTGACAACCCTCATGAATTCACCCAGATTCCTCCAACCCATCCATACACCATAGATAAACAACCAACACAACTTCCTACTATAGATCCTACACATCTAGATTACACTAATTTCCATGAGGATAATTTAAATAATGATCAATATGAGAATAAAAATGATGATACACACACCGATGTTCATGATCCATCACATCGAGATCTTGATCCACTTCTACCTATTATTGATAATGATGTGGTCATTAACAAAGATTTGGTTCTATAAATTTTTAGAGACTCAGGGAATAGACCTAAGATCATGCCCTTATCTTAAAATCTATCATGGAAATTAAAAATTCTAAGCAAGTTAAGTCTTCCATTCCTTTATAACAACCAATTGAAAATGACACTATGGGGTAAACTATGTCTCAACAACCCCCTATAGTATCCCAACCTTCTTATGAGGCACCATCAGTTATAGATAGTACATCTTTATCTCCTAATGCGGTTATCCTTATGCAAGAGATAAAATCTCATCAATCCAAGGTGATACATCTTGATCAAGGTGCCTCTAGACCAAAACAAGCCTTGAATTCGTTTGCTTTACTTCATATACCATTGGTATGTCATATTGCTTCTACACCCTTGCCACCAGGTTTTGTTCAACCCAAGCTCACTTTATATGATGGCAAGGGTGATTTAGAGAGACACATAAGATATTTTCATGAATCATGCTTAGACTATGTGCCAAATGACTGATTATTAACCAAGCTATTTCCATAAATTTTAGAGGATTATACTCTATAATGGTTCTATTGTCTACTGGATCAACCGATCAATGCATTCAATCCTTTAGCTGACATGTTCTTAACTCATTTCATCATTAACATATGTGACAAGGTTTCTTATGCCCAAGTTTCACAACAAAAACAAAGATCAAACAAGCATCTCACAAATTATGTTCTTTGATATAAGAATATCTTGGCTAAAATAACTAGCCCCATGGTTGATCAAGAATTATAGGATATCTTCAAATAAAGTCTCTTTATAGATTTTCATGAGTCAATAATGTTCAAAATATTATCTTTCTTTACTGAGTTATGTCATACACTAAAATAAAGGGAATTAAAATTAATTTCAATGGGAAAACTCAAGTACACAATCATATCAAAAACAATAAATAAGAGTAACAATAAAGCCCCATACAAAGTAAAGGTTAACGATAACAAAATTAAAAATCAATGTACAATTAATATAACTTTATAGGCCCCTTAATGAGTGGTTTTATTAGCACCTCTTTAGTGAGTCTTTACCAATCTACTAGTATCTCTAGCTAGAGTCTTACAACATCTATTGGAATGCAATATCATATCTCTTTCTCCCATTCAGAAAGTTGATACAATAAAGCCTCATCCACATGGATATGATTAGAATATATTTTATGATTTTCATAGGGTACCAAGCCACACGATGAATAAATTCATTAGTTTGTGACATAAGATATAGGAATTGATAGATGGTAACCTTACTGATCTTGGCACTCCAATTGAGCCTCCTCATGCAAATCAAACATAGGATAAGGCATTAAAAAAAATTCACATCCTTTCCCATAGAATTCTAAACAAGAGACAAGGGACACATCAGGGTTTCACCATGAATATTGTTCACACCTTCTACTACATACTAGGCACCTTCAGTTGAGTCACATCCTTTGAGCAACATGATTGGTGTGTATAATTCCAGAGTTATAACTAGACCTTCCATCTCATTCTCAAAGTAGGAGATAGTTGAGGATGATTCAGATTACCATGCACTCTTTATCAGATCCTACATTGATCATGATCCCATTCAAATTATTCTCATAGATAATAGATCCAGTGTGAATATGTGTATTATGACATTACTACAACATTTGGGATATTCAAAGTAGGATGTTACCCCAATAGACATAGTTATTAGTGGATTCAGAGGGCACATACAAAGTTCACTGGGTGAGATTGTACTTCCTCTATAGGTTGGATCTACACATGTGGCCACACCATTTACTATTATTCCCAGTGTAGGAATCTTTGATATGTTGCTTGGTCAACTATGGATTTAAAAACTTCATGTAGTACCTTCTATATTTCATAGATGTATTAAATTCATTCATATTAATCAAGTTGTTATAGTTGGTGGAGTTCCATATGAGTTACCACTCCCCACTTTAGAGCCATATACTACTTTGTAGTCACTAGTTTTAGCTCCTCCACTAGTTACAGTTCTTCCTTTAGTTGAGATTCAAACACAACCAAGGCCTTCCTCACCAATAAAGAGAGTTCATACCCTTCCACAAAGACCTCTTTTAGATAAACCATAGTTTTAGGACTCTAGATAGTTTCTAGCTATAGTATTCACACCCAGGGTAGTATCATTGAGGTCTCATACCTCTACACACAGAGCACACTTTTAGAGAGCTTATAATACTACTAGATAGGTCCCTAAGATCCCTATAGTTTCATATACTTCTCAAATTTACAGGTGGAATCCACATTCAATTTCCACTATAGGTATTTAAAAACACTTACAACATACATAGCTTTTAGAGCCACAGTCTCAGCCCTTCCACTGTGCTTCATGATCATGCACAATCCCTCTCCTTGATATAGGACACCATGATAGGGAGTCTCTCATGAGACTCATTAGTTAGTATAATTTATTCTTAGTCTTTATTATACATAGCTTCTTTTCAAAAAAAATTTACATAGCTACTTTTTGCTTACATGTACATAGTGTACTTTTGCTTGCTTTTACATAACTTATTTCAAAAATACCAAAAACAATATAACATGTAAAAATATAAAAAACATTCATATAAAACAAAAACACCAAAAAAATTCAAATAACTCAAAATACCAAAAATATTTCAATTATATGCATTATCCATGCTTTACATTTCTACTACCATACTAGACTTACATTTTATTATTTTATGCTATTTTTTATTGATTTATCTACATTACCATGATTTAATTGATCTTCTTTTATTATGTACAGTGACACCCAGATCCTTGATTGATTCACTCTACCCATTGAGGTGGAAATATAATTATACATTCAAGACATACATCAACATATATACCCATCAGGGGGCATCTTCTACATGACTACACCATCCAAGTTATGTCATTCTTACACCACACACTCTAGTTATCATGTTGATGTACATTACTTACTAGTTTACATAGATTAATTTATCAACAGTCACTAGTATATAGCACTTGTATATTTCTTAGCATCTACCTAGTCTAGTACTCCATGTTTTGCATACTTTCACTTCTTTCTTTGATTAATTAGATGCGATTATAGTTACAAAATTTATATGCATTTATTTTTTCCTTTGCATAGATAGATGTGATTGCATTTATTAGTTCTTATTTTGTCTCTTGTGTGTATCTTAGGACATTTTCCAATGTCCTTTACTTTTACTCTTCTATGTGATTGTGGCCCTTCTGCCAACCTTACTTGTTTCCAATTGTATGTGTATGTGGGGATTTGAACATGCCTTGTATGCTTGCTTTCTCAATTTGATTGACATGTGCTCATATCCCTTGTTTACTTTCCCCCTCGGCCACTTTTATGTGATTCTTGATTCTTGTCTTATGTGATTATTGATTCTCAATTATTTGAAAATGCCATGATCCACATCATGCATTATCTTACCTTCTTGGATGCCATAATGGACATCATGCTCCATCCCTCCTTAATAACTAACAACAAACAACTAAAATTTATAGTTTCAATTTAGTATACTACACATGTTATTAGATTGTTAAATCTATCTAGGCATACCCCTATTGATCTAATAATATCTAATATAAACTATGTTATATGTTGAGACATATTTTTGATTATCATTGATATACCATGTATTTTATAACATAACACACTTATAGGGCTCTTTATTCTGAGGGAAATCATTTCAAGGTCTTCACTCCTACCCTCAAAAGAGGGGGTAACAAATAGGGTTTTTGTCATAGAGATTAGAGCCTTCTACTGACCAAGAAATAGTTTTTCTTAATAATCAGAACAACAACTAGAACCCAAACTAGGTAGAAAAGACCAATAAAATAGTGATGAACATAGAAAAATGACTATAATAAACAAAGGAAAAGAGTACCATACTTTGAATACAACACTATATAACAAAGTGTCATGTTTTTGGCACTCTTATTCAAATAAAAAAAACCTAGATTTTCTAGAATTAGACATAAAGGTAAGTTTAATTACAATTTTACCAGCAATAATTTAGTTTAGACTAGGTAGTTCTAGTACAGTTTTTATTAAATAATCTAGATATAAGGGGAATCATACATGGCATGATGGATCTTTCTTCTAATTTTAGATTGGGCAGTTGGTATAAATTTTAGATTAGAATCCATGTTATAGACACCAGTGATTGGGGGAATTGTGTGTGACACATTTGACTTCTTTTCATTCTAATTTTAGTACATTACCCATGTATTCTTAGTAGTTACATGCCTTATTCCATATATAAGTGGTTGGAATCATTTTGGAGTGGATTTAATATAAGCCTAGTTCTCAGTTTCAAAGTGTCTTTCATACAAGCCTAATCTCCACCTTTCAGAGTAGCTAAGATTGGCCTAGTTCCTAATACACATTTGACTATCCATGCCACATTATTAGATTATATAACATTCATGGGCTTCAGGATCCATTTCATATGACACACAATCATACTAGTGTCAGTTCATAGCTTTACTTAGTGGGTAATGATGGAGATAAAGGACTAGCTATCCTTTGTATTCTTAAGTCACCTACTTAGAGGGATTGGACACATAGTCCAAACATCAATTAACAAACACATGATTACATAGATTCACTTAGTGGGTGATGATGGAGCCAAAAGGCCAACCCTTTGTATTCTTGAGCTATTTTTGGGGAATTAAGCACTCAGATCCATTTATGATATTACTTTTGTACAACACATATCTAACATTACTTAGCATCACTCAATAACACAACAGGTTTTGTATTTTTTTCCATACCCAATGAGGTGTATTCATTCCATTCTCTTCCTCTCTCTCTCCTACATAGATTTTATACATTATTATTTTAGACATAGTGTGTCTAGTATGAAATGATCTACTCTTTATTTTCTCTTGAATATTTGCACTTCATGATGTGCTCTCTTTATGCACGCCCATCATCACATTTCTTCATAGATTTCACCCTTGTAGGTAAGTTCAAGTACGCTTTCTAATTTTCTTTTATCCTAGTATTTTGCTTTACTACATCACTAGAATAAAGGGGGGGAAATGTAGTCATATAAAATTTCCAAATTGGTAGTTTGATTTTGGTTTATGACACCCAATCCATTGGTATTTCTTGTATGCTCTTATAACCCCTCTACACACCTTTTTGCTCATTACCGATCATCCATAGACTTTTGAAACCTAATTCCATCTTAGTCAGACTCTATTTCCTATGCCAATTCCATCTCCCTAGGTATTGAGCCTATAGGATAGGAGAGCCATACCTGGACTATAATGCTAGACCCTAGGGTGTCCCATTTTTAGTGCTCCTATCCAATCACAATTTGAGCTCAAACAATTATTTTCATTTGATCCCTGTCCT
Source organism: Torreya grandis (assembly GCA_037957365.1). Classification (NCBI taxonomy): domain Eukaryota; kingdom Viridiplantae; phylum Streptophyta; class Pinopsida; order Cupressales; family Taxaceae; genus Torreya; species Torreya grandis. The sequence goes on from JARHVA010001651.1 coordinate 1,439,861, forward strand.
TCATCATGTTAGCCTAACACAGATAAATATAACCCATGACTAATATTTCCCTATAAAATCCCACTCAAATCTCATTTACAAAGGGAGGTGACAAATTTTAAAAATTAAAGCAAGAATACAAATAAAACACTAAGGCAAACTTCCTTATTCTCTACATAAAATCACCCAACACAAATACAAACACACTCAAACCATCATACCAGTCCCTATCCACCTTAAGCACACTCTATTTGGCATTTTTGCATCTACATCACACTATTTAATAAAGAACATCAAGTGGGAGAACTACATATGGATTGATCTCTCTTCAAAGTATTGGTATGTAGGCAACATGCCCACACAAGGGGTGTGGATTACATGTTCAGTGCATATTACACACACTAAACCCCATTTTTAAGTGATTCAAATCCCATTTTATCAAGCATGATGGATTGTTAGGGTTTGAAGATTAAATCATCTCTACAATGAGCTTTGCTGACATTCAACACTTAATTTCATAGGCAGGCTCACACATGAACATCGTAAAGAACCTAGAAAAATCAAGTCTCTGTGAGTAGTTTCGACAATAGTGGTAGAAGAGGACAACAACATCAGACCCTAGGGTGACCTTTTTTGGCAGTCCTATCCTTTCATCAAATGAAATCTTGATTATGATTTGTGACACTTTCCCAATCCTACATAACTAATTTCAGACCATGTAATAGTGATTTTAGCCTATTTTAAGGTAAGTTATATTTCTCCTCATTTATTTCTATTTTTAGAAAGGTAAAAAAGTGAAATAAATTATACAAATTAGGATTGTAATTATTGCAATATTATTTACTAATTTATTAATCTAGACCCTTAACTAAATAGGAATAAAACTCCATTATTTCCAAAATAGTTAAAGCATTTGGGGAATAATGGATTTTTATTCCTATTTTAGTTAAGGGTCTAGATTAATAAATTAATAAATAATATTAAAATAATTAAAATCTTGATTTGTATAATCTATTTGTCTTTTGTACCTTTCTAAAAATAGAAATAAATAAGGAGAAATATAACTTAGCTTAGAACAAATTAAAATGGCTATTATAGGGTGTGGAATTAGTTGCGAAGGATTGGGACATTGTCACAAATTAGAATATGGATTTTTCTTAGTGAATGGAAAGGACCACCAAAAGTAGGACACCTTAGGGTCCAAAAATATTATCCTCTTCTATCATTTTTGTCTAAACTACTCATAAAGACTTGATTATTTTAGGTTCTTTACGTTGTTCTTGTGTGATCCTGCCTATGAAATTTTGAGTTTTGAATGTTGATAACTACATATTCCTACATAATCTTAGTTATTATATATGTGAATTGAAATAACTCAGACATCACCTAGCTACCTAAGACTTGTTTCATCAAAGTAGGGTAAGTGTCATTGACTATATTCTTGGATATGGAAAAGTGTTATTGAAGATCTTAATTCTATTTTTTAATCTTCTCATTGTACTAATTGAGTTGGAAAATTATTTTAATGATAGAGGTGTGGAAGACACCTAGGAATTCAATATGATTTTCCAAATGCATCTCTACATGATCGATAATGACATGCTTGATTTTGCTTAAAATATAAATTTACATTTATGGAGCTAAATATGCCACTAGGGTCTGGCACACATATGCCATGGGCATGAAATGTTTTTTCTAGTGGTGGGAGTGTGGATATTAAACCATAATGACCATGTTTTACCCTCTCCCACATTTTAAATTTTGTCTTACAAGCTATCCTTTATTGATATAGATATTTTTTTCCATCTACTAATTATTATTGTGATTCATTTATCTTGGCATTCAAACCCTTATATTGTTGTTTTAGTTAATTAACAACCTAAACTAATGTCCCTTATGTTTGGCCCATGTTTTATCATGTAATTCAAGTTTTATGCACATCATATTCCTTTTTATATTTATATTCATCCTCCCTCTGCTTAGATTCTACCTTTGTTTGAGCCTTCTATTTATACTCTTCATTTTGCTTATTCTATTTGTCTCAATGTCCCTTATTTTTCTCCTCTTTGGTGTGCTTATTTTCCTCATATTTTTTGGCCTTATATTATTTCTTGGTCATTACTTTATTTTACTCTACCTTTTTTGGCTTCTTCATACTTGAATAGGTCCTCTATATTTTTGTTCTTAGCCTCATTTTCTATTTTTCTATCTTATCCAAATCTTTATGTCCTCTTCTTTATCACATAGGAATCTATCCTTTTAAACCTTTTGAATTTATTTCTTTTCTACTCATTTTTTTCTTCTTTATTTGTTGTATCCTTCTCATATGCTTCTATGTCCATCTTTGTGGGGGGCATTGTAGTTTTTGTGTTCGATTTCTCTTAATTTGAAATTTTTAGCTAGGTTTGGATTATATGTACTAGAATATGTGGTTTCTCAATTGTAACTAGAGTGTCCATAAAAATGGATCTAGATAAGATCCTAATAGTTTGCTATGTGATAACCACTTGCAGGATGAAGGATGCACCTGGATGGGTCCACTACATAGTTATGGGGGAATACGGTGAAAATGGTCTAATTTTGGGTTGGGAAGATGGAGGTGAGTTTTTTGAGTGGATAGTGGATTTGATTATGTAGGTTGTGTTATTTTTCCTTTTCACATTGGCCTTGACGCCTGAAAAGGGTGGAATTAAACATTTTTCTTGTGCTCCTAAATCTTGATTCTATTTTCCTTGATTAGTATTATTCTTATAATTCTTTGGATTTGACCTTAGGTAATGTGAATGTTATAATTTTACATCCAACATATTGATGTAGTTACTTAACCCCCAACATGCACAAATTTATGACTAAATTATTAAAAGAGCTTCATGAGACATCCAACTCCTCTTCATTCATTTCCATGATAAGTACATCCCTTATGGTGACTCTTAAGTCATGTATAGATCCTATGTGGTGGTGTCCACTTGTACTTTCACTCTTGAGCCTAATGCCTCCCTCAAAAGTAAAGCTTGCACCATACATCAAGTTTATTCTTCTTAGAAAATGTGTCCACCCTAATGGAATGTGATGGAGGTGGGATCTCAACAAGAAGGACATGTGGAAATAATTTTAAAATATGGACTATTTAAATGAAATTTTATAATAAATATTATTTCTCCTTTTGCTTTTCATAAGGAACATTCGTAACATCCTTAATTATTACCTTGTGGAAACCTTATGGTTTGATTCCCATTAGATCCAAATTAATTTTGGTTGCAATGGTGGGCTATTTAGGATTATTCATCCATGGTGGTGTTTTGTAGGTCCCCTTCAGTGTTGGTCAGGTGAAATTCATATTTATTTCCTTACATCTTGCTAACATCTAATATGATCCTAAGGTGGATGTGTGTGATCATGCTTCTTGCAAAGAGGATTGTGGTTAGAATTATTATAGTTTTTGGACATTATACATAACCATAATCCATTAGAAAATGAATTCTACCTACACTTTTACCATTTTAACCCTTTTAATAAATAAGGGTTGGAGAGTATCCTAATCAACCAAGGAATAATCTACTCTAAAAGTAAACCAATTAATGAATTTAGATTCTATTGATATTTTGATAAGATATACTAGATCTAAGCATATGTCAAATATGGAAAGAATAACATTCTATATTATGATAATAAAAATCTAAAGGATAAATTGTACTTAGCTTATATACTGATGCACATGAAGATATGAGAAATGTAGGTGCATGAATGGACTCTCTAAAGATCTGGATCCCATTGTCAAATTCTAAAAATTGTCTCTTTATCAACCTAGACGCTTAAGTTAGGCTATGGATACTAGCATCAACATTTTTATCCTAATTTTGAATCTTTTATCTAGATTCCACTATAAACTCTTTTATATAAATTCCATCTACACCTATTATATGCCACTATTACCATCTAGACTACATGTTTGCATCTCGTACATAGGTTTTTGATATTGATGTGTAGCTCAAAACCCTAGGTCATCCAATTAGGACATGCCACATTTCATAATAATAGTTAGTGGGCCCAAGTGAAGTCAAGTTGACCTAAAATACACCTCTATCAATGATTTATACCTACATAGCTATATATTTTGAAGAAGGCCTCAGAGTGAGGTATTCATCCCTTATGTGGGTTTGTATGTAAACAATTGTGTAATATTATATATGTGTTTGTATCTAGTGATATGAATGTTAACTTAGAATATAATTCTCATAGGATGATCTTTGAATTTTTTAGGCTTGTAATATGATTTCTCCTATGACTAATTTGAAAATAGGAAATAATAGGACATAATAGATTAGAAGTACAATTGATTTTCAATAGTGTAGTGTAATCTTGAGAGGTGCTTACGAGATGAATAATGAATGTGATTAAACTTGTATTTATATCACACATTTCAAAATTTTTGTCATGAAAGGGTTAAAGGAAACAAATAAGTTAACTTGTAAATATTGAAATATTTGTAAATTTTAGTGTTTGTAAGGTAAAAACACGTGCTTTGGATTAGGGACACTAGTGTCCAAGTTTGAATGCAAGTGTTTAGGAAGATATAAAGTTTTTGAAATTATATAAATGATAGTGAATGATATATATTAGGTTTTAAGCATGATGTGGGATAAATGTGATTTGGGTAATTAGAATATCAAGGTCACACCATAAGATAAGCATTTAGGCATAGTGAGATGGTGAACACAAGCCTTTTAGCTACTAAGTAGGTCAAGAACTAAAGGGTAGATCCATGACTCATTTTCAAATTTACAAGAATAGTTTAATATATAAATCTACATCCACCCTTTTTTAATTTATTAATGCATAAAGATGAAATTCCTGGGTTAAAGTAAATAAATGTGTACTATCATGTGTTCAACACACCTTGATTTGACTTAAGCACTATTTGAATTTTTTGTATGTGTATGACTTGAAACCAAGAACATGTTACAAGTGTAATTAGTGCATATAATCTAAAGATGAATAATTGAAATTATTTTAAATAAAATAGATAAGGAAGGAGTAAATTTATGTGTCGATGCAATTATGTTACCCCTTTATAGTTTGTTTTGGTATTGATGCTTCCTAATTGAAGCGTTAGATAAAGGTTCACATCAACCCAAATAATAGAATTAGTGTCAAGTATAATGAGGGCATTAAATCTCAATCACACTAATAAAATAAGCCAACTTATAGAGTAAATAAAATCTCAAATAATGAATCTTGGTAGGGTCAATGCATAAATAATGTATCTTTAATTTGGTGCATTTGCATGGCATTTTAACCTCAAATTTATCATAAGTTGAAGTATCTATCAAAATGTAACCTTTAATCTGTAAACTATGTATAATATATATCACAACTATGAAATTTTTTTGTCTCAAATCTATTTCAAATGTTTAAATATGTCCAAGTGTATATATGAATCATGTAAAATGTATCAAAATTTTCCAACTATGTATATGTTGATTTATGTCTCTATGGCATTCCCCCACTGATATGCCCCCCACTTTGAGGCGAGGGGAATGAAAAAGTGACAGTCATTTTATCTCAAAAAGATAAGAAAAATATTTTACCCAACATAACTCCAATTTTTTTTTTTAGAATAGGGACCCATTATGTTCTAAAAATGTCCAAGCCTATTGTGAAAATCTTCTTCCAAGAGATATTTGTATGTTGGACTTAACTTCACTATTCATCAAACATATATAAACATGTTTTTATTAGTCATACTAACCTATTAATATTATTCAAAAGTTTTGCATATGTATAGTTTTTGGGAGATGCATAATTTGTGAAGTCTCAAGGTTTTTATAAATAGCTATTTGAGACTTTTGTTTAGGAGTCTAACTTCAACAATCTTCAACATTTTGCACTTATATGATCCATTATGCAAAGTAACTCTTTGGGAATTTCATTCACAGGTCTTATTCATAGGTTTTATTTAGAAATTATATTCACAAGTTGGGCCCTCACAACTTTATTCATCATAAATAAAATGTTCGAAATTTTGGTCTTTGGTGAAATTTTTCTACGAAAATTTTTAGTAAAAGTGTTTGAAATTTTATATCTAAATTTTACTCTTCAGCAAAAGTGCTCAATATAAATTTGGTCTTCAAAGAAATAATTTAGATAAATTGTTTGAAAAAATTGTTCTGCACTTTGTTCTTCAGAACTTTTGGTCTTTAACATTTTGGTCTTCGATAAAAGTGTTCAAAAGTTTTGTTTGGAAAATTCATTCACTTCACGTACACTATTTTAACACAACATCTAACTCTTAACTACTGAGAGCCTCCATGGAATATATATATATATATATATATATATATATATATATATATATATATATATATATATATATATATATATATATACCAAGTATAAAATATTGATGGAACAACACTTGGAAAAAGGCAACAACTTGGCATTTGTATTAGCATCTATAATACATACATGACATACCTACCAAATGAAATGGTAAAGTTTGAATTAAATAAATAAATCAAGTTTATAGATGTGGGATATTAATGGTACATGAATTAGAATTGATTGTCAAATATATATCAATGAATTTGAAACACAAAATGTTCTCATTGATCATAAACTCACTTATAGCTCACTTGCCTCCTTAAAAACAAGCCCTATCTATTTGCATTTTAATTTTGAAGTGCCATCCATAAGAGTTGAGCCACTAAATTGAATAACTAGAGATTTTTCAACCTAGTGAATTAGCTATGACATCCTCATCTAAGACATTTAGAGGATCCATTCCACCATATAAATTTTCCATTAAGGATTCAATAAAGTACAAAGACACCATCTTTGATCCAATAGTATTCAACAATGACTATATTAATTATAAACATTATGAGAAGTAATTCATTAGGTGGATATGCAAACCCACAAAGAAAATTTAAAACTAACTCAAAAATAATTGATAGTGGACCTTCTCCCCCTCAAACCATATGCTTGTATTTTACAATGGCCAAACCTGAGGTTATTCCATGCATAGACCTCCTACGAGACTTGTTCTTTGCTAGCAAAGTGACTTGAGGTGCATTCTTACACCACTTAAAACACAAAACCATCATAACATGCATCTCAAGAGATGCATTCTAGAGGTATTTATCCATCCCTATCATATATGATACATAAGACTTACACAGAGTAGTTACATAGAAAAAGGAGTAGTTAATTGAGAAAACATTGAGCAAATGGATAATTATTAGGGAGACTATCAGTCTAAAAGAGAAGCATTTAGTGATTATAACTAAGTTTTAGATGGGAATTCAAATTAGGATGGCCTCTTGAACTCATTATATGGCTACCCAAACATGGAATTCCTTCACCTTGAATGGGTTCCATTGCTGATCTTACCAATGACATCAGATCTAAAATTTGATTTGGGTGAGCTAATTGGTGCTAAATTGTAGGAAAAAGTACTACACAAAGATAAGAGGCCTCAAAGGGGTTGTTTATATATGATTTCATACCCTCTAGACACTATTTTTGGCATAATTTATATGTACAATAGGTCACTTTGGATCCCAACTCTAGACTATACCATATATGTGATTCACATTCTTTTATGCATATATATGCCTATACAAGGAACATCACTCACATTACGAAGGCATATATCCTTAGGTGTGTATGTCCATCATGAATACCTATGACGGACATATGACACTACTGGTTGTATTCTAACTACATTATGATTATGGTCATGAGCCACAAAGTTGCACCCCTACATCTCCCCAAACATGCACCAGATGAACTAGCAGAGCAAGACATAACCTAGAAAACATGGTGGGGAATTGATGAATATCTGAATAAATAAAATAATAGTGCCTTCTATGGCTCTCACCTCATGATTGTAATAATGTATTATGTCAATTGTAAACACTTTTATAAGGTTGGTAGATATAGGGAATACTAATCACTAGCCACACTCCCACATAGGGACTAGGACCATGATGGTAAAGTCCAAAAAGGATTGGGACCTCATGGTAAAGTCCAAAATCATATTTTAGGCCTTGATATTTCATACCAACATGAGCCTTATAACCATGATTTCTTATTTATCAATGCCAAGAGTGATGCCCAGATCAAAAAGAGGGCATAGATAGTGGAATTAGGTGAGGAATTCTTGAAATTCATTAAAGGGGATCCCTCCATTTCAATTATGGATGTAAAAACCAAAATCATACCTGTAGTGAGATGGGTTTCCTCCAATTTTTGGATCAACATGCTTTCTTAACCATCAGTGGATCAAGGGAACCTTCATAAACATGGATTGGGACCCTCATGATAAAGTTGAAAAATAGATTCAAGGCCTTGGTTTTCCATAGAAACACATGCCTTATGACCATGATTTACTATTTATTAATGCCATGAGAAATTCCCACATCAAATAAAGGGAACAAATAATGGGATTGAGTGAGGAACTCTTGAAAGCAATTCAAGGGGAGCCCTCCATTTCAATTGTAGATGCATACATTAGATTCCCACCTACTGGTGGATGGGTTGCTTCTAATTTTTGGATCAATATGCCTTCTCAACGATTAGTGGATCAATGGGAACCTTCATATACATTCCCCATGGCATTGAAAAATTTAAATAAATAGCCTAGGGTGGCTAAAACTTCACTTGGGGGAGCTTAGGATGATCTAATTTGCCTTAACTCTTTAGACTCATAACACAATGCCCATCTTGTTGATACATCATCCCAAAAGAGTGCAAGTGTGGAAGTTTCAACCACACCCACTCAAGAGGCTTCCCTCATAACTAATAAAGTTACTATTTATTATAAGAGGAAGCCAAGATTTCACATCCCTCCAAAGATTTGAAGTAATATCTATAGAATGACCATTAGGGGAGTAGTAGGTCATATAAGGTGATTTTATAGATGAGGAGGAGAAGCTATAAAGAGATAATATTTTAAGCCTCTAAGACACCAAAGGCAAAGAACCATTACATGGATATCAATCGGGTGAGGGTGTAACTCCTTCAATTTTTACCATTCTCATTATATCTTTTGTTTCCCCTTTATTTTTTGGTTTGTTTGATTATGTATCTCTCAATATTAGTGTTTAACCTTTCTTGGTTGTACCTATTGACCAAATTTTGGCTCTCCAAACCAAAATTAGTCACCCCCTATCTAAAAACTTAGCCACCTAAGTCTATATTTTTGGTCAAGTGTAGTATGCAGGAAGTGTTATATACAAGCCACAACAAATTTACAAGTTTTTTTCCTTTCAAAAATTTCATTTTGGTCTTTGTTAAGCCTTTGCATAATTATTTCAAGTTTTTTGTTCTAAAGCATTTTCCAAATTCTTTTGGACTTTTTTTTTGAGACTTTTCCTTAAGTATATTTATTTCAGGCTCTTTATTTGGCCAAGTAACGAATTCTTTCAAACAATTTTTTTGAGACAAATCGTTTGAAGACAGAGTGCTAAATTCTTTTAGATAAATTGTCTGCACAATTTTTCCAAAATTTTTTTTTGCACATTTTATCTGAAACAATTTTCTCAAAGGGTATCTTTCTTGCAAGAAATGGTCCAATTCAATCTTTTCAAGGGAATTATTTTGTACATTTTGTTTGAAACAACTTTTTCGAAGGGTATGTGACAAATTTTTTGAAGGAATTTTTTTAAGACTAAAGGACACTTTCAAATATTTTGAATGGTCACTCACATTTTTTCTAAAGGGGCACTTGCATTTTCAAAGGATTGTTTCATTTTTCTTGAAAGGTACTTCAAAAATTCTGAAGGAGCATTTCAAAAATCCTGAAGGACCATTTCAATCTTTCTGAAGGACACTTACATTTTTGCCAAAGGATACTTTACAACTTTTTTGAAGGGACATTTTTAACAAGATAAAGGGCACTTTCATTTTTTGTGGAGGACACTTAGTAGAAAATCTAAAAGAATTCTCTTAGGAAAATTGATTTTAGAAATTTTACAAACAAAATCTTGAAGGAATTATTTTGATGAAATGGACCAAACAAATTTTTTGAAGGAACACTTACAAATTACCGAAGGGTCATTCTAGAGTTTCGAAGGTCCATTTCAAAAAATATGAAGGGCCAAATAGAAAGTCTGAAGGGACTATTCAAGAGAATTGTCAATGGGAAAATATATCTCAGGAGTAGATTTTCTTTGAGAAAAAAGGCTGAAAGAAATTGCCTGATAGAAAAGTTTGAAGACAAATGGCCACAGACAAATTATCTAAAAGAAATACCTAAAAGGTGACAACACACAAAACATCAATTTCAAACTATAAGAACTAGCCATTGGAGTCAAATAACTTTGGTGAGAACTTGAAGACAAATGTGGAAATGACAAATGGTAGGATCCTGAGCGTCTAGTGCACAACAAACATAAATAGGCAGGTTGATGGTTCAAGTTGTTACACCATTATATATCTTAACAAGCCAGTAAAGAGCAACTAGCATCGAAACAAAATTTTAATAGATGGAATCGTCTATAACAAAATGTAGTTTGGAATATCTTGATTCTATGGATATAACCATGGGAAAAGAATATTATAGAATGTAATGTAACTATTTTAATTCTTAGGGTGACACATGTCCAAGTGACCCTTGAAATCCCTTTTCTTTACCTCTCTCTTAAAGGCTATATATATGCATTCTCTTGGTTCAGTCAAGAGCCTCTACTGGTTATTGGAAAAATTCTATCTAAATTTGTACTTGCAAAACTCTTAATTAAATATACAAGTGATTTTTTCATTCACACATTATACTATTAATTATAGGTTTGGATCTTGTTGATAATGACTAGTGAAAGAGTTACTTTTCTAACATGTCAATCTATGGTCACTTACCAATATACAAAAGGGATATTATTGTAGGTCTCTATTAGTATTCTTTACTAAGTGTATAAGAGTCTTAGAAGTGGTATATGTTTATTTTATTCATGGAATCATTCATTACCCTCCTAAGTGTCAAGTACCTTCCTGAATATAACTTAATAAATACTGATGCAACAATGTCTTTTATTGTGAGTTTGTGTGAAATATCCTTGTTTACCTTTAAGTAGTGGATTTTTAGTTAAATAGGAAGACATTATTGGTGCATCACCATTTTGTTTTCTTAAGTTATTTTCCTTATCCCTTTTCATACACAATTGATAAATTAGAGAGATCTTTAAAGGTGCATCAAGGGGAGCTAACCCCTAATCTAGAGATTCATCTCAATGAAATTGTCACCCACAACAAGAGATATGATTCTATTTTGTCGCTTGGATGAGGAGAGCTAAGCATCTCCTCAAGGGTGAAAATCCAAGCATTAATAGTACCTAAAGTAGAGGTTTGTACCCCTAATCCTAGCTTCCAACCATCCTTGATTATTCCAAAGGTAGAGGATGTTTCCTCTACCCCTACCATCTTATTTCCCTAGCATTTCCTACTCCTCCAATTATGTCAACATTATCCATTCCCCCATTTCTAATATGGTTACCTATACCACTACCCCAATATCCATAACACCAAAAATAAATCATCCAATAAATCCAAGGGAGAATTAGCAAGTCTACAACTACAAGTGTCATCTACTTAGTTAGGCTTTCCAATGCCTTCCTCTAGTTCTTCTCAAGCCACTACTATAATATCATCGAAGAAGGTTGGAAAGAAGAAATAAGTGTCTCAATATGGTGGTGTGGATTGGTCTAATATAATATGTCCTTCCCTTCCTAATCCATTTATTTAAGAGGCCTTGAAGTAGTTCTTAGGGGATATATTAGTTGAGACTACAACCCAAGACATTTAACTAATAGGCTCAATCCAATTGGTCAACCCATAATGGGAAGCTAATTTGGAATCATAGGATTCTCAAAAAAAGAATATTACAATCATAGATTTTCCCACAATGAGCTCCATATTTAAAAAATCCACAAGGAGTTTCTAGAGGGTGAAGAAAATAAAATTTGAAGATGAGGCTGGAAGGGGAGTAATTTTGTAGGAAAGACAAAAAATGTTCACCTTGTTAAAGAGGAATAATAAGAAATTGGGTTAGTCCCCCTACGTTGAGGATTTCAAATCCTATTTTGAGATAAATAAAGATGATCTTATAGAGCTCCATGAAGGAAAAAACTATCAAGTAAATATCTTGAGAAAAAGTTTAGAATAAGTTAGGAAACAACAACAAATAGTTCATGTTCCCATATAGATTAAAACATAGGTGCAGAGTGTAGCATCAACACTATATAAAATTTTGGAGGACATTGTTGTAATGAGGGTTAAATTAACTCCTCAAATCATTTAATCTACTAAATTATTTAATTATTTAAATCAATATGAGAATAAGTTGAAACTCCTCATTATTTACATAACAAATAAGGCATATAACCACCTCAATTTGATGACACAATTGGAGGATTCAAATGCCCTCAACATAGTGGTAATTAGGATGCAAGATGCAAGAGAATGGTTTATAATAGTTGAATCCATATTTCCAAAGTATGCAGAACATTAGAGCCTTATTTTTCAACTCTTATAGGATTTGAATCTCTAACAAGTGAGGGACTCTATAGATAGGCTAATAAATAGAGCTAATTTTGACCAACTTCTTCAACATACCTCAACCTGATTTAAGAAGAATTTACAAGGATTAACATTGAAGGAGATTTAATTTGAGTTTAATTTTGTATGAAATAAATTCAATTAAGTGGAAATATTCAAGATTAAATTTAGGAACACTAAAGCTAAACATGCAAGGCTAATGAAATAAATAAATAAGGTACACATATCCCCACTATTGAACATGGATATCATCAGGTACCAACATAATGTTAGTATCAAGTATTTTAAATAATTATAGGCTAAGAAGAAAGCCAATGATTTAAATTATAGTATATTTCAAACTACCACTTCAATGGCTACCATGACAACAAGTCGTGTCATGCAGTCACCCAACAAGCCTTAGTTATTAAAGGCTAATTTTGAATATAGTCATGCATATAGGATTAATATTTGTAATTATAGTTTACTAAAAATTGGCATATGAATGTAAAAGTTATCTTGAGATATTTTTAAGCATTCACACGTTGCATTTCATTATACATGAAAAATTACTTTTGACATAGTTTTAATTAACTATAAACATGAACACATGAAGTTTTGACACTAAAATTGGAACTGGAGTTATAGTTACTTGATGTAACTTTGAGTTTACTTGAAGTTGGAGGATGATGCTACCCATCCCCAAGTATATATATTCATGAAATACCTCATTTAAAAGGGTCATAAATTTATAAATATAGGAAGAGATCATTTTGAGTGTCATGTAACTATGTGGATTTACTTTCCTTCCATCTATGTGTAATTAAGGTTTTGTTTTCTTGGTTGTTTTAAGTCAATAATTTAAAGTGTGCAAAAGTCATAGATATTAATTTTTGTTATTATTGATATATGATAATTTATATGTGAAAAATATATTGAATAGTTGGAAATTATAATTGATTTTAAGCAATTGGTTGACTATCTTAAAATTCTGATGTGTGAAGGAGTGTTTCTTCATGATATAGTCTTCTAGGTATGAGATATAACCTCCCTAAATACCTTTCTGGTCCAAGCTATCATCTCTTAAGTAAGGGTGAAATAGTTACTCTAAAAGGATCAACCTTCATTTGAGACCCTTAATTTTCTTATACTATTTCATCCTAGACTGCCTAACTATGTTTGTTTGTAAGTGTGCAACAACGATAACCAACAAACATTAATTCTAGAAAAACTTGTACACAAAGGAACTGTTAACTATTTTGACCATAAATAAAAATAGGTCAGCCCCCCTATAGTGAAAAACTTGTATATGGGTCTATTAGGGTACTATAGGGTGTGTCATGGTCTTATTTGATGTTATTTAATGTGTCATTTGCCTTAGTCATATTCATCTTTAGGCTTATGTCATGTTAGGGGTCATATTTGAGCCATAAATGAAGGTTGATAGTTTCCATTGATGTACAAGTGTTAAAAAATCCATCTCAACATGTATGAGGTTAGGTTTTTATTATGAATGGCAGTCCCTCATTGAAACTTCTAGGTAATACATTGAATCAAGAAGAAAAGTGGTAGTTTGGGCAATTTTAGTAGTTGTACAGCTTCTAAAGAAGTGTGGCACATGTGGTAAGCTTATGGAATGAATATTTAGTTTATATAACTCCATTTATATGTTTTATATAGTTTGGAAGCATATAAAATGGACCAAAACCATTTTACTCCTCCATAACTCCACTACGCATAAAAAATTGGTCAATAGGTCTTCTAATGGTATGACTAGTAGGAGATGTTTCAGGTCAAATGCTATAGGTGGTATATATTAAACTTGGTCTAATTTAAAATCATGTTAGGATTTGGAAGAATTGTTTCTTATGATTTATGAACCATCCTTTAGAAGTTGTCTGTCTCATTCTGCATACTAATCCCCACACCCTATAGGTTTTCCTCTTGTATGAGATAGTTCATATAATTAATTGGTTACTTATATAGCACATGAATTTATTTATCCCATGGTTTCCATATTTTTTTTCATGTTTTTATGTGAGTGGATTATCCAAACATCTCAAGTTACAGGTTGAGTGCAATAATGGGGTTACAAGCAGGTTTCATCAAAGACAAATGTTTCTTTTTCTTTTAGTGGTTTTATATGAAGATTATATGTTGAATTAAATGTTTCTAATGTCTTATTAACCCCCTATAATTCCAATCTCATCCTAAAATTATATCATCAATGGAGTTGCAGTCAACCTCCAACACACTCAAACCTTCCTACAGAAAGCTCACTTATAGTCATGGTGTATGAAAGCTTGTCTAGCATCCATGGAGAGATAATGAGGAGTTATAAGGTGTTTATCATACTCTTGGAACATTAAAATTAAATCCAATCCTATCAAATTGCATTTAATGGACTGTGAAAAACTAGTTCAAGCTATATACAAATGCCTGAAACATTACTGTATACCTACAGCTTCCCCAATTTGGTCAATCATGTTAAAGTGAAGCATTTGACTGGTTTCAAGTCACTCATGGTGGAAATGATTCATTTAAAGACTTTAAAAAGGTCTAATATGGGTTGTAAGCCCATAAACCATGCACATTGTTGATATCTCATTCTCACTGCCCTGTATATTGTACATTCACCTACAAGTGGATCTCACAAAGACCTAATAATGTTTCATAATGGAGTTTGAGCATGTTTTGATACTTTCCTTGATGTCCTAGAGTGTTGAAGGTGTCATAATAGTAATTCTTGGGTCATAAAGAGGTAGGTAGGCTTTAAAAAGTAATTTTCATATATGGAAAAATAGTTTAGGGATATGTTACCTTAAAATCTCCAAACACAGACCCTATAATATTTTTGATCTTTTCATGATAGATTATCTTGGAGTATAGATTGGTCTAGATATTTCCATGATGGAGCCCTAACATATGGTCAAGGTCTTAAAATAAAATTTTGGTTGTTTGAAGCTATGAGCAAGGTGTAATTAGGCCTCCATGTTGAATATTATTTCACTGTAGAATGCCAATGTTCTCTATAGTGTCTAAGGTTTGAATGGCCTTTCAATATACTAAGATACAATAGAAGCTCAACTTTTGGGTAGATGATTCCTTTTGAAGATAAATGACACTAATAACTCAAGGGACATTCATAGAGGTTTAATTACATACTTTTACCTACACTACTACCTATTGGTCCACTTTTGATCACATAAAAGTCATATATAGGTTGACTATAGGATGACAATGTAAGGTTAAACCCAATAGTTTGTGATTTAGGCTTGACTGAAGGCATGATATATAAAATTTTATTCATGAGATGAGCCTAAATTAATTTTATAAGGTCCCAAAATAATACATAAGGTCTAACATGAAAATATATACCTACAGGCTTACCTTTTTCTAAGTAAGCATACAGTTTGCCAGTCATGTCTACTTGAGTAGAGACATGGGTTAAAGAGGCTAACATGGATGATGGGGAGTTTTAAAATATTGTTAATACCTTTATAATTATGTTGATATTATCATGATGTGATCAAAATAGTTCAAGATTTGGTTTTCAAGTAAACTTACAATCAATATGCCAACCCCTAAACATAGTGAGTACTATACATTTTGCCTTTAGGGTTTCATGATATTTGGAGATGCTATTGATATAGTCTAACTATGTAAATTTGTATAAAATATCACTAAGACCTATATAATTCTCTCATGCATTCAAATAAATTGAGACTATAGGGGAAGTTTCCTTTTTTCTATCTTAGATAGAGGGCACTCCCATATTGGTGAAACCCTATAGGTTTAGTAAGATATGATAAAATAGTGAGTTTAGGATTATATGAACCTTAAAACATATTTTAGAGAGATATATTAAGTATGAAAAAACATAAATAATCTCAAAAAAACCATGACCAACCAATTAGAGGTGGTAGTGAGGAGTAAAACACAAACTGAGCCTACTAGGCTTAGTTTAGGTCCAATGCCTAAAAGGGGTGTATCATCACTTATAACATCATATGAGAATTTAAAAATCTTCCTAGGGAGATATGAGACTACCTATAACCTTTGGTTTACATGTGAGTTCATAGAGGATCCATTTATTGGCTCAAGAAGATTATAAGGTACATAGAATACCTTGGAAATCTTGATAGGCTAACTTTGGAAGCTTGCTATAGTACACATGCATATCATGGGAACCTGAGAAGCTATGATATATTGGAAAGGGTCTTGAACAATGTTTTAGTGAAATTTTTTTATGGTTTGGATGTCATAGTTTCATGAACAATCCTTAAGGGGTAAAATTGCCTAAAACCCTTGATAAGGACCTGATGGGAGAGATAAAGAATATAAGGCATATAATAAGGCTATAATGACTTGAAATATTATTGGAACTTGAAAAATACTCTCCATCACTCCTTATTATTAGATTGATTTATACCATATTTGTACATACATGGTACAATTTTTTTTATTATTGATATATTTTCATGTTGTGTAGGTAGAAAAGGATTTCAAAGGATGAAAATCACTTGGGGAGGTATAATGAGACTTAAAATAACTCCAATTGGGAGGAATTTTAAGGTTTTATTGATGAATATAAGGGCATGATGACTCTTGAAGATGTCATACCCTGACCTTTATGGTTTGGTTTCATAAATTGATGAGCATCTTAGTGCCAAATGTGAAGACAAGTCTAAAGAAGAATGATAGTGACTACAGGTAGTGATAACTCATGTTCAAAATAATATCAGTGATTAGGGACATAGCCAATGCATGTTGGTGCCTATTTATAACCCATAATTAATGTCAAAATCATCTCATCTTTTCTTATTCTATAATGGATCATTCAAAAAAATCCAAATGATGATGGCATTTTCTAAACAAGCGATTGAAGAGTCCTATGCTAGAATTAAAGAGTTGCATGACTTAGAGGGACATTTGTATAAATAAACCTTGCATGGTATATATCATAATTAATTCATATATAGATTTAACTCTTTCTCTTAGCTTGACACATGTTCAAGTGACTCTTGAAATTCATTCTCCTCTCTCCTCTCTCACATTCTATATGTACTAGCCTTTTTTACTCCTATAGATAATTCCACACCATGTATGATGAATCCCTAATGGTTTGATGTTGTACTTTAACTTTGATCAATAAATTAAATCTAGTTTTTATTTCATGAACATTTTGTCTAAGTGTGTAAATTTACAAATGGTGAAGTTTAGTGATTCTATCATTGCTTTTCCTTATCCTTTCATGTCTAGTACAAGAAATTCTCATTCTGATAGGTCATATAAAATGTAGCTAGTGTGTTAAGATCCCTTCAAGTGTATAATTTTCCTTAGATACATAAATATGATCTCTAGTCTACTTACCTTGAGTTGTTTCATGCATATCACCTCTATATTAGAATATTTATGTTAGAACATCTTAGGACTTTGAAGTTAGTTTGTAGGTCTTATTTCTTAGTGAAAGAAGTATGATAACATTGTGTAAATTATTATGATGCATCACCCCCTTAGATTATATTTATTTTATGCATACTTATGTCCCTTTTCCCATAAGTAATCAGTTAACATAGGTGATACACACTTCAAGGTAGATTTAGGGAGCTAGCCCTTAAACCTAGAGGTCTACTTCTACTATAGGTAAACCCACATACCTCAAAGTATTCCCATGTTGCCCAAATATGGAGGAGGATTTAAAAACCTCTTATAGGGTTAAATATTTGGTGACAATAGTTATGGCATGCCCTATGGGACCAAGTTATAATAGATTGGAAATATTGTTGGTGTATGTTTCCTCTATAAGCTTTTGGAAACAAGTAAGATACCACCAATGGAAAATCTGAATGAAATCTTTTGGTTGTAATCAGCCCAAGTATATTTTGTGGAAGGCTTTTATAAATTCTTTTATCTCATTTTACCTATGATGTTGGTATGAATATCTATGGGGAATATCCCTATTATGAACCTCCTTATCAGCCTTGTTATGAACTATATTATACCCCTCAACAGTCCTATTAAAATGGCTACCAATCCTTTTAGTCATGGCATCCCCATGGTCATCAATTTCCTTATCCATATGGATATCATGTTTTTTGACAGCCCTATGATGAAGGCTATCAAGAATCCTATCAAGAAATTCCTTACTATCAACCCCAATATAACCCTTACCAACCATACCATGATGCCTATAAACCTCAAAAGGATTCTTATGAGTATTGTCATGAGAAATTAGATGATCCCATTGATTTTACACAAATATACTATATGACAAGATATGAACTCATAGTACTAAAAATGGAATCCCTTCATAATCCCCAATATCTCATTCCTTCTCCTCTATCAACCCCATCTTATATCAAATCTTTGTTGGCATTCATAATAGAGATACTAGATAATTATGAATGGATGGGAACATGGGATGATGATTTTGATGTACTCCCTAACTATGATATAGAATGGTTAAGAGGTATTTCCCAAAGTTGTATGCATGTGTTAAGGATAGTTAAAGAGGAAGAGGATACTCAATGGGAAATCAAAGAGCAGTTATTCTTGGCAAAGAAGTGTGCCCAATGTTTAATAAATAGACTAAGTATGTGAGAAGACAAAGAAATTAAGAATGAACTTGATACTATTGAAGAGCCTCAAGGAGGTTATTATTAAGGTGAAACTTCTATTGAATTAGGTGTTCTTCCTTTTAACCAACCTAAATTGTCACTTCCCCATGAGCTTACTTGATAGGTATTTTTCCTAAATCCATTCACAAGCCCTTTGGCACATATCATACCCCATATCTAATTTATGAGACTATCCATCACCCTTACACCTCATCCCTTATTGAAAAATAACCCATTTTGAATGCAACAAGTGAAGAAGAATAAACTCAATCCATAGTTGATCAAGAGGATGTTTTAAGTAGCTATGATGAAGAAATCACCATAGGGACTCCCCTTGGTGAAAGTATGTATAATTATATCTTCTTGAGTGAAAAGAAAGACATTGAAAATTTTGTTGCAGCTACCCATGAAGAATTTTGTCAAAGCATGAATGGAGAAATACTTGAGAAAGACCCCATACCTGATGTCCATGATGAAAAAGCTCTTAAACATGATAGTCATGAAAAAGATGACATATGGTAAAAGTTTCATGCCACCAATCAGGAGTTTGAGTAGCTAAGTGATTCAAATTCTTCTCCTAGTAAGTACACACCTGAACATGAGGTTGTTGAGGATCATAACAAACATGAATTTAAATATGGTATCAAGAGTGAAGGTAAACGTCAAGTCACTATCATGAAGTCTACAGCCATAAAATAATCAAATGAGACCAAGGTAGAATATGTTGTCCTTCAAGACCACTCAATAATTTATCTTGATGTTGAACCACACTCAGATTCATTAGATCATAAGGAAGACCATCTTGATGACCTCATACATCAATAAAATAAATTTGAAGAGGTGGTGGTTCTTAAGGAAAAGGAGAATAAGGATGATTGGCAATAACAAATGAATCTTTTATAAGAGCTTGAAGAACTTTGTCAAGTTGAGGGAAAAGTACATGAGAAGGTGGAGAAAGTGTTTTCCATGGAGGATAATGACCAAGATTGGGTGTAATATGTATAAATCCTTGATGAGATTGAAGAACCTAGAGCTAAAATGAAACTTGATCTTATTGAGAACACCATGGAAACTAAGAAGGTATGTCTTATTGAACCACCATTAAAGGCTATAGTTGATGAATATTATGATAAATTTGAGGCTATTGATATTCAATAGGAGTTCATTTCCATAGTTTATCTAGTTTTACCTTCTTTGATTTCATTGAACATCATGCTAAAGAGATTGGAAAACACCATGAAGAAGATGGAGGCATTAATGCCCAGGGTCAAAAGGCAACATGCCTCATTCACTCCTTCATTTCATGGAGAAATAAAGGCTTAAAACTTCCCCTTTGACCTAGGAGGAATTGTTTGTTCTAGGTTATTTTGTGTTTGAGTTATTGGTTTGGTTTGTGTGTGTGTACCATAAGTGATCATGAGGAAAAAGTGTGTAGTGTGTTGTTTTGTGTCTTGTTCTTCTTGTTTTTGTGTTTTGGTCTATTTCAAAGGCAAATTCAGTTTCATATATGTGCATAAGTGACTCCATATCCCAATGGATAAGATAAGGCTACTGGTCTTGGGCATAACAAGTATACCACCCTAGGAAATCACCAAGAATGTTGACTATTTTGACCATAAGTAAAAATAGGTCAACTCCCCTATAGTCCAAAACATTTATAGGGGTATATTAGGGTCATATAGGGTGTGTCATGGTCTTATGAAAATCCCTTTTGGTGGGAAAACTTATTTTGGACTCAAATTCAAATTTCCTTCAAAAACATGACTCCAAGACACATCTTAGGCCAATCTTTGAGCATTCCTAAGATTCCCCTACATCAATACACATCTATTCATCCTCTTCAAGTATCACTATGGATTTTCACTTGTTATTATCATAAACATTTCCATAATTAAACTGGTTAGTGTCTATATTGCACTCTTACTAGACTTTATAGTATATTCAAAATTTTATTTCATGTTTAAGACCTTAAATGTATTTTATTTACATAAGGATTTAGTTTCTCTATTATTAGGTTAAGTAAGGTTTCATGTTAGTGGTAGATTTATAACATACTCTTGAAATAAATTTTTTTCACCCTACTCATAATTTTAAATTATAGATGAACTAATTTTGTATATATGTGTACCTCTTTTAACTCTTGGTAAAATCTAATTGCAATTGGACTAGTTATTGGTTAGGGTGTAACCCAAAAGGGTAACTATGTTAAGCTTAGTCATAGACTAAATGATGAAGGTCAGATGCCTTCAAAAATTAACTAAAACTCCTTTTAGTAATGGGTAAACTATATTTGAACCTTATTTTAAGTATGAATCTGGTCATTTTGGATAAGTAGTAAGCTTAGGGAGTGGGCATATGAATTAGTAACTAACCCATTTTTTTGTTTTGGTAATTAATATCTAATTTTAGGGTACTCTTGGAGTACAATTTTTCACTACCAACCCATAGAGAACTTGTCTTTAGCATGAATTTTAGGGTGTTCTTCCTTTATAATGTTTATCCTTTATAGTTGCTAACTTTGTATTACATTTGATTATATACTGGGTGTGAATATAAATAGTTGTTAAGTGGTGACATATGTTATACACTAATAAGTAACTTATGTTATTTTATCTTGTCATTGGTCATCAATATAAACACTCTTGAGAGATGGAACTTATCCAAGTATTTTAAGTTAATGATCTTTGAGAATTTTCCTCTAGTCAAGTCAAAGGATCATGGGTTCATTTACCATAAAATTTTTCCTCGTTTGTGATCTTTCACAATATTTATTTGTAATAAGCATTCAAAGCTTAAGATTTTTATGTGCTTTATGATATGTGATTATTTTAAATGTGTGTTTGGGTCTTTGGTATATAAGTCTATATATTACATAATTTCACTTGAGTTGCATTAGTTTTTCCCTTGTTGGTTTAGTTCACCACTCTTTTGGTGATGACATCTTGTGTAGGAAATGCTTCACACATTCAAGGAGAACTAAATCTAACCCTAATTTTAAGAACTGTATGTAGGTTGACCAAGTTGTTAGGGCATTAATTCAAGGTCATAAGATAGGTTAGGGGTGTCTCGACATATTCCTCACATAATATTTAGACACTTTTATTGAACTACTTACTTTTTTCATATCGATCTATGTTTTAATTTTGTTAACCTTTTTATTAGTTTAGTTGTAGAGATGTTAGATACCTATAAATTATTATATTATTATAATGTTTCCTTGATTCTATGTGCACTTGAGAGCAGTGATTATATTTTTTTATAGTATATACTTATTACATGATATGTCTTAGTGTGGTATCCCTATCAAAAGTTATTATTTTATTAGTTATCTATTATTTTCACTTGAATTTGTTGATACTATATGACTTTTCAGTTATCTTTTTGGAGTAAAGAGATCAATAAAATATAATTAAAATATACCTTATTTTTAATATATTATAATTTCCCCTCTCACATAATACGGATATTAATTTTAATTTTTGGACACTTATGTGGTGTGATAGTTTTTAAAACTACTATCAAAGTTAACTCACTTAAATATGTTTGTGTTATGTTTTCATCAAAAGACTTGTTGTGGGTATAGAAAATAAAATAGAATATATAAACCATTTGAATAATTTTTTGTGTCTCACTTTTTTTGTAACATTAGATGAATAAAAATAATAGATAAATAATTAAGAATCATTAAATTAAGTAAACAAAAATTTTGGGCATGACACCTTGGACACCAAAACCATATTGTTGAACTATGATACATTCTCCAAGGCCATGTATAGGATAAATTGTTATACAAAGAGGGGTCACTCACTCAATACATAAAACTTTTTTTAGAAAGTTTTGACATTAAGCAGGGTGAATTATTTTTGGTGTATGCCAGGACTCTTCAAGAGTTATCTCAAGGATGAGATAAAAGTATAAAATCCATGAAATTTTTGGAAGGATTTTTTAATAAAATATATGTTGGATACAAAACCATTATAGAGCTTCCAACTCTATTACACTAACATAATAAACCTCTAGGTTGATGGGATAAAGGCTTTTACTAACCTAGGAAATGCGATATGGTTTGATTTTAAGTAGTAACACAAAAAACTTTTTATGATTAAAAGGCATGCTTTACAAAGACATGAAACTTGATTTTTAAAAGGTATATAATAAATATTTATACCATAGTACTATAATGTGATAGATATAAGACTAATATAACTAACAGAGAAAAGACAAATTAATAGAGCTAAGTAGAGTGAGATAAAAGTTCAAAGAGTATATAAATACTTGTAATAACTTGAGAAGAGTGATAATATAGTAAAGAGTGTGGATGTATAAAGTAAAGAGATATGCATGATTGTAAAAGTTTTTTTTATATATTTATATGAATAAAGAGGGTTCAATTATGAAATATATTTTACTGTGTACTGTGAATGAGAAAAATTACTTATTTTTATTTATGAATGCATATTATTGTTAATTATACACAATAATAACCTTTGCACTAAATTATCTCTAACTAATTTAACTTTAATAGCATAAATATTTGAAAACAAAGTTACATATTTTATTTCAAAAAATATCTGAGATTTTCTATATCCATATATATGATTTCATACAAAAATTCACTCATTTACTCTAAAAATGTGTGTCTATACACATGCATTCTAGTTTTTTTCACAAATAATTGCTATGTCATTGTCAGAAATGGATCAATTTATTATACTTTTATTATCTAGGAAATTAAAAATATATATATTCAAAAACCACATTCAAAATTCTATAATTCATATTCTTACATTATCATAAAATTATTTCTCCAAGTATCTCTAAAATTCTATCCAAGTAAGTATTTCTATTTTCAAAATAAAAAATAAGTGTCACTTTAAGCCTCCCCTTTTGTCCCCAATTACCTTGCACCCATTTTATTGACAAATTTTTAGTAAAAATCAATTCAAAAACAGATAGACATGATATTAGGATCTCACATTGTTTATTTATATTTATGTAAAGAGTATATTTACTACTACACTTGCTAAAATAATTTCATAATAAATATGAGTCAATATGGTTTTACAAATCCCTAAGTGCTTGATTGAACCCATATAAAGTCTTTTTCAATTTATATACTTTTTTCTCATGTCCATTTATCTCATAACTAGGTGGTTTTTATACATACACTTCTTATTCTAACACTTTGTTCAAGAATTTTGATTTCATGTCCATATAATATACTTTCCACTTGTGTTGAGCGATAATTTACAAAATAGATATTGCAGTGTCTAATCTTTCTAAATGCAAATGTCTCATTATAATCAATTCTAGGATGTTATGAATACCCTTTGTCCACCAATTTTTATTTTTGTTTTTCAATATTATCAACAACATTTCACTTTGTTGTATAAAACTACTTACTCCCAATACATCCTTTCTTGCTAGAAGGGATACTAATTCCCAAGTCTCATTTTTCTCAATTTATTCAGTCTCATCATCCATAATTTTTAGCCAATTATCATTATTAATTGCATCTTTAATAAAAACTAGGATAAAATTTTGAAAATAATTTAAATTAAAAAAATTAAATCATCATTTTATTCATTTTGTACTACTTCATAAATCTACTTCAAGCTTCTTATATTAGTTAAAATGACCATTATTCTTGTACTAGTTATTTTTTAAGAATATGTAACAAGGATGATCAAAACATTCAAATTAGTACTCAAAACAAAATGATGATTTTATATATACTTTCACTTGATTATTTCATTTCAAGATACTAGTGATATTTTATTGTATCATTCCAAACCCATTTTTATTCTTCATCAAAATCTACATCTTTGCTAATTATAACTTGATTTGTAATTGGATTATATAAATATCATTAGTTAAATTGCTGACTGTAACAAAAATTAAGGTTTTGAATGAATGGAACAGTTAAAACCAATATTTGTATCTTTAAAATTGATGTTATGTATCAAAAAAATTGTCCCACAATTACTAGTTGTCAAACTAGTTGTGTTGTAAGTGCAATTATTGACCAAAAAATGTACTAAATAGGTTCAAAACTAAAAACATATGCTTGATGGTATTTATTTTTGAATAACTAAAATAAAAAATATAATTATGCAACACTAATTTTAAAATATAATTATTGTGATATTATTTTGCACAATTCTTTGTTAATAAATAAGGCTTAAAACAAGCCCATTACAAGATAATTTACATGACAAGTTATTTCAAAACAAGCATAAAGTAAAAATAAATGAATAAATTTTATTAAAAAATAATTAATATAAAAATGGACTCTAATAAAACTGAAATTAGACTAAGGAAAAGATTAAATCAAACAATATTGAGTCACATTCAAGACAAAGTCAACATGCAAGAAGCTTTGCTCAACAAGTCACCAAATCATGCAACCTATCTAAGGCATCCCAAATTTATTATAAAATATGAATTGACTTAAATAAATTTTAATTTTATTTAAATAAAACTAAAAGTGTGCCCCACCTCCTAGAAACTCATTTGAGTACTCAAACAATGAATTAGAGTTAATTGCCAATTTTAGCTATTTTTTAAAAAAATATTGGGAAGTGTCTAAATTGACCAAACAACTAATTTAGAACATAAATAACATAAATAAACTTCATAAAAAAAATAAAAACTACAAAATAATTTAACTCTAAAAATATAAATCAAGTATCCATATTGGCATCATACTCAACATTCTTCCCTTTGATGCAAAGAGGTGAAATACCTATTGTTGTTCCCCAAAAGTAGTAGTCATTTTTGGGACAACATCTAAACTATTTTGGTCTTACAAAACAAAACTGTCTCTTCCATTTCCAAAATTTGTCCTAGACATTCAAATTCCTCATTTTCCAAGTTTCTCAGAAAATCTACGGACTCTGTAGGTCAAGTTACATGGGCTTTACATGTTGATTTCTACGGACTTTGTTTCTACAGACTCTACAGGTAGGTTCATTTACATAGGTTCAAATATTTTTACAGGTGGTTTTAGTCAAAAGAATTGGTTTTCAACACTTGGCCATTTTCCAGAATTAGTTCAGAGCTTTAGTTCAGTTGAAAATCTTCATCGGCAAGCATCTGAGTACAAAAAGAGACTTGAACCATTAAACCACTTTGGACAAAAAGAGACTTGAACCATTAAACCACTTTGGTTCAAAGGTTCAATGGATTCAAGGTTCAACAAGTTCAACATCTTTGGCAAGAGTTAAGCGCTTCATCAAGGTTCAAAGTTTAATCACTTCAATTGGTTCATCAGCTTCAAGATACTTGGCCAAATCAAGGTGGCTTGAACCATTGAACCGTTGAACCATTGAACGACTTTGGTTCAAAGATTCAATGGGTTCAAGGTTCAAAGGCAGGTTCAACCAAAGGAATAGTTCAATGGCTTGGTTCAACCAAGAATTTCAATGCTTTATTTCACCCAGTGTCTTTTGGTTCAACCAAATAGTTCACTCAATTCATTCTTTCAGTTCATCCTTTGTTTCAACGTCTACAGGTTCAACAGCAGGTTCAAAGACATTTTTCAAAGCTTTGTTTGAACCGTTAAACCAAAACTTGGTTCAACATCTTGGTTCAATGAACAGGTTCAAAAATAGAATCATTCACTTGTTTCATTCATTGAACCATTGGCTTGAACCATTTTGGTTTAAAGCCTTGGTTCAACTAATTGGTTCAATGAGATGGTTTAACTGTTGGTTCAAAGGCAAGTTCATCGGCTTGTTTTATTCATTGAACCATCGGCTTGAACCATTTTCGGTTCAACCGATTGGTTCAATGTTAAAGTTCAACCAATATTTCATTGCCAAAGTTTAAAGGGGCGGTTCAATGCAAAAGGAAGCTTCTCGAAGGAGAAGTGCCCTTGCGGAGGACACTTAATCAATAAAAGCACCCTTCCGGAGGGTCATTTTTCAAGGAAGCCGAAAGGTAATTCTTTCAGATTTGTTTAAGGCATTTAAAAAATTGGCTAACACTTAATTCTTTTGGACTTTTGTCTAAAGGAATTCCTTCAGACAAAAAGTCTGAAAGAATTCTAAGTGGCTGCGGGGGCAAAATCTGAAGACTTTTTCAAAGATTTGGTGAAACAAATAATTCCACGGACTTTTATATGCAGGAATTTTGCCTGGACTTTTGTCTATGGGAATTTTCCTTGGAATTTTTTACGTGGGAATTTTCCCCATGGAAATGTCTACGGGAAACTTTCACGTGAGGAAATATTCATTGGAGAAAGCCTGGGGATTTGTCCACGGGAACTGCCAAGGCAAAGGGCTGCCAAAGGACTACAAAGGGTAGGTGCCCGTGTGGGGGACTCTCAGCGGCCAAAGTAAAAGGCTATTCTGACTTGACATAGGTCATTTATAAAGGCTTGAAAGGGCAAGTCCAATCTAGAAGAAGACAAAGCCAAAAGCCGAAAGAAGACCGAGGGATGATGTGCCTGACGATGTCAAATTTAAGACAGTGAACTAGCCATTGAGAACACATTGATAGGCATGTAAACATCAATTTTAAATTCCATGAAATAGATATTGATTCTTTGAATTTATAGACCTAAATGCATTCCCAAAATTTAAGACCAAAACTAGCTAAAAGTGAGGAAAGATAAAACAATGAATGAATCCAGGACTTGAGTCAATTAACCAAAAAAGGAGGAATGATGAAGACAAGATCAGACTGTCAAATGGACATTGAAAGTTGTAATATTTCAATTTCATGGCTTGTTTATCTACATTGAGAAGATCAAATGGGTAAAATGCCCCAAAGTTCTAGCTTGTCTTCCTAACAGTTCCCAACACATCATGATGTATTACTATTCCTGAGTCCTTCTTGAAATGGATATATAAGGGACTTTCTTTCATTGTAAAATGATCTCTTCTTGGACAATCTGAATGAAACTCTACCCAAATTGAGAGGCATCATTGAGACTTTGTGCTTAGTCTGTTGATCATATTTTGTTATTGGAATAAGAAAGCAAGGAACTTTTTCAGACTTTGTGCTGTGATATCTTTGTTGTTGAGGAAACTATTCTTATGTCTTTTTCCTTGATATATTTTATGTTCCATTAATTTAATAAGCAATATTAGTAAAATTAGTCAGGAAGGTGTCCTGAAGAATCAACTGTGGAGAGACTTTGTGCCCCCATAGCTGCCTTCAATGTGTTTTCTTTATATTATTATGTAAAGGATTTTGAGAAGACTTTGTGCCCTCATCGTCCTTCGTATATTACTCTTGAGCATTTCAGGTGTAGACTTTGTGCTATGTCTCAATTTTTTGGTTACCAGACCCTTAGTTACATTCTACTTTTATTTCCAAGAGTATTCTTGTGGCTGGCTGAATAGTTCTTCTGAAAGAAGAGGAGTGATATCTGTCATTCCCTTGGGATTTCCCTTTGTTTTGTACACATCATCTTTGAAGAAAGAGAGATGGATGTCTTGTCCTACCCATGAGTATTATTTTTTGTTTATACATATATACAACATATCCACAGGGAACCTCCCCTTGATGAGAGGAGAGAGTAGTCTCCTTTTAATGTGATAAACTTACACATTTGGATGACTAATCTTCCTACTTTGGCTAATTAGACCTATTTTGCTTACCAGTACGCTGATAGACAGAATATTCAACCAATAATTTTTGGTGACTCCACTGAGAAAATACCCATTATCCATTTATAGCCTATCCATTCCATTCACCCCCACACTAACTAGGAAAGAATGCATAGTTTAAAGCCTCAAGCTTCAAACTGAAGCAAAGTCAAATCTTTTCTATTTTTTGTTTCACAATCTAGTAGATTCAATGTATACACGAAGCCAAAGGGCTAAATTTATCATTGATCCTATGTTCGAGTTGGTATAACAAAGTGATTTTGATCTATTTCCTTCACCATCTCATCTCCAATGAATTAAGAGCTTCCCTCCTATTAAAGCCAGATCTCCATTACCAGATGAAGTATCTACTTTTATTGTTGATAAAGTTGTACCTATAATTACCCCTTTGAGATTCTTATCCCTCCTTTTCAAAATCTTATAATGTTAGTTAAAGGCCCTTGGGGTAATGCTTTTGGTCCTCTCAATCTTACTCCTCCTCTACATGATCTTCCACACAGTTCTAGGAAGAATTTCCTTAAATTCTATGGTGATGGCAAAGTTTATCCTAATGAACACATTACAACATTTAGTATATTTTATGGAGTAATTAGAGTAGAATTTGAAGATGTAGTAGTCAAGATTTTTGTTGAAACATTACAAAGTGCTGCTGTAGATTGGTTTTACCATCTATAGGCTTGATCTGTGACTGATTGAAATACTCTTAAAGCTAAGTTTGAAGCTAGATTCAAACCTGCAAAAGATGCACATACACTTCTAGGTCAACTTACACAAATGAAGAAAGAGCCTCATGAGCCTATGAGAGACTTCATAGCTAAATTTGACAAATTGAGAAATAGAATCCCTGTACTTGCTAGACCTACAACTAAGAATCTCAAATGCTTTTTCATTAATTTTCAGCTACCTAAAGTCAGTTTCCTCTTGAGATGTGCTGGTCAAATAGATCTCAATGCAGCTCAACTTTTAGCCACTAAAGTAGAAGATGATCTCATCTTAGTAGGAAAAATAAGAAGAGATCCAAATAGAAACAAAGCTTCATCATCTTCTGAATTTGTATCCACAAGCACCACAAATCCAATGGTGCATAAATTAGCAAATGAGTTGCTTGCTCTTAAGAAGCAAATGGCTCAAGGAATGTCTTCTACTCCTACATACAGAAAGACATTCCCAAATCAGTCATATCAGGGCAATGTTGCCAAGAACCAAGGGCAACAAAATCACCTTCCTCCCCCACAAGGGAAACTTACCCTGAAAGCTCCTCCAACTAATTCAGCAATGGGATACCTTGAAGTAGAATCAGAGTTTTCTTTCTAGCCTAAATTGAATCAAGAAAATGATGCTGATATCATTGAATAAAATCAAGAATAATTAGTTGGTGGCTCCCACATTAGTTTCTTGAATTACCAAGATGAACCCAGAAGCAAAGGAGAAGCTTTAGATGGATCATATGCAGTGTTTACCAGGTCTAAGAATCAATCAGTCCAGCAAGTTGATAAATAAAAGATAGAAGAACAACCTCAACCAGTAATCACAATTGCTAAACATGGGACAACTCTGCCTTTTCAATCAAAAGATCCGATCATCACCCAAAAGGTAAATACATCTATTTCTCCTTCACCTTCTACTCCTAATTCGCAAACCAGCCCACCTCCCATCCCTCCTAAAACTCAAAAAGTTGAAATACCTTTCTCTATACCTAGCTCGATTTAGCCATTTGACATAATTGATCATGTCAAGAAGACAAAAATATAGATGTCTAAATTTGAATACTTGCAGTCTAATCTAGATCAACTGAATAAGCTAGTTCAATATGTTAAAAATTGGACCATCCCTCTAGGACAAAAGGCTAAACAAATAATTCTTGATTCTCCAAAGAACATGCCTATTCTAGATAATTTGTTCATTACTCCTCCAACTACTCCTAGAAAAATAGAACCCTTCTATGTTTCCTTATTAATCAATGGCCACAAGCTGAGTAACTGTATTATAGACTCAGGCACATCTGATAATGTCATGCCTGTTAAAGTCACTGAGTCTCTTGGTCTCACACTAACTAAGACATTTGGGAGATGTTTCTCTATGGAGAACAAGCAAGTACCATTGCTGGGAAAAATCAAAGATGCCCAATTTGCATTCGTAGCCTTTCCAAACAAGAGGATTAAAATGACTGTCTTAGTGGTTGATGTCCCAGCATCTTATGGAATTTTTCTTGGATAAAATTTCTACAAGGACATGGGAGGAGAACTAAACATGGATCTATCTGAGGCAAGGATCCCTGTCTAAGGTGTGATGAAGAGGTTGTTCCTTGAAAAGGAGGCAAATACGTAGTTACTCAGACATCAGCTCCTAAAGCTCAAATCTTTTTTGAATCCATAGGTATGGGTAACTGCTTTCTATATATAGATGAAGAAAGATCCTCCATCTCTGATGAGGGAAATTTTGAAGAAAAGTCAGTGTCTGATGAGATTTAGACTCTAAAATTTGATGGTCAATGTTCCTCTACTAGTTTAGGAGCTGGGATTGTCTTGATATCTCTTCAAGAAGATATGTTTCCTTCATCCTATAAATTATAATTCAACAACACTAATAATACAACTAAATACAAATCTCTATTGCTGGGCATGAAGGCTACTCAAGAAAGAGGCATCAAGTTTCTTCATGCTAAAGGGGATGCTGAATTAGTGGTCTATCAAGTGAGAAATCTATATTAGACCAAGAATGAGAGGTTACACCATTACCGTAACCTGGTTTGGGATCAAATTGAAAGCTTTGATGCTTTTAACATTTTTGCCATACCCAGAGAGTCTAATGATAGAGCTGATGCACTTGCTATTTTAGGAACTCTTTTAGTTCCTCATTTAGATTTTAAAGAAGACAAATATACCATTGAGCTGGTCTATAGACCAAGTGTTCCTAACAATGTTGATCATTGCCTTCTTGGAATGAAAAGACAATTGCCTTCTTGGAATGAAAAGATAATTTTGAACAACTGTATTTTGAAGGCAGCAAATCTCAGAAGTCTGAATCTATTTTTGAATCCAGTTCAAATATAAATGAAGAATTACTACAGTTGAAAGAAAAAAAAATTACTAAAGGCCTGATTTCTCTTGAGAAGCTATTTGACAAGCATGATAGATTCATCAAAGAACAACAAATGGATTCAAGTTTCTCTCAGGGATTTGACCAAGTAAATCTGACCAACAAAGAAAATCCCAAGATTGTCAACATTGGTAAGTGCTGCACCCTTGAAGAAAGATTCAAGTTCACCTCTTTGCTTTGTCAATACATTGATGTCTTAGTGATTCTTATGAAGCCCTGAAGTCTCTTAGACCTGATAAAATCTGCCATCACATTCCTCTCAACACTGATTCAATGCCCTACGAGCAGAAATCTAGACAATACAATCCAAAATTTTAAGGTACTATTATGTCTGAAATACAAAAAATGTTAAATGCTAGAATTATCTTCCCAATCCATCATTCTACATGGATTGTGAACATAGTACCTGTAAGGAAGAAAAATGGAGAAATCTGCATTTGTGTAGATTTCAAGAATCTGAATCAGTCATCTTTGAAAGACAATTACCCTTTGCCAATCATGGACCAAGTGCTTCGAACAGTAACAGGATCAGAAATGTTATCAATGCTAGATGGCTTCTTAGGTTATAATCAAGTTGAAGTTGGTGAAGCTAACCAACACAAGACTACATTCACCACACCTTGGGGTACATTTGCATATAAAAGAATGTCTTTTGGCTTAATAAATGCTGGTGCTACCTTTTAGAGAGCTATGGACATGGCTTTCAAAGATGAGATTGGAAAATTCATAGTAGTATATCTTAATGACTTAACTATCTTTTCAAAGTGCTGATCTGATCATGTACGCCACTTATAATAAGTGCTAGAATGTTGCTGCCTAAATGGTATTTCTTTGAATCCTAAGAAGTCTATTTTTGGAGTAATAGAAGGGAAATTCCTTGGACACATTGTGTCCAAAGAAGGCATAAAAATTGACTCAAACAGAGTCAAATCTATTCAAGAGCTAAATTTGCCTACAAGTAAAAATGTTGTTCACTCTTTCTTCAGATAAGTGAATTTCTTACAAAGATTCATCCCTGAATTTGCTGAGAAGACAAGACACATTGTGAACATGATGAAAGGGAAGACTACCTTCAGCTGGACTAAAGAAGGCAATTCAGCATTTCAAGATATCACGACTACCATTGCTCATGCCCCTACCTTGGTTTGTCCATATTACCACAAAGATTTCATCATATACAACTATGCATCTGAGCATAATCTTTCAGCGATTTTTGTTCAACAAGACAAGGTATGGAATCTCCTATCTCTTTCATGAGTTGCCCTCTCAAAACCCATGAAATGAAGTATTCAAATATAGAGAAGCATGCCTATGCCTTGGTAAAAGCAGTCAAACATTTCTACTTCTATATTCTGAATTCACATACTACTGCCTTAGTTCTTGACACTACAGTCAAGTCTATAGTAACTCAGCAGGAGTTTGGCACAAAGAGAGGTAATTGGATTGCAAAGATCCAAGAATTTGATCTGGATATCAAGTCAACAAAGATGGTCAAAGTTAAAGGCCTATGCCAATTTATGGCTGACAATAAGCCATAAGATACACAACGTGAAGAAGCTAAAGTGGAAGATACGCCAACAGTCCTTTTTGTCTCCACTACCAATGAATGGTACTCAGATATTGCCTATTTTTTGACTTATGGTGAATTTCCTACTCATTTGTCTTACAAAGAAAGGAGGACTATCAGGTTGAAAGTTGCTAATTTTGTCCTTTGGGACAACAGCCTATATAAGAGAAGCATAGATAGAGTATTCCTTCACTGTGTAGACAAACAACAACAAACCCAGCTCTTGAAATCTTTCCACAATCTAGCCTGTCGAGGACATTTTTTTGCTCCTGTGACTACTCACAAAATTCTATGAGCCAAGTATTATTGGCCAACTCTTTTCAAAGATGCACATAAGCGGGTGAGGAAATGTGAACTTTGCCAGCAATTTTTTGGAAGACCCAAGTTGGCTGCCCTGCCTCTCAAGCCAGTAATCATAGAGGAACCTTTCCAGCAATGGGGACTTGATTTTATTGGGACAATAAACCCATATTCAAGTGTTGGACATGATTATGTCCTTACAACAACTGATTATTTCACCAAGTGGGTAGAAACAATCCCAACTAAGCATGCTACTTCATAAGATGTATGCAACTTCCTCAAAGAGAATATCATTTCTAGGTTTGGAGTTCCACTCAAAATTGTTACTGATAATGCAGCTTGTTTCACCTCTCAAGAGATTACGCAATTCTATTTTCATTATAGAACTACACTCTCTCATTCTTCTAATTATTTTCCATAAGGGAATGGACAAGCAAAGTCTAGCAATAAGAATTTGGTAACTATTATAAAAAATCTAGCAGATGATAATCAAAGGACATGGCATAAAGCATTGGTTGATGCTCTGTGGGTAGACATGATCACACTAAAAAGGGAAATTGGTATGTCCCCTTTTCAACATCTTTACGGTATTAATGCTGAGATACCAATCACCTTAGAGTTACCAGCCTTGAAATTGGCAAAGGCCATTGAAGATTAGACATATGAGAGTTCTCTTGACAAAATAATCATGTGCCTCACTCAGCTGGAGGAACAAAGAATCATGGTGGTGGATAGAATTTCTAATCATCAAAGTCTGGTAAAGAAACTCTTTGATCAGAAGGCCAAATATTGTGATTTTCAGATTGGGGATCAAGTCCTACTGTGGGACAAAAGAAAAGAACCAAAGGGGATACACAAAAAGTTTGACTCCCTTTGGAGAGGCATTACCCATTGGTCTTCTTTCAGCTTTTGGCTTTGTATTCATCCAGATTGGACTTGCCCTAACAATTCCCAACACATCATGATGTATTACTATTCCTGAGTCCTTGAAATGGCTATATAAGGGACTTTCTTTCATTGTAAAATGATCTCTTCTTGGACAATCTGAATGAAACTTTGCCCAAATTGAGAGGCATCATTGAGACTTTGTGCTTAGTCTGTTGATCATATTTTGTTACTGGAATAAGAAAGCAAGGACCTTTTTCAGACTTTGTGCTGCGATATCTTTGTTGTTGAGGAAACTATTCTTATGTCTTTTTCCTTGATATATTTTCTGTTCCATTAATATAATAAGCAAGATTAGTAAAATTAGTCAGGAAGGTGTCCTGAAGAATCAACTGTGGAGAGACTTTGTGCCCCCATAGATGCCTTCAGTGTGTTTTCTTTATATTGATGTGTAAAGGATTTTGAAAAGACTTTGTGCCCTCATCGTCCTTCGTATATTACTCTTGAGAATTTTAGGTGCAGACTTTGTGCTGTGTCTCAATTTGCTGGTTACCATACTCTCAGTTACATTCTGCTTTTATTTCCAAGAGTATTCTTGTGGCTAGCTGAATAGTTCTTCTAAAAGAAGAGGAGTGTTGTCTGTCATTCCCTTAAGTTTTTCCTTTGTTTTTTAAACATCATCTTTGAAGAAAGAGAGATGGATGTCTTGTCTTACCCATGAGTATTATTTTCTATTTATACATATATACATCATATCCATAGGGAACCTCCCCTTGATGAGAGGAGAGAGCAGTCTCCTTCTGATGTGATAAACTTACACATTTGGATGAATAATCTTCCTACTTTGGTTGATCATACCTATTTTGTTTACCAGTATGTTGATCGATAAAATATTCAACCAACACCTATGATCTCGTTAATTCCTCTCAACCATATTCTTTTTTATCACAAAAAAACTATGTTGGACAATATGAGCCTCCTTGAATTAATAAAATATTATTATCAACCATAATAATTCTATAAAATTTGATGTAATGGCTATATATTTAATTTTAGTAGAGGATAATGTAATGGTAGCTTATTCATTTGAAGACCAAAAAACCAACCCACTTCTCAATGTGAAGTAAGAACCTAAAGATGACTTCATGTCTCCATGATATCATCCTAAATATAAATATATGTATCTAATTATACAAGATGAAATTTTTAGTCTTGAAATAATACCATGCTTATAATTATCTCTTATCTAAAAAACTCTTCATTGCTTGCAATTGCTTGGGTGATGATTTTCCCATAAATCTAAAAACTAGTGATACCCCATTACTAATATTGGGTGTTGTCATAGAGAGATACATCAAATGTATCAAAATGATTATATAATTATTTTAATAAATTTAATTACTTACACCCTCCCTCATAATATTTTAACTTATTTCAATTGGAGGGTTTGTGGGCTTAGAATATTGAATATTGCACTTCTTTGGCATGTCCTGTGCATACTTGGCTTGAAAAAAATTATTTTTTATTTATTTTGATGGAATTACATGATAATAAAGTACTTAAAAATTCAAATATAAATAATCTCAAATTATAATTTCATGTATTTCTTGAATCTATTCAACATCTCTATAGACTTACCTATAAAGATCAAGCCATCTACATAGAGACATACATATAAAACATTAGAAATAAATGCTTGTATGTAAAGAGTTTATTAATTTTTTATTATTAATAATCCTTTAAAAAATAAATAGTTATAAATTCTTGATTAACAATATATTTTATATTTATTTATTCCATAAATATTATGTTTCAACTTATATACCTAAAATTCTTTAACCTTTACCTCAAAACCTTGTGGCTTCCCCACATAAACTTATTTAATCACTCCATTTAGGAATGCATTTTTTAAATTAATTTTATGGATTTAAAATAATTTATGATAACATATATAAATAATTATTATTATAATATATTTATGTGTCACATGTGTATTTCCTCATAGTCATCCCATTGTTTGTGCAAATCCTTTTGCAAATAGTCCAGGTTTATCTTGTCAACTGTATCATCACTATTGAATTTAATCTTATAGACCCAATTTGTACCAAAGATAAAATTATTAAAATTAGTATTAAATAATTTATATTTTTCATTCTTCACAATTTAATCCATCTCAAATTTCACAACATCAACCCATTCTTTCTTTTGACTAGTTTTTGCATAACTTCTAGGTTCACTAGTCACAAATGATAATGTAAACATAGTATTTTCAT
Source organism: Torreya grandis (assembly GCA_037957365.1). Taxonomy (NCBI): domain Eukaryota; kingdom Viridiplantae; phylum Streptophyta; class Pinopsida; order Cupressales; family Taxaceae; genus Torreya; species Torreya grandis. The sequence continues at coordinate 1,476,732 of JARHVA010001651.1, forward strand.
CATAAAATAAGTTACCTTAATAATTTTATATTATTTTTATCCTTATATAATATTTATTATCAAACATATTATTGTCTATATGAGTATTCAAAAAATGATTTTTCTTGCATGGTGTTGCTGTAGATGGACGATTAGTCTCTTGGAAAAAGCTAGTAGGATTTCATGTTGAACTAGAAACCTATGTAAGAATTGTAAGCCATGAAAATACACTTAAATAGTATGAACCCATTGAATTATGACCTCTATAGATACATTATCATAATCAAAATACACCTCATTTTCAATAAAAATAACCCCTAGAAATAATTGTTGATTAAACTAGTAGGTTTATAAAACTTGTATGCTTTACTTTCATCATTATATCCTGCGAAATAGTGATAAATAATTTTAGGATAAAATATATCACCCATACATTAATTTTTTATTTTTATATTTATATTTTATTCAAATTTTATGGAAATTTCATATCCTAATTGCATTTGCATTTTTAAGGAATCATTCAACTTATGAAAATTATTTTTTGACTTATCATGTGATTTGAGCAACTCGAATCAAGATAAATAAAATTATTTTCATTCTCTATTCCAAAAAAAATGTGATACAATAATATTAGTGATATTTACACTTATTTTTTCATCTTGAAAATGTTTATATTTCCTCCCTTAATTATCTTGATTCTTAGCTACTAGTATCATGCAATCATTAATCATGTGTCCTATTTTTTTCCAATAATGACAAGTAATGTATTTATTATCCTTACCTAATTTTTTTTTTTCATATTTTTACCATAAATTTTATTTTTTATAAAATCCATTTATTCTATTTTTTTCTATTTTGTCTTTGAAAACTTTGATTGGTTTCAAGTGCTTGTTTTACACTATGTTCTAGATCTCTTGCATATAGTCTCATCTTGTCTTCATGAGACAAAATAGAACCTGATAACTCATCAAAAATTATATTTTTCATGTCTTTACATTCTTTAAAAATGATAAAAATAGGCATCCATATTTGGTTTAAATATATTGAAAAAATATTACTATAACACCATCTTTGATAGTTTCTCCATAAACCCTCATTAAATGAACTAAATCATTTACCCTTGTGCAATAGTCTCCTACTCTTACATAATTTAACATTATAAAATTATCAAAATTCATTTCAATGTTTAGCTTTTTGTTTGTATCACCTTAATAGATACTTAATATGAAGTCTCTAGGAAATTCCATGCATCATGATAATTATTGCATCTTGTAATTATTGGATAAATGTTTGGTTCAATAACATCATCAATATAGATGAAAGTTTGTGATTTTCATTTTTATTCATCCTTTGTTCTTATTTTTTGATCTTGAGTCAAGGTATTATAATATTGATGTGGTGTATACCCATGGATACAATTCTCCCAAAATCCTTTCCAAACATGAATTATTTTCATTCAATCTCTCCAATACTCAAAGTTATGACTTTTAAAGATAAGAATATTCATGGAAGTAGAATTCACTTAAACCATTATTTCTTCTAATAATGGCTAAAAAACCTTTTAAACCTTGATTTAGCATGGATATGATATAAAATTAATGTTTTTAATTAATGTATGAGTTTAAATCAACCTTTTTTCTCTCTAAAATTGAAGTTATATATCAACAAAATTATTCCAAAATTACTAGATGCCAAATTAGTTGTGTTGTAAGTGAAATTGTTGACCAAAAAAAATATTAAATAACTTTAAAACTTAAAATAATGTATAAAAAATCATAGATAAAAGTATGTAACACTTATTTTCAATAAGTATTATTATATTTTTCTTCTATACAATTATTTATTAATAAACAAGCCTTAACACTGTAGACACCTAAAACTAGCCACCGATAACCTCCGACCAGGCTTTTGACCAATTTCTACCAAAGTGCACAATTTGGCCTAAAAACACTAAAATGGGATAAATTATGTGAAATTGAAATTCAAGTGCTGATTTTAGATAGATTATCATTAAATAGGGTAATGCAATTTATGATCCAGCTAACTTAGATCAAATCATTTCGATTTAAAATGCCAATTTTGCACCTGGGTACTCTAGATTGCTCTTTCTTATCAAATCTCTTACATGATACATGTGCCTTTGTTATTTTATGTTGACAAAATCATAAATGAGATAATGGATCCAATACATCTAACATTGACTTCCAATTCCAATCTAGTCAAATTTTAGACCAATAACAAGATATTTTGATCAATTTGAGTAATTTGTGCACCAAGTGCTTAATCATGTTTAAAAGCTAGCTAAACAAAGTTAGAGCCTAATTAATAATTCCATGGAAACTTTTTGAATACTTGTTTTTAAAAATGAATATTGAATATTTAAATCATCAGGTGACCTCATTTTTGGTAAAACATCCCTAGGCCATAAATTCCATAAATATCAAGATTCATACTTCCCATGCCTCATCAATGCCCTCCATGCCTTAATTTCTCCTTTATCCCAAATATTGATGAGCTTATTTATCAATTTTACTTACATAATTATATTAATCCTTATCCACACATCTCAATCTTGAGATGGACAGTTCAGGTTGATTCTAGCTATTTACAAAAATCTATAATTAGAGAGGCCACGAACATCATTTCTAAGCTATTTTGGTGCAAAGTTATAATGCACAAATGATTCCAAAATCCATTGAAATTAGTGTTATCATGAAAAATTGATTCCAAGCCAAGCCAAGCCAAAGCCACAATGTGCCACGGAGGAGAGGAGATAGCCAAGCCTCCTTTGATGAAGACTTCATGAGTTAAAATAAAGTAAGCCACTACAACAAGCATTTTAGAGCATCCAAGGAAGGTAAAAGAAGGTTTATTTTTCATTTTAGTTGTGTGTTTTATTCATGCTTGTTAACTAATCTCTCCCTAGTGTCTAGGCCTAGAGATTTTATGTTAGTTAGTGTGTTTCTTTCATTTTGTTTTCATTTTGAAACTAATACAATACTAATCATCCTCTCTTGAGTCAAATTCCTAGTTCACATAATGACATGCCTAGTGGGACCAAATGCATCCCACACATGAAGAAGATTATTATGTAACTAAAATATTTATTTGAATCATTAAAAATTTTGTAATTTGATTTTCTAAATTTGTTTTGCCATTTTTCCTTTGTCACAGGTTTACATAGTAACTATCACTAGTTGAGTCAACCATCGATGAACCATTATTGGTTAAGATAATCATCATCAGTTGAGTTAATAAAACTAATGTTAGTCTACATAACCATTATTGATTAGTAAAACCATCATCGATATGCATAAAAGTTGTCACTAGTTAGTATAACCATCATCGGTCACTGTGTTTTTTTATACAAACTCGAGAGCTCATTTTTCTAAGTTGGTTGTTTCATCTTAAAAAATGCTTCTAAGGTAGACATCTTGCTAACATTTTTTTTGTAGTTTTTACTTGAAAAATCATCAAAGCATGCTTAAATAGATATTTTTAAACTTTTTTAGCATCTTTTAAAATGAATCAAACTTTTTATTTTGGTGCTTAAAGGGAAAACATTTAGGGTGCTATTGCTTAAATCTTGTAGTTAGATTTCAAAGGTATAAATTAAGACCAAGGGGTCAAATCATCACCACCATATCTTTCATTTAGGCTTAAAATTGAACACACTTGTCATTTTTGTCTTCAATAGTTGTTTGATCTAGTTTTATTTAGCAAAGAGAGGGGTATTTCATGTATGCTCTTCTATTTGTCCCTTTTAGGGAACCCTTGGAATAAAAAATGCCATTCCTATTGCAAAAATCCTAGTCCAAGGCTTAGAAATAATGTCATCTAAAGCATTCCCTAAAAACTTGTCAAAGTTTGGGTGACCTTGAAAATGACCATAAAGTATTTCTATTAGTCTTTTATTTCATGCAAACTTGGATTGCAAGGGTGACATCATTACCTCTCATAATATCTTTAGGGAAGATTTGACCCAAGGTTTCATCTCTCAGCATTGACTTCATTTGGATCCATATTAGAGTTGCACATGGGACATAGTGGTACTTTGGACATCACACTACACTGAGCAAATAATAGGATGTAGTGGTTAAAAAAAAGACTAGACCTTTTTGCAACAAGCCAAGTGATACGGACCCAAAATCTATGCTTTTATTTTGCATTGTTTGACATGAAAATCATTGTACAATTGATTCTCCTAGAACATTTAGAAACATGTAGATCTTAGAAACATCCCCACTTGTTATGGAAGTGTTGTTGGTTCAAGGTGTGCCTCAAGGTCCATGTCGTAGTATTGTCATTTGAAGGAAGAGGGGGGATGTAAAAAACCTACTATATAATGTGCATTTACTTTTGTATGACACTTAAAATCCTCTCAAATGATGTATATTGAACATTCCAACAATACCAAGAAACGTTGTTAGTTTAGGATCTAAGAGCGATTAATTAGTTGGTTTTGTCATAGATTAAAGTCTTGTTTGGATTCAAAACTTGGTGTAAACAAATGATGCAAACCAAACACATGGTCCCCAATTTTGTTTGAATAAGGTAGTGTTATGCTATCAAATTTTTTAGAAATCATCAATTTTCCTTGTTCAAAATTCATCAAAACTTGGAGTCATATCATCCACTTTGGCATAGTTATGTTTCCCAATTGAGTCTAGACCTTTGCCAAAGTTGTTTAAGTCCTTCATTTATAATCTAAATTTTAAATTTCACCTTTATAAGTTCATAGGGTTGATGTGTTAAGTTGGTTCACCAATTTCACTAAACTTGAGGGAACTTATGTTCAATTTCCAATTTGGATTGAAGGACATTTAAAGACTCATGATCTTTATCACCACTTGATAGACTTAAGTCATTTTGTGATAAAAACTTGCACTTTGAGTCTATGCACCACAAAAGTTTGAGTCAAGAAAGGTAGTGTTATACTATAAAATTTATGAGAAATTATCTTTGCCTTAGAGAGTTTTTGAAACAAACATTTTGTCACATATTTTGGGTAGTCTAGCATTGTTATGCTACCCAAAACATTTCAGATATTATTTCATAGGACCCCTTGCATAGAGTTTAAATTTGTTCCTACATTTTCAAACCAATCTAAGTATACCTTTGTGAACCTTTGTCTAGCACAGTGATATTGTTCACTTTTTGTCTAGCTTATTTGTCAAAAGAACCAAGTTTTATACCATTATTTGTGAGAAAACAAACTATCTCTAAAGTGCCTTTTATTTCATACCTTATACCTATTTGATCGTGTCCATGTCCAAGAATCAAATTCCTAGTGTTTGTTAGAAGTGTTTCAAATCCATCAGATTAAAACGTTAATCTATTTTAAAGTCTAGATTTTGACATTGTTTAGCTAAAAGTCCTATTGCATGCCTTGTTTGAGCCTAGATTTTGACATTGCACTTAGCAAAAAGACCTAGAAACTTTTACTTTTCTCAGATTAGATTGATTTGAAGAACTTCAACCTTAGAGTTTGGCATTTTAATTTTTTGTTCATTTACTTAATCTATTCATGTAAGATGTGTAATGTTAGACACTTAATGTTAGCTTGTGTTATCACAAATATTTACATAAACCTTTTTGATCCTCTTAATGAATCTAGACAAAGTTTGAACATAACCTTTTAGACATTGTCTTTTTAGAGTTTGTATAACTCTTTGACCTTTTACTAAAAAAACATTTAATATAGATCCCAACATGTATTCCTACACTTGTAGTGGACTCATGTACAATCTAGGAATTAGTAATGCGGTTGCATAGGAAGAAATGGTGCAAGACCCTTACATAGATAATATTGCTTATGAGGTGGATCTGTATCCCTCTTATAATAATCAATTAGGGACACAAATCCAAGATTCATTGGCTAACTATTTGGTTAATATACCACCTTATTCATAACAAGACCAAGAACAAACTGCACAATACCTAGCTATAATACCCACAACTGATGAACCAATTCTTCAATAGTCACACTCTAATAATATGCCTTCACATATGATCCATTTTTATTTGATCATAATTTATTAGAGAAAAAAGATGAGATTTTGGTTAGAGCCATAGAGGTAGGGGCCAAGTTTCCAACAGACTTCCCTCATGAGAATTTACCAAGCCTAGTAATAATGCCCCACAAGATAGCGATCCTTTGGCTCTAGTCCAAACAACATATTAGGACCCTAATATGCCTAATAGAGGTAAAAATATTATGGAATACCACTTTAACCAAATACAGATGACATATTTGACCTACCTAAATCTAACATGCAATTTGAATCAGATGACCATGGTGAGCAAACCTCTTATTGACTTAGTTATTTCAATAGGAGTTTTGATAGAGTTAATTGGTCAAGACGTTTAAACCCATTCGTGAAAAACAATTTGGTAGAAAAATTGATGCATATGCCAATTATTGAAGAAGTGTCTTCTACTTCTAAGCATAATAATGAGCAAAATATAGTGGAAAATATGCAAACAATGTCCAATCCAAATCAAAGTGGTACTAACATACAAACAACTAGTCAACAAAATGTGCCTGTAGTTAATACCATGAGTGGATCATCATACCAAGGAATAGGAGCTTCTGCACCCCAACCTTCACCACATACTTCCCAACCTCAACTAGTTGCTTCATCAAGTGTGTAAACAATAGGATTAGGTAGTTAACCAACAACTAATGTCATGCTTTAACAATAAAATGTGATGAATCCTACTCATCAACAAGTGATTAGTAGTATTCAATAACAACGGTCATAATCAAGTATACCAATGCAATAGAGGTTGAATGTATTACCACCTTAACAAGGGGCAACTAATGTTCCACCTCACCAGGGAGTGACAAATATACTTCCTTAGTTGTAGACCAGTGTACCAATCCAAAACCAAATGATGACTAGCCAACAACATGTAAATATTGGTCAGTGATATATGTCAAATCTTCAACATGATTTTGCTTCCCAAAAAGGATTTGTGCAACAAGAAGGCTCCCATGTTTCTCAAGTACCTACTAGACAAAAATTAGTTCAAAATGTACCACAAGTTTCCACTGAATAGTAAGGTTTGATTAGTCGATAGCATGTCCCTTTTCAACCATATTAGGTAAAATATAGTTATATCCCTCCATCCCAACCATAAAATCCTCCAAGTCAAACCTTCATAGCTAATCCAAACTAGAATATCACACAACCAAATGTGTAATTCCAAGTACATCCTAATCCATGTATGCATATTCCTAGTCTATTTCCCAACCAACCCAATATACCCCAATAGATATCTCTATCATACCCTAGTCAAAGTGTCCCACTTGTGACCTCCCAACCATCTACCCAAACCAATATTCTCCCTCAAACCAATGTTCCTTCTAGTTTCCTATCCTAAGAATTGTAATAGATGAAAGATGTATTTGTTGCCATTCAAGTTGAGAAATAGACTAAAAAGTTTAAGTTGGATGATGTGTGTTCTTATCTGTTCAACATGAAGTACTTGCATATACTATTTCCTATAGGATATGAACCACCAAAATTTGATAAATACAAAGGGAAGGGTGACCATAAGGCCCATTTAACTGAGTTCTTTATCACATGTTAATCAGTGATATATAGTGATATATACCTTCTATTGTTGTTTCCAAGGAGCTTGGATGGACAAGCCTTAGAGTGGTTTTTAAAGTTGCCCAACAATTTAATAATAGATTTTGATGATCTTTCTGATAAGTTTGTGCAACACTTTTCCTATAAGCTCAAACATGAGATTTCATTAGTTGAATTAATACAAGAAAAATAAAAGGTTGAAGTTTTAGAAGTTATCTACAGTGATGGAGAGCCTTTACAAGTTTATTCACCCATATTTTACCAAATAAAAAATTAGCCATTGTGTTTACTAAAAATTTGCATAGTGAGATAAATTATCATCTAAAACTACAATGTGAACATACTTTCAAGGATATTATTGACAAAGGCTTGTTTTTTGAGTGAGCCCTTATTAATAAAGGGATCATCAAGCTTATATCAAATAATAAGAATCAAGTTACCAATTAAGGAAGTGGCCAAAACCAACATCCAATCTAAGTGCAAGCATCACAACTAGCACATGGCAATAACCAAGATAGACCAAAGCAATTCAACTATAATAGGAATGTTATGGGTAATGGAGTAACTGAGTCACATCATGTCCAAATAGTGAAAACATCATCTATACCACCTTTTTAGCTTAATTCTACCCAAAAACCTCTCCAACTAATGCCACAAGCACAACAACCAAGACCCATGTAATAAATGCAATAACCTTTATCATTACAAGCCCCTCCTCCAAGGAGAACTGTGGCTAGACGTTATGTCTTTAGTAACCTAGGAGAACCTATTGAGTCTATATTTTTCAAATTTTCCATTGCTAATCTGAATAGTTAGCCTATACCAAAGCATTATCCACAAGGCATTCCTTATCCTAATTAGTACCAAGAAAATTAATTCTATGAATATCATCAGGTTAATGGGCATAATCTATGAAGGTGTGTGCAAATCAAACATTTGATTAAGAATATCTTGAATAATGGGGAGATAACATTAGATAATGGTGTTTCCACCTCCAATAAAACTCTTTGGATTTATCAAAACCCCTTTCCCCAACATAAAAAGCAATAGCAACATAAAAATCAACAACAACAACACTGATCAGTGCAATAATAAAATCAATAGTATCTAAATCAAAGGCCAAACTAGTAGAATTATCAGAATCAATAGTAGAACCCACAACATCAAAATAATATACAAAACCAAGGTTAGAATGGTAATAACCAACAAACCTACCATGTAGTTGCACATGAATACAATAGGGTTATAGGTCATATTGTTGGGGGTAGCATTAATACCATCTTCATTAATCCTAGATCGAGTACTAATCAATCTAAACCATTGCTAGACAATACCATTTAACTAAATTACATGGATAATCCTTCTTTGACCTAGGACCACACATAGGTGAACTAGAAAATTAGGACTTCCACTTTTGGACCTTATACTGATGACTTACCCTTGCCATGTGACCACAGACAAGTGCACCAGCAATCGAGACTTATCTTATCTAGTCCCACACCATTCCTAGCATTTATTAGCAATTATGGCCCAGCATTTGATCTTGATTGTGCAATCACAACTCAAAGGTCAAAGATTCTATCCTAGGTCCACAACCATCTACCACTTTGCCTATTATCTAACCAACTATTTAGTCTCAGAATAAACCATTCACCATTGACTAGGATAAGAAGTTTGATATTTTGAAACAATTACAAAAGACACTAACACAAATTTCTATTTTAGATTTTCTACGAATGTCAACAATCCAAAAGAACATTTTGAATGAGTTTTTAACTCAATCCACTATTGCTAGTAACATGTCCCCTGATAAATTTCAAGCTTTAGTTGGACAATTAGCTCTAGCTTAACAAGTCACATTCAACCAAAGTGATATGTCTTCTCTTGGCCCACTCCATAATAATCCATTGTACATAGAAGTTTATATAAAGCAACATCATAAAGTGAAATATGTCCTTATAGATAATGGATTAGGCCTCAACATAGTGTCTCTTAAGCTCATCAAGATTCTTGGGTACACAATAGAAAATCTATAGCCAAAAATGATAACTATCAAATCCTATGATAATCAAGAAAGAGAATCACAAGGCACCATTAACTTACCAGTTATCTTTGGGCCTTTGACCCATGATACACTTTTCCATGTGATTGATCTTGAGTTGTCATATAATATGCTTCTAGGTGGACCCTGGTTACATGAGATTCATGCAGTCCCATCAACACTACACCAATGCATCAAGTTCTCTCACTCAGGGATGGAAGTGAATATTCTAGGAGCTTTACACCCATATGAACACTATAAACATCTTGAGGCCAAGTTTCAAAGCTATAATTAACAATATGACATGAATCCAATTTCTAAGTAGGATAAAGTAAATTCCATACTTATTGATCCTCCATAAGATAATTGCATAGATCCTAATACCTTGAATTCCCTTTCCCACATGCCACCTCCTGAAGTTTCCAATCATTTCACCTTTTCAGATAATGGACTAGGGGAATATGTGACCCATGATACCTTCCATATTTACAATCTTCCTTAGAATCTAAAAATCTTTAGACAACCTAAAGTTACCCCACACATGCATTGACAACAAAAGAATAAAGATAAGGGACCTATCATGTTTTTACCAACATCTGGCCTAGAACCAAACCCTCTTGAAGGGGATAAATCATGGTTGTACAATGAAAACCAATCTAATTTGTATAAAAGTATAAAGTATCCTATTCCTAATAAGATCATGGGGAATCAATATTATGAAGGAAGAGGCCTTAGACCAAATCAACAAGGAACCATTGAGCCAATCTCTATGACTAAATACAAAAGACCCTATGAACTTGGATTTAAAATGCCTGGGGGTAACCCCACATATCTTATTCGAGTTCCATCACTGATGGCTAGTGATGATGATGCCAATAGTGAAGTAGAGTCTGATCATAGTCTCACCTTTGATGACCTAGTTGAGACTAACCTATTCGATAATAATGCCATTTTTACCCTTACCCTAATTATTCATCACAAACCTTGCCATTATACTATCCCCAATTCATAGATTGTGACCAACAAGAATCCAATTTGTTGATTTATGAGTTTTAGAATGATGAGGCATTTTGTGACTTTTTAGGCCTTAGAGACAATGTTTTTTTGGGAGATCATAAATCAATATTCTCAATTACATTGGATCCTGAAGCCTATTTTGGAGAGTGGGTGAACACCCTTAGCCAATAACAAATAAATAAAACATTGAGGTCCCAAAGTGAAAACCTTTTTGAGGGTGTATATATAAAGCATATTAAAGCTTGGTTATTTGTGTCAATATAGGAATAAGAGAGTGAAAAAATTTGTGTAAACATGAGTAATATTCCACTAATCCTTCATATGAGTTTCAAGTTCAAGTTTTGAGGCTTAGTCATTACATGAAGACCTAGTGAGAAGGCATAGACCTAGTAGCATGATGAGTTGAGCCATGTGAGACTTGTGTGAAGAAGGTTGGCACTATGTGATCATGGTATGAGGTCATTTTACATGTGGATGAGGTATTTTGAGAATTGGAATAGGTTTTAAGGTTTGATCATGGTCTATCTATGACTTGTAGTTCAAGGCCTAGTGTGAAAAGAGACCTATGATGGTCTAATGAGGGGTCAAGTTCATTTCTCAAGGTGTCATAGCTCTTGAGAGAATTGACAAAGGTGTGAGAGCTTGTGTTAAGTATTTTGACACATTTTGAGGTCATATCCTAAAGGATAAATAATGAAAATTGGTATTAAGGTTTTCTATGTTTACATAATGGGGTGTTGTTTACCCAAGGAGGAATTTCTTATGCTCATTGGAAAAAATTTCATGAAATCCTGATCAATTCATGGAAGTTGGGAAAATTACCTAGATTTAATTTCCTATAATTGGGTTTTGAGTTGAGGGGAGATCCTTTATGAATTATTTCTAATAAGGGAAACTAGTCAAAACCCTTATAATGACCTAATAGGAAAGATCTTGTTGATTATGGCTTAGAATGGTTTTTTGACCTAGTTTGATGTTTGAAACATGTAAAGGACTCTTCCATGTTTCTCCAAGTGGTTTTGGTTTGTCATGAAAGTTATTAGAAGCTATAGGAAACCCCTTGTTTCTCATAATCTTGATGTCAAAGGTAGGGTGGACCAAGTAAAAGCATGAAAATAGATGGAATATAATGTGTAAGAGTTGTATTTTATGCCCATGTAAGTTTCTAAGTAGGTTATAGACCTAAAATATGCTAAACCAATCATGAAAGTTGGCCTGTCACTAAAATAACATGTTGGGTTTATGATCCAAAAGACTTTTATTTTAATGTTTTAATTTAGTATTTGCTTTATTATTACATTTAGTTAAGTAAGATTTGGTTCATGGGAATGTTGGTCGAGTCCGGTAACCACATCATGAAAATATTATAAATCTTTTAACCTTATTTGTAAACACATCTCAAAATAATACAGTATCATACATTTGTCAAATAATTTATTCCATAATGTAAATTTTGAATTATTATTTCTCCCACCTAGGGCCTACAGTGGTATTAGATCCATGCCTTAAAGGATGAAGCCATGGATTTGAAGGTGGAAAGAGATAGGGAGTCACACAGTAGGATTTCAACTCTATGATGTTGTGGAAGAGTGGTGTAGTGGACTCTTTGATTCCAAGAGATGTTTGACCAGATCCAATAGTGTTAGAGCATGCTCAATTTGTAAAAGTCATATATTATTCTAGCTATTGTTGCCATGCCCAGTAAAAGTTTATTTTTGTTCTCTTACACCTATTAATAAATTCCATCATTTTTCTTTAACAAGGGTTTCATTTTGTAGGCAATGATTGTCTATAGAATTTCTTCCATTACTAAGAGGCTAAGAAAAAGATTTTTCAGTTTGGCTAAAAACATTTTAGTTTTTTTGGATTGACAAAATTTGTACAAAGTGTGAAAAAGATAAAATAATAAAAGAAGAGCTGAAAAATGATAATATCAATTTGATATATAGTGACTAATGAGTTTTAAGATCAAGATAAGTATTTTATGAATTCTATAAGTCATGTAGACTGATTATTTATTATTCACTATGCAGTTTATTACCTACACAATTTCTAAGAACCACAATGATATGCAATATAGTGGTAGATAGATAAAATAACATGCATTTTTATGTAATAATACACTCATACAACCAAAAGAGCTAGGTTCTAATTGACAATAATGAAGCACAAGATCTATATGGCAGCTGACCAAAAGTTATGATGGAACGTCATACTTGGAATTATTTTTAAAAAAATTCAAGACCTAAAATGCAAAGTGGGATCCAAAAAAATGGAAAGGCACAATAAAAAATCATTTGGGAAAATGATTTATCATATAAGATTTTTTTTTTCAAAATATAGTTGGAAAAACAATCTAGTGAATGATTTTTAACATATAGGTATTTTACATCCAACAAGTCAAGCCAAATTAGTATTTGATGCCTTTATATAATTGAATTGGTTATAGGCAAGTTGGATAGTTGGTTTTCATAAACACTCTCACAAAGATAAGGTTAGGAGTTCCAAAACTGTACACAAATTTCCTATTACATTTGATTGTTATAGAATATACCATTTTGAAAAAGGAAGTATTTATTTTTTGAGGAATTTGTAAAGAAAATCAACGATATAAGGGTGAAGTCATGACTTTGGTTATAATTTTTTTTGACAAATCACATTCTTTTCCAAAGGTGGTCATGTGATTAGGCAATTTGTAGGTTTTTAGATATTTTGAACACAATATATTGGTTATTTTTATAACTTAAAGTATCATTATATGATTTTTTGCAACCAATATAATGAAACTAATGCATAAAGGTACATTTTTTTATTGAAACCAACACCTTCAAATGCCAATTTCCACATTGTCACTTATTATTAATGTTGTTGAAAAATAACCATCCTTTATAAGTCCCTTAGGATCCTCATGATTGACAAACTATTAGCATCATATAAGAGGTTGGAGGATCCATTAGTGGTTGAAGGATAATTACCCTCTCCATTTAGCTATTCACTCAGAGTATGGTTCAATGCTTGAATGATAAATTTTCACTTGTTTTCTTGATTATAGTTCCATTTTTGGATTTCCATATCTAATATTCATGGCATGGAGTGGGTAGAGTTAGTTTTTTTTGTTTCTCTTAATGCATGACTTTTCACCTCTCACTTGATAGGGGGATAATATTTAGGTATTGGTTAGACTTCAATCATTCATTAATGATAGTATGAGTTGATAGGGGTTGATATCACCTCCAATGTTGAGCAAAGGTCTTCATCATTTGTTGGACATCAAGGAGATGTGCCATACAGAGTATGGGTTTGTCACTTGGATGGGTTCCTATATGGGACTTTATATGGGTTGATGTGGTTGGACATGCTAGATCATGTTCTAATATAGTAAGGTATATTGATAACTAGGGATGAACAAGCCTTGATCATGTTCATCAACCATTTTTTATAAAACTCATAGGGGTGGGCTTCTTTATGGAGTGACATAGTTTTTAGTTAATCTTAGAGGTATAATACACCACTTGCAGTTATGATAGAGTTTATCTGATGACTTTAGAATTATTATTAAAATTATTTATTATTATATACCCCTTTGGGTCAAGGGTGAGTTTTTTTGTTTTATGATCTAAAAGACTTTTTATTTTAATGTTTTATTTCAGTATTTGCTTTATTATTATGTTTAGTTAAATAAGAGTTGGTTCATTGGAATGTTGGTTGATTTTCGTAACCATCTCATGAAAAGATTATAAATATTTTAACCTTATTTGTAAATACATATCAAATTAATAATTTATCAAAATTTTGTCAAATAATTTATTCCATAATGTAAATTTCCAATTATTATTTCTCCCACCCAGGGCTTACAGAGCCTCATGTACAAGACAATGAGAAAACTAGGTAGAAGTGAGAAAGAGATTAGGGATTGGTTGTAGAGGATTAGAGATATATTAAAATTCATGGGGTAATTATATAAAAATGCATGGGGTAATTTTTAAATATTTATAGCTCATATTCACAGTTTTTATAAGTTTTTTGATTCACATAAACATGCAAAAAGTTGTTCTCAAAGTGACCTGTCTAACATAGTGAAGTTTATGTAGGGTGAAGATGTGAGATTGGTATATACGACCAATATGGATATTAAAACTTATAATATATATTTTAAAATATACTATAAGGATGATTAAGGTTCATTTAAATCCAATTTAATATCCTAAAATTTTTCCCATAGGTGTTTTAATAATTGATCTTCTTGATTGTGTTTATGATGCTATAGGCAATTTTATGTGTATGAGTAAGATGTTATTTCTAAGTATTTTTGCATGGATTTTATGAATAAAATTCACATGAGGTTGTTATTTAGGTCTCATAGGTTCATTTTAACACAATTTTAATCTTTTAAAACTCCTATTAAGGTGTGAAATTTCAAAATCATTTGTTTGGGGTCTTAAGGTTTGTGTGCAATTCTGAGTGAGCATATTAAGTTGATCAGATAGAGGCCTTTTGACTTATTTGATGAATTATAATGAAAATTATTTTCAAATTGAGTTAATATATACTATATCAATTTTTTTTTTTAGTATGTTTATGTTTAAAAATTAATTATATGATTTATATTTGTAAGATAGACTTTCTGGTAGTAAGAAAGCTTATTGGCAAGTAGATCTAATTGGGTGGTTTAAGGAGTAAAATGAGCCAAATGGTATTTGGGACATAAAGTGAGATTATTAAGGGTATATTTGAGTAAATTTTTAAATTTTTCATCCATTTTTGGATGCTCAATGTGTTCCAAAGAGGCCTAAGTGAAACATGTGCTTAGAGAAGGCCTAATTACATTAGGTCTCTATTAGGCCTAATGGTGGTTTTGGACCTTAAGGGTAATGATCGACCTATGTGGTGGTTTTTTCACCTTTTAAACATTTATTTTGACATGTTTCAAGGGTGATCCAATTATGGTGATGTTCTTGTTTAACCAAGGAGTCAAGTATAAAGATAAGGCACAATAGGCCTAATTTGACTAGTTAGAATATTGAGCATATCAGTGAATGATATAAAGCTTTGTAAACTAGGTAAAGGGATTGAATATAATAAAATATGTGTGATGCATATTACATTAATATATAACTATGTTTTAACAAGTGTTGAGCAAGGTCATTTGACCTAATTCTACCAAGGAAAGGGCTAGTTGAGTGAGAAGGCCTATGAGGCTTTTTGAGAGAGAATGAAGAGTGAGAAGAGAAAAAAAAGGTCATATGTAGTTGAGTGAGATATATGTGTCTAAGGGTGATCAGATATTCAAGGTAAATGAGTTGGTGTTGAGTTATCTAGGGGGTTGGATCTTCCTTCCAAGTTGGTGCTTACTAGAGGACTAGTTGAGTTGGTGTTTGACTAGTGAGGGGTTCATTCTCCTTGTGGGATTGGTGCCTCACTAAAAGTTTGATTAATTATTTATATTAATATATTACAATCCATTAATTAGTTTGTTGTATCCCACAAGAGGTTTTCCTACATATATCTTATGTTCTTATGTTGTTTGTTTTCATAGATGCTTGTGTGTGCATTGATTGATGTATGTATGTGAATGAAAGCTTCATGGATGTTAAGTTAAATTTAAGGACTATTTTAAGGCAAGTGATTCACCCCCATCCATTATAATATTTACTTATAACAATTTTTACAATCATGTTATATAATCAACCTTGCCAATGGATATAAAAATGGACATGTCTTTGATATTTTTGATTATGAAATTGATGGGTGTAAACACAAAGGTTTTTATTTACCCTAAATGTGTGGTATGATATATGGATGGTAGTTTCAAAAAAAATATGGAACATGGATATTTTTTTTGAATGCACCATTCTCAATATCAACTATGTCTTCACCCTAAAAATTAAGACAACTATATAGTTCCCCACATATATTCTAGTTATGATACATTGGTCTATATTTTAAAATAGTGAACCATCATATGTTATATGGTGGGAGGATATTGAATATAAAATAAATTTAGAGACAAGTTATCTTTTTTTTTTTTAGAAAGTATTTCTCCTAACTTGGAAGGGTGAAGATACATTTTTTCATATTTGCTTCTAAATAGTATTTTTTATTGAAATATCGATATTCAATAGGGATTTGTTTCTTATGCCAATTAAAAAAAATTTAGTCAACATTGTAATTTAATTTTCATTTTCCCTTATTGTGACTTGGGGAAGTATTATATTGAGCTAATTTTTTTCCCTTCGTATTGGGCTTTACTTTCTATTTTTTTGGCAGGGTCCTTGACTTTTTTTAAGTCAAATGACATTGCAGTATTATCATTTACCACTAATGCTTGTTTCCTAGTGTTTTATCAAAAAAATTAATTAATAGAGTTTTAATCCTAATTAAAAATATACTACATAAAATCATAATGCTAAAGATATGAAATAAATGACACAAAAATATTTGGAACTAGCTAAATTTGGAAATATGTTAAAAGAGGAAAGAACATGGATAAATTACATAGTTATAAATTGATAATACATAATTGTGTAAGTGATTATAGATATAATAGTGTGATGATATTGACTAACTATGAATTAGGAATAGGGGTTCGCTTGATCTCTGGATGAATTCACACTCATCAGATAGGACAGAGTTTTTATGTAGTTCATAAGTAATGTCGATGCTTGGTAAATTTTTTACTCTCTATGAATATTTGGGGTTTGTGTATTATCATATTTTGGTCTTGTGTATGTGTTTTGTGATTCATGGTCTCTTATAGAAGCCATTGTGTACCTTTTTTCACTAAAATCTTAGTTCAATGACACAAGAAGATGAATACAATCACAAATTAAAAAAAGGTTAATAGTTGAAGTTGTTTTTATCATCAACACCCTCTATGTTGAGAACTATATACATAATACTTATCTAGAGAGGGATCAAACTCTATTTAGTTATCCCATGCTATGGTGGTGTGTGTGAAATGCTAATGAAATTTTTTAAATGTTGGTGCATTCTTGGTGTTATTAGATGCTTCAAAAATGACTTATGACCTTGAACATGTATTTAGACTTAGCTCAGGGTTAATATGGATGTGTTGACTATGAATTCATAAAAATAGGTGATTTTCTCATATTTTTTAGTTATATAATATGGTGATCTTGAATCATATGAGTCTCTAGTGAATAATGACTTGAAAATGTGGCTTTATGGTAATAATTTTAGAATTCCTTTAATTAAGATTTTGAAATATGTGGGATGGCATGTTTGGCAAATTTGAATTTGATCAAATAACCATTATTTGATAGCAGGGTGTAGTTATCATAATTGTAAAGTATCAAGGAGTGAGATATTTCAAAAGGAGTGAACCTGTCTAAAGAGAAGAGATAGCTAAAATTGAAGTGTGGATCAGTCTAAAAGTGAGTTTAAGTTGCTTATGATGTTAAATAGGGATATTCATAATCAAAATTTTCTTAAGAGGTTAAGGGTCATCCATGTAAAAAGTGTAGGATAGGTGGTTAAGGTTTGGGATTAGGCATGAACTAACTATGTATAAAGAGTGGTCACAAGTGCATTGTTTTAGTAATAAATGTTAATTTATGTGTTTAAATTTGATCCCCTTTTATTATATTAATAAACAAAAATTGAAAGTACTAGAGTAAAAGGAAAAAAGTTATACCTAAACTTACCTATGAAGAACAATATTAAATTCAGGCCACATAATGAAATTTGATTCCTATGAACCTGCAATGGAGCATGTATAATTTAATCAGCATTTAAGATGAAAATATGAAAGTAAAAGACAAAAAATAATTATAGATAAAATAACAAGTAATTAATACACATGATTAGTTACATGAACCATTATGCTTTTTAGTGAAAAATTTGTGATTGTAGAGAGTAGGACCCTTAGATAGTTCCTTCTTTGTTGAAACACTTGGTTTGGAATTTGCATGCCCCAATCCTCATTGATATAAGAGTTATTAAAAAATCAAGGTATCCTTGACTCCATCATTGCATGCCCAAATTAGTAAAGCAATTTGAAATCCTTGTATAAATTTTAATAGATCATTCTAATTTAAAAATGGAGTTAAAAGGTGAATCAAATACTATATATGAAATAAGATTCATTTATGGTGAAACAATAGTACAAAAATATCATAATATAAATCTAACATATACAACATAGAAAATGATATAAATTGTCATTCCTTCTACAAAACTAGTGAGAATGTAGGTATGGAAGTGGTCATGTGTTGGGCACATGC
The DNA here is from genome assembly GCA_037957365.1 of Torreya grandis. NCBI lineage: Eukaryota > Viridiplantae > Streptophyta > Pinopsida > Cupressales > Taxaceae > Torreya > Torreya grandis. The sequence continues at coordinate 1,495,610 of JARHVA010001651.1, forward strand.
CACCAATCTTATATCTGGAAGCATATGGATTCTAAAATTAAATAATAGCAAGTAAACATTTTGAGTTGTCCTATCTAAATAATCTTGGAACACATGTCATGCATGATGCCACCAACTTGGAACAAACTTGTGTATTTTCCTAAATAATTCTACATACTTGATTTAAACTATCATATAACTTACCATGTTTCTAATAAATTGTGTAAATCATTTTTTTTTGTGCACTAGAACAACAACATGATGTTTTTTGACACAAATATTCTATGTCCTCATCCAAATAGAATGTTGTTGTCTAAAAATTATTTCTAGGTAAAATTTGAGTATGGATCATGATCAACTATGTAAACCCTACTAATTTATAATTGTGTTATATATATTTTTAGCTTAGTCTCTAAGAAAACACATTGTGTATGCCTCCTCTTTTGAGGTGAGTTGTGAATCCCGTGTGTTAAATTATCTCAAAATACAAATTTATTCGACAATTTTTTATGTAAAAATGTAACTATAAATAGTAATAATAAAATGAAGAGAATGACATCATCATATATAAACTGATAAAAATAGTAATATATATGCATGTATAAACAAACATACATACTGGACACAGAGGAATGAATGACGGAGTGATGTCTGCGCGCGGGGAAGGGCGCGAGGGTGAACCGGCGGCAGGAAACCAGGCAGCAGGGCTCAGACGGAATGATAGTGAGTTGGGAGAAAAGAATTTGGGCCAGACTGCAGTCTATTCCAGCGACAAGGTAAAGTTGAATAAAATTAATGGATGTTTGCTCAGAAGGCAGGACCATCCTGTGCTTGTCATTCCTCAAGAAATAGTTCAGGAGGACATTGCTTACCTTTCTTCACATACATTGATTTGCAAGTTCCTGGGAATTAGAATCCCTCAGCCAGCTTTGGAAGCCTGGGTTAGGCGCTCCTGGGCAGTTGACGGGGATTTTGACATTATGTTAGCAGGGAACAATTACTTCCTGGTAAGTTTCTCCTCTGTTGCGGATCGTAATCGCATTTTTGAAGGGGGTCCTTACTTTTATGAACGAGCAGGCCTTTTTCTCAAACCATGGCATGTTGGTTTTAATACGGCTGAGGATCTGCCAGCCTGTGTCCCGGTCTGGGTGAGGCTCCCACGGTTGCCGCTGGAATTCTGGCGGGAAGACATCCTCAAACAGATAGCGGCCTTGTTGGGGACACCAACAGCGATAGCGCATCAATCTTTAGATAAGAAATTCATTACTTATGCTCGGGTCTGTGTAGACATGGATTTATCCAAGCCTCTTCCTGATTCTTTGGAGATTTGTTTGGGCTCACTAACATGGATTCAGCAGATTGACTATGAATCCATTCCCTTCAGATGCAGAATTTGTCATGCTTATGGACATTTACATAGACAATGCCCTCTGGCTGCCAAAGACAAAGGACGAATGCCAGAACCTCCAACGCCATTTTCAGTTCCTGCTGATAAGGGTTCTGGAAGCGTAGGGCAAAATCAAAAAGCTAAAACCCAACCAGACTACTTGAGCAAAGGCAAGAATCCGATCCCTGGGGGTTTGGCGCAGAGTTCTGTGGATCAATTCAATAGTGGAGTGGAGGATTTTATTCCAGTTAGGAAGCGAGCTAGAGGCCGAGGTCCGAGGTGAGGAACTGCAGAAAGGCAGTTGGAACAGGGTTTTAATAGGTTTGAGGCCCTTGATAATATGGTTATTGAGGAGGGTCTTCTTATGCAAGATATTGGAGAAGCTTCCGGACAGCAGAAGCAGTTGCCAGATTCCTTGGGGGGGCAGGATAGGATGGACCTTACACCTCTAGCAGAACCTCTGGCTCTAGAGGAAGGGCAGCATGAGTGTATGAATGAGCTTAAGGAGAAAGAAGTAAAATGGGCAGATTTGGTGAAGGAGGGTGATGCGTGGAAAAAAGACAAAAATTCAGCCTTGGCCCTGGGGCTAAGTTAAAAACAATTCAAAAAGGTCACACCATCCGTTAATCCTAAGGTGGGTCGGAAGAAAGATTAGGATAAACTCAAAGTTACAGGTGATTTATTGGTGGAATCTGGGGCTGTTAAGCCCTTGGAAGAGCATTTCTCCCAATCCACCCAATGATAGTTTTATCTTGGAATGCAAGGGGTTTGAATAGCTACCCCAGACAAAAAGCTATTCGTAGTTTGGTGTGGGACCACTCTCCTGATATCTTTTGCATCCAGGAGACGAAGCTTACTGTTGATTCTCTAATTGCTTATATGCCAAATATTTGGCATTTTGGGCAATGGCAGTGTGTTGGAGCTAGAGGCACCTCGGGAGGACTTGCTATGGGATGGGACCAGAGGAAAATCATTCCACAACTTTGGGTTACCTGTATTTCGGCCTTGTCTATGATTGCCTCCTCTTTGGAAACAGGTGAGTTATGCTTGGTCACTACAATTTACGCACCGGCTAACATGGAGGGGCAACAACAGCTTTGGTCTCATATCCGGTACATCCGACAATGGTTCCCTTACTTACCGTGGATAATAGCGGGGGACTTTAATGCTGTTCTGAGCTTGGAGGAGAAGCGTGGTGGGTCAAGCCGCTTAGGCGCCTCTTCTGAGTACCTTCGCCATAACATTGAAGTGCTCCGTGTCTCGGATGTGAAACCCTCCAACGGGCTTTTTACTTGGAGCAACCGAAGAACAGGTAATGATGCCATTTCAGAACGTCTTGACAGATTTTTAGTTTCCTCTTTCTGGCATTCTAGCGCTTTTGCTCTCACTTGTGAGATCTTGGATGGGAGGGGTTCGGACCACTGGCCGATTAAACTTTCCATAGGCCGGATAGGGGGTCCTAGAAAGCCCCCTTTCAAATTCCAGCTGATGTGGCTCCGAGATCTTTCTCTTCATGATCTCATAAGCCAATGGTGGAGATAGGGAGCCCCACCTTATGGCACAGCTATGTACTCCTTCTTGAAAAAGCTTCAATTTGTTAAAAGGAAACTCCAGATATGGAACAAGATTTGTTTTGGGGATTTACACAGTCAGAAGAAGAAAGCGCAAGATCACTTGGACGACATTACTAGGCAAATAAGAGATACTGGGCTTTCGGAGGACCTTCGCCGGATGGAGGCTAGAGCTGCTAATACACTTGCTGAATGGGAACTTCGGGAGGAAATCTATTGGAAACAGAAGGCCCGCAATGAGTGGCTTCAAGAAGGAGATAAGAACACTGCCTTTTTTCACAACTCTGTGCAAGGGAGGCGAAATGGTAATTTTATTACTTCGCTTATTACTCAGGATGGAACGCACCTCTCCTCCTCCCAAGACATTAGCAGAGAAGCTGTCCGGTATTTTGCAGAACTTTTTGACAGCGATACTTTGCCAGATGAAGGGGCAGAAAATGCAGTGCTATCTTGTATTCCATCCTTGGTGGATGATAGAATGAATGAAGAGCTTATGCGTCCTATTGAGAGTGCTGAAGTGGAGGAAGCGGTGTTCAGCATGAAGAAAGGTAAGGCCCCTGGTCCTGACGGATTTCCAGCTGATTTTTTCCAAGAGTTCTGGAGCATTATTAAGCAAGACTTGATGAGTGTCATTCAGGAGTCTTATTCTAGCAAGGAAATGCTACGTGCATTGAATGCTACATTTCTGGTGCTTATCCCGAAGAAGGAACAAGCAAATAAGCTAGAAATGTATAGACCCATTGCCCTTTGCAATGTTATCTACAAAGTGATTACTAAGCTCATTGCACAAAGGCTGAAAAGGCTCCTCCCCAATCTTATTTCAGAAGAGCAAGGAGGTTTTGTGGCTGGTAAACAAATTTTGGATGGGGTGGTGATAGCTTCGGAAGCTATTCATTCCATGAAGATGTCCCAAGAGAGGGCTATGTTTATCAAGCTTGATCTCGCCAAAGCCTATGACAGAGTTAGCTGGAGGTTCTTACAGAAAATTCTCTTAGCTTTCGGTTTCAAGCAGGATTGGACTAGGTGGGTGTTAAGCTGTATTACCACACCTTCCTTCTCGGTTCTGGTGAATGGAGCCCCAACTGAACTTTTTGGTGCTTCTAGAGGACTACGGCAAGGGGACCCCATTTCTCCTTATTTGTTTATTCTCATGGCCGAAGGGCTTGGGAGGCTCTTCAACTGCCAGGTTTCTCAGAATGTTATCCAGGGATGGAGATGGGAGAGAGGGGTAACCACCTTGTCCCACCTCCAATTTGTAGATGACACTATCCTTGCTGGGGAGGCCCGAATTCGAGAAGCGGAATCTTTCCGCATCACTCTTGATATTTATTTGGCAGCGTCGGGGCAGCAGATTAGTGAGCAAAAATCTTCAATTTATTTCTTTAATACTCCTGAGGCTGTCCAGAGGAGAATAGCTGCCATTCTTCGGTTCCAGATTAAGACTCTCCCAGTGGTTTACTTAGGGATTCCTATTGTTGTGGGGCGTCAACCCAGGCTGTTCTGGCAGAATATTCTTGACAGGTTGAGACAGAAGGTAAGTCATTAGACCTATAGATGGCTCTCTACAGCAGGTAGGGTGATTTTGTTACAATCAGTTATTCAGGCTCTACCAATTTACCGGAGCATGGTTCAGAGTGCACCAGCTTACTTTCTAAAAGAGTATGATGCTCTTTCTAGGAAGTTTCTGTGGGGGGGCAATCTGCAAAATTCTAAATGGAGTCTTGTTAGATGGGATTTAGTGTGCAGGCCTAAGCAGGATGGTGGTCTGGGATTACGCTCAGCTATTCTGGCTAGTCAAGCTTTGGCCGCAAAGCTTTACTGGCGCTGGTGTACTAGTCATTCTGCTTGGTGGGCTAGAATTCTGACAGCCAAATACCTTCCGGGCATTAATATTCATGATATTGCCAGATTTCCTCTTGAGGGGAGGGGGTCCATGATATGGGATACCCTTAAGCATGGAGCACATTTGGTGAAGCAAGGTCTGTTCTGGATGTGCCGCAGTGGATCTGAGGCCTTATTCTGGGAGGACTCCTGGGATGGTTCACCCCCACTTCTTCAGTCACACCCGCATTTCCAAACTCTTGCGGACTCTTTTCATGCTGCTGGGTGGAGTTCGGTGAGGCAGTACAAGGAAGCTTACAATATGGGCACTACCATTGGATACAGGTGGAAACACTCCTCTAACTGGCCTCCCGGGGGTTCGGAGGAGGAACGCGAGGAATTATCCCTCATTCTCGAGACTAGAAGGTGTTCTGTGTTGTAAGGAAGTGATGAATTGGCTTGGAGTGGGGATTCTACAGGGCAATACTCCGTTGCTGCTGGTTATAAGTCTTTGCTGGAGAAAACGGGGGAAGCAGGACTGTTTCAATGGGGGAAGAAAGTCTGGAACCGAATGGCATGGCCCAAATGTAACTTTTTTCTCTGGCTCCTCACACACAATAGGTGCCTCACCTGGGATAATCTTTGTTGTAGAGGATTTTAGGGACCATCTATTTGTGTGATGTGTTGTACCAACGAGGAGACAGGGGCGCATTTATTCTTCCAGTGTTCGTTTGCTAAACGGTTATGGCATCTGTGGTGGAGTGCGTGGAGAACACCCTGCAGGCATGTTTTTTCTTTAAAGGAATTTTGGGATCAAATGGGCAGCGCCCCTGTTAAAAATACTCTGTTACAGAATGCCTGGGAGGTGGGACCTTCCTTCATCCTGTGGAATTTGTGGCTGGAGCGGAACAGGCGAATCTTCAGGGGGGCGCGAACTGAGCTGCAGCTGGTGTGGAATAAGATTATTTTGGCGATGCAAGAAACTCTTCTTGCCAAGTGTACACCTGACAACAGTTTGCAGCAGGAGGCGGCGGGAGTCTTTGGACGCTTGGGGATTATCTTCCCTGGAGATGACGTGGAGAGGAAACTCAATCGGCCGGCGAACTGCAGAAATAAGATGGCTCGGCCGATTAGCAGAAATGGATGGTGGGCGCTCCCAACAGCTGGTTGGATTAAAGTTAATACAGATGGGTCTTCCCGTGGGAACCCAGGGGATGCAGGAATAGGAGGTATCGCCCGGGATAGCTTTGGGAACATCAAATTCTTGTTCTCCATTTACAAAGGCTGGTATACAAATAACCGGATGGAAGCGGGGGCCATTCTGGAAGCTGTGGAGAGTTGCTGTCGTCGTGGATTACTCAATGTCGTTTGTGAATCCGATTCACAAGTTGTGGTTGATTTTTTGAACAAGGATAATTCAGGTAAGATGGACTGGTGTTTACAAACCATTATTCAGCAGATTAAGCATTTAAGTTCTTCTTTGAATTCGATTTCTTTCCAACACATTCCACGGGAGTGGAATGAGGTTGCTGATTGCCTTGCGAAGTGGGCCACGGAGAATGGGACATCCTGGAACATTACTGAGGAAGCTAACCTCCCTCTGAATCTGTATCAAAAACTGGTCCATCTGGTGGAACAGGAGAAAAATGTATAATTGGTCTTTTGTCTCGATTATGAATAAATTTTTACCCCCTTATTAGTAAAAAAAAACAAACATACATACTAATATTTTCAAGATAAATGTTAACAATTAGGCACATAGATAAGTGATCATATGCTGAAGATAATTGATAATAATTAAAATAACTTAGGGAGGATGCATGATTTACATCATGACATTAGAAAAGGTGGGATGATGCATGATATCCATCATGGCATTGAAGATTAAGTAAATAATAAAACAAGTGCCATGTCCATGATACATAAAAAAGATCACACACAAAGCACACAAGAAATAAAAGAATTATGTTCAAATTTCACTCACATACATAGAAATATAAAATAAGGATTAGAACCATAATCAAGGACATGATCAATTGTCCACAATCCAAGAAAGATGAATACTCAAAATGTAAATCAAGGAAGTAAATATGAAAATCATGCATGAATAAGTAAAGTTAATCAATATTAGAAAATTTTAACACTTGTATATTCAACAACTTTGATATCTAATAATTTATCAATGTGAAAGTGATGTGAATCGAAAGAGATGAACACTACTTGAAATGGAACTAATAATAGTGAATCCAAATACACTGAGAGAATAATATTAAACACACTATATTATATTGTATTCTTTTAGGAGGATTATAAATTATATAGCTCAATGAGATACTAAAAATAGGAGTCAAGTCTAATCTTAAAACACACAATTCTCTCACACACATCCCAAAAATATCTCTAAGGATATCTCACACACCTATTATAATGTTGATTTGTTATTGAAACTCAATGTACAGACAATAAAATATCATCAGAATACTATGATTTATCACAATAAATCATAAACTATTACAAATAATATTTACACAGTTGAATAAATGTGAACATTAGTACAAATATTCATAACATTCCCCCTCTAAGCTAACATGGTAGAAAACAATTACAATTATTTTATTATGTGCCTCTTTTGCATGTTCCTAATATTAGTACATAACTTTAACTAAATTTAGAAAAGTAACTCATCAACCATTCACTATCAAGAACAAATTTACCGAGTCAATGTGGGAATTATGAATAGGAACCATCTATATCTCATCATCCATTCACTAATAGGAGCTCATCAACCTAATTAGTGTGAAATCTACTAACTAAAATTGTCATATATACAACCTTAAGATGGTTTTACTCAAGATAACCACTAACCTATCCATGAATAGGGACACACACATCTTTTTGGCCTCCATAAAATGGTTTTACATAGGATTACCAATAACCTAGGAATGAATAGGGAGACACACATATGTTCATCCTCTTCAATTATCATGATGTTTTTTTACACCTATGATTTTATCTTTCCACTATATTTTTACATTAGGGGACTACATAAGAATCTTTCTCACTTATTACATATCTGAATAGGTATATACTTTTCTTATTTCAAAACACACCACACAAAATTATATAAAAATGAAAACACTAAAAATGAGGATTAAATCCTCATTATCACTTATGTAGCCTCTACACGTTATTACTTCCACTCAATCTCATAGATCATATATAGTCTCCACTACCACTGGTGATCATCCTAGTTATAGTCATTTTGGCCCATAGTGTGCCACTATCTCAAAATATGGCCCCATCACTAGTGGCTTGCGAGAGGATGTTATTTATACTCCAACCTCTTACACTTGGCTCACTTAGCCAAATCAATCATGATGTACTCTAATGGTTTTGGAAGTTTCTCTATTGGTTTCTTCTATAGAAATTAGAACCCCCTCCCCACCAATAATGTGGAAATACATATTTTTGTTGGACATTATTTTTAACCAAGAATACACTCTTTATAATATAAAAGGTTTCAAATTAGACTCTTGGCCCTTTAATGACTAAAGACATACTATTGACACTACTTTGACAATATGAAGGCATAAAAACCAAATAAAACTATTGACACTATATTAAAAATTAGATTTTTAATAATAATTTAACTATAAATATATTTATTTGGACATTAAAACTAAATAATAATAATAATAATAATAATAATAATAATAATAATAATAATAATAATAATAATAATAATAATAAACTCACAAATTGAAAAAGATGAGACACAACTTATAAACTAGAGAAAGGATATTACATATCTGTTGATGCTTTGAATTGCGCTGTTTCCAACACCAACAATGGGAAGTTTCAGGAATGTAGGACTTGCAACCTGAAACGACCTCTAGATTTTAAAGAAGCTAGCTCTTCTTTATCTCAAGTGTATAATGAGGAAAGGGACAGGAATTAAACAGAAACACAAATACAATGAAAGAAAATCTAACTATGGTGATGCACCTGAATTTAAATCGACCCTTAATTCTAAGCACAATGAAGCTATATTCAGGATTCAATTACATTGAAGAGAAAACTAGGCATGATCAATGTAAAAGATGAAAACAATCGACTTAAAGGCTCACAACCTAGACTATTCTTGAAATAACATATAAAATATCAACAAAGGCACATAATTCCATCTTCTCATTAATTTTCTAGTTACATAAAAGGCACAGAAACATGCATAGTTATACAAACTTTCTAACTCAATAAAATAGAACAAAGGCAAATGACATTACTGGTCATAGCTAAAAATTCTAAAACTTCTTGAAAATAATCTCTTGCATAAAATTCTCTCTATCTTCTGATGATGATCCTCCCTGGTGATCTCTGCACCTCTATTTATAGCATCAAACTAGCTCTAGATTTCCTTCATGTTCCCAATCCAACGGCCTAACTGAACTCTAACTAAACTAGAAGTGTCTAATGAAAGATATTTCTTGGATCTAAAACATTCTATCTCCCTGCAGTTTATTGGCTAAAATGGATACACAAGATACTTCCCACTGTGAAATGGGCGAGGACACTTGGAGTGTTTCACTTACTCTACTTGAAGACTTTCTCATTATTCGAAAGACACCAAAAAATGACACTTGGCAGCTTCTGAGGCACTTATCAAAGACACACGGCACTTTCTACGTAACTTATACTCTTTACTGTGTCTTTGCTCAGGAGTATTCCATCTTTGACATCTATCTCAATCTGCTTCTTCAAACTTTAATAATTTATAGAGAATGGGACCCACAACACTTCTCACTTGAATAACTTCAAAAAGGAAAATGGGGACAGGTGTCATTTTCCACGTATTTTTTAACAAATGACACATGGCAACTTCTATTGCTTTTAGCTACCTTCTAAGAATCTTGTAAAAGGTGACACATGGCAGTCTCTGCAGGGCTCTGGCTATACTATAGAAACATTTAGGATTTATTTTTAAATTCACATGGACGGTGACACTTGGTGACTTCTGCTTGCCTTAGAAATGAAACTTGGGTCCCACCACAGTCTTTACTTATTGATGAAACAAAATGAAGATATTTCAGATGTTGACACGTGGCGTCTTTCGCTTTCTTCAGCTAGGGATACGTGGCATTTTCCATTTCTTTTAAAAAAACATATTGAAACCTTCTGCAGTTGCCACTTAGCACGTTTTGCATGACCCTGAGAAAAGCTTATTGAAATAAGCTTTCAAAATGTATAAGAAACATGAGACGTGGATGCCGACACTTGTCGTGCTCTGCTGAGTTACAATGGAACACATGGCACATTCTGATCAACTTAAAGAAATTGTAAAATGTGCCTCAGCCGATGACCCTTGGTAGCTTCTATGTGACTTTGATAGTTAGACAAAATTTAGGTGAAAAGAAACTCGCACTCATGTTCTGATTCAAAAAAAACTTCACTATCTCGAACCAAAATGCGTAGGGACAAAACTTGGAGTGCACAACTGAAACTCAGAATGTGAAAAATGTAGAGTTTTTAATCTAAAATATCCACATGAGAGACACTAAAAAATCACTAAAATACTCTCTCTCTCTCTCTCTCTCTCAATTAAACAAATAGACTCTTGAATATACATATATAATGACCTTGGAAATAAACAGATACATGACAACTACATAAAAATATTATTCTCACCTTTTTATATATAAACTCAACTTATTATCATCTAAGACTTACCCTAACAAAACAAAACCTATAACTTAACAAGACTTATGAAAATACTTTAAGTATTTAACAATACTTATGATAAAATGAATTCATCAAGTATTTTAAAAAATAAACATGATAAGACTAAAAATAGACTAGACTGGACACACGATGTGATATCGTAGGTGAATCCATAATAGAATATGGTGTCTAAATGCACAAGGAGTTAATTAGGATATAGGAACACATGGAGTTTATAATACACACTAGTTAGAATATTCCTTTGGTGAAATAGATATGTAAATGAATCTATAACTTTTGAATGGTAGAGACATATGAAGAGTGCTTAGAATTTATGCATTCAACTCAATAGGTCCACATCAACTATTGGCATGTTTCATGTTTTGGTAGATATAATATGCATGAAAAAATCCCATATGGATAATTACGCATACTTAGGATTAATATGCAATCCAAAATGGTGCATGCATTCAGTGATGATAGTTTGACCAATGAATATTTTTGATTGAATTATCCTCAAATAACATGTGATGCAATTCTGAACAATTATGCACTTTATAGACCACCAAATGCATGAATGAAGATTGTTATGCAACTATTAATTATATATGATGTTGATAGGGTTGATAACATGATACATTAGTGGAAAACTAGATCTATTGACCATATGAAGGCTTAAAAAGGATTTTTATTAACTCAATCCATCTAATCTTGAGTCTTCAAAGTAACCTTATACCTCTGGTTTACTCTTCTCATAAAATACCTAAAATTGCTTCTAATATATCCTAATGCATTTATTAATTTAAGATACTTCACCTCTTATGGCATTTCCCATGGACTCTTATGGCTAAATACCTACTATGATACCACTGATGTGAATCAAAAGCGTTGAACACTACTTCAACTTGAATTGATAAAGGTAAATCCAAATACATTGAGAAAATAATAATAAACACACTATATTATATTATACTCATTGGAGATGATTACAAATATGTAAGATTATAAATTATATAGCTCAATGAGATCCTAAAAAAAAGGAGTCAATGCTAATATTCAAATGTGTAAATCTCTCTCACACACCACCAAGATATCTCCAAGGGTATCTCAAAAAACTATTCTAATGTTGAGTTATTATTACAACTCAATGTACACACAATATTATATTATCTAATTATTATGAGTTTTTAGAACATCTCATAAACTATTTCAAATAATATTTACCCAATTACATAAATGTGAGCACTAATAAAACTATTCCTAAAAAAAATTAAATGAGCTATTAAATCATGTGATGTAATGTAATAAAGTATGAATAATAGGGATAGTCAAAGAATGATAAAACTTATGTAAAATGATACCCCCAATGAACTTAATGTGATATATACAATAAGTAGAGAAAATTTGATTGGTTTTAATCTTGAAAATTGTATCATGTGATCACTTGGATAAGTCAACTAGAATCGAACAAGAGCGCAATGTTTTACTATCTAGGATATAGTAGTTTTGTCTATGTAAAATTTTTGGGCCTAAGAAAATATCACCACCTACAAATACATCTTGGAATGAAAAAATGTATGCTATTAAACTTACTCAAGTACACTTGTGAATCATATTTGATATATATATATATATATATATATATATATATATATATATATATATATATAAGTATTTCATATACCGAACACAAGTCAGTTGATGTAAAAGAACTAAATAAAGCATGCATAGGTCCTAGTTTTTATAATTTTTTTAAATATTCTATATTTTTAATATATAAAATTAAAAAGTAAATATCCTAACCAATGCCTCCCATGAGAGCCTCAAAATAAATAGGTCCTATATCTAGATTAGGAGAAATGACCTCTTGATAATGGAAAGCATGGTACCCCTATTAAGTAACTGATCTCAACTTGGAATATAAAAATTGGTCCAATTCCAAAAAATGATTACTATTGTCACTTGGATTTTCACCCTTTGAGGAGACATCTCATCTCACATCATCCAAGTGGCACAATGGAAACATCTCACTTGTTGTGGGTAATCAATTTGGTGAGATGAATCTATAAAATTAAGTGCTAGTTCTCTAAATGTGTCTTGAAATGATTTTAATCAATAAGGTTCAAAGATATTCTTAAAGTTTACTACTTCTCTCTTTGGCACCTAGATCTGAGTGTAACTCTTGAGGACTGGTTGTAGGTACTTTCCCATGCCTATGTATAGACTATCTCTTGTGTAGGTCTATTTTAGACTTGAAATCATGCCTAAGAGACATATCCTTTAATATTCATGTGTTTTATTTCACTAAAATGGTCATTAAAAACATGGAAATATGTCTTATTAATACATTGAAGTGTTGAGTCACTTTATATCTTCAAAACATGTAGATACTACTATCTGAAAATAAAGGTTTAAGGGCATCTATGAGCCTTCTAACAATTGCCCTCCACTAGTCATTTATACTCCAAACTTTGTAAAGTTAATCTTCTATGTGAGAGATACAAGGTTTGGTCCCCAATATGCATCAAAAACTTGGATAGCCTTGTTTCATGACCATGACAAAATGACTTTAGGCCTTTATTTTCTTGTTTTAAGGATCAAGTCCCTAAACAGAGGCCATGATATGTTTGATCAAGGTTTTCACTTATATTGCCAACCTAACCTTTCATAGGGGTTTATCATGATTAACACCACATAATATGACTTCAAGGAAAGATCCATCACTTTGTCCCATGCTCCAATATCCTCAACTCTCTGTTAAGCCACCTGTAGATAGCCATTTGCACATACAAGTAGTGAGGGTGAATAGTTGGTAGAAAACATGGATTTTTAGGTTCAAATGAATTTTTAGTTCCTATAATGATCCCAAAAATACTCTTCTCACTATAAATGACATTTTTTAGCTCAAAAAATACTCATAAATGTGCTTCTTTCCATGAAGACACCACTTGTAGATAAACATTTTCATGTTGCAGGTAGACAGTGAGTTGGAAACATGTATGGTGTGTGGGCATTGAACAACCATTGTATCCTTTTCAAATGTGAAAATGGATCCCCTTAAACTTTTTAAGACTTAGAACAAGGCAAAACTTAATTTTAATGTGACATTTCCCCTCCATGGCACCTGAAGATGAATATGTCCATGATAGACTGTGTATGTTGTATATGGCTACAAATCCCTAAAACATTGCTTGGAGAATGAGATTTCAATTTTAAATGACTTAGAAAGACAATGAAACACAATAATAAATCTATCACCCTATAAAACTAATATCAAATCATGAAGACATATGAAATGGTGTAAACCTACCTACAACATAGAATGGTACCTTCTCCTGCAACATGAGATGATTTACATACTCAAACACCTTAAAAAACTAAACCAAACATGGGAATAATTTTAAGAGGTATTCAAAATCATCTAGGATAAATCATATCAAGTGAGTTGTATGCACTTGTCCAAAATAAGGAAAAACCTATAGGGTGCACAAATCAACAATCAAACTAGATAGTCTAACTTCTAAGGAATGGTTCATAAAGCACATGATACCCAAACATAAAATGTCATATGATTTAGTGTATAATACACACCTAAGAGAGTTTTTTTTAAACCTCTCCTACTGACCATACCAAGTACAAACCTGAAGACCATTTTTGCTTGCCAAGCCTAGTGGAAGGAGAGAGAAGTGATTTTATTCAATTTTTTGAGATTATAATCAAAATAATCACTATAATGAGTGTATGGAATAAAAATTGACACTCATTAAATTTCATCAATTGTATGAGGTCATATAAGTTCATACACCTCATTAAAACTTCTCTTTTCTTTAAGAAAACTACCCTTTTTCTGAGGAACCTACCACTTTTTAGTTAGTAACAGTTACTTAAGACATAAGAGGACACATGGGGTGTTAAATCATCCCTCATAACCTTCAAATTTCCCTAAGAGGCTATATAAGTCATTAAATTCTCTATTTTGACCCCTAAAATGACTCAAAAGGACATGTTGACCAATAAGACTAATAACCATGGCTAATATAACATTAAATGGCATAAATTAACATATAATACACCCTAAGACATAATATTAAACCCCTTATAAACTTTTACATATCATATTTTTACCTATAGGGGTCCCAATTTGACCTATAGGGTCAAATTTGGTCAACAAATTGGTGAATCATAGGGGTAGTATGACTATTAACTAACAAGACTAGTAGCCTTATTAGTCCATTGGGATATGGAGTCACACGCACATAAATTTTGACACACACTTTTCCTTTGACAACACACAAAACATAAGAAAATATAACAAGAAGCAACACACAAGACAAGAAACTAAGCAAAATCACACTTGTGCTTCATGAGCACTTATGGAACACACACACACACCAAACTAAACAACTGACTCAAACACTAACTAACCTAAGATGAAAAGTCCCTCATAGATAAAATGGGGATTTTTTAACCTTATTTTCTTCATGACATGAAGGATTTAGTGAGACATGTAGCCTTTTGACCTTTAACATTGATACCTCTATCTTCTTCATGGTGTTTGCCAACTTCATTGTCATGATGTTCAATGAGAACCAAATAGCTCCATATAGGTTGATGATGGAAATGGACTCTTCTTACATCCAAATAGTCTTAACCTTCTCATGTACTTGGCCTTGATGTGCAAGTTTTAAAATATGACAGTCCTCTCAGCCTTGATGTCATTATGCATGTCTACAAATTCTTGTATACTAGCATCATCAAATGGCTTCATGACAATGAGTTCTTTACTAGAAAAATGACTTTCATCTGTATGCTTGATTGGATGCTTAGAATCATGTTTATTAGACTCATAGTAAATTTACCATCAGATGTAAAATATTTTAGAGAAGAAAAAACTTGACCCAACTTATCAAATTCCTTGCATATGGCATTGAACTTCTGCCATAAATCTTCTTCCTCGTGAATGTCATCTTGAAGAGCTATTTATTTAACTTCGGTTTCTTGAGACTCTCTTTGAAATACCACTTCTTAAGGGGTGAATTGACTTTCATTCTTGATATTACACTCCACTTCATGCTTGAGATGGTCATCCTCAACTTCATGATCAAACATGGGGTCTTCTTCAAATACCTCACTCTTCAAGTCTTGGCCACATTTCTTATGGATACACATCCCCTTAAAAATGGAGGCATTATAGTCTGCTTCATGGACACACATACCTTAACATATGGAAACATCAGCTTGTGTATTGTGGTTTGTTCATAAAGGGGAGTCCCTATGGTGATTTCTTCCTCATAGTCACTCATGAGATCTTCTTGATCAACCGTGAATTGAGCTTGCTCTTCTTCACTTGCTTCTCTCAAGATGGGATCTTCCTCAAGAAGGGGTGAGGTGGAAGGTTGATGGATAGGATCTTGTGAAGGAGATGGAATGTGAGATGTATTGTAAGGTTTATGATTTGGAGATGGAGTATGGGATGAAGGAGAAGGCTTATGAGTGGATTTGGGAAAGAGAAAAGCACTAGTAAGCTCATAGGGAAGTTTAGACTGATTAGAAGGAAAAGCATCTACATGAGCATAAGTTTCACCTTGTCAATAATATATTTGTGTATAATTCATGGAATTGTCTAATCTCATATGACAGGACTCATATGATTACTCTTGAGGTTGATAGGCATCATGGTATGAATTATAGGGCTCATATTAGGACTGATAGAGAGGTGTTTCTTGATAGGTTTCTGGGTAACCTATCTCATATGGTTGTCCAACAACATGATGTCCATATGGAGAAGGAATCAAAGGGTTATAAGGCTTCCACAAGTCTTCATATTCTTTTTAACCAGAATCATAGGCTTCTTTAATATTAATATTACTAGCTCTAGTCTGATCCTTATCATCCCTATAACCATCCTTGTTATGAGTTATATCAGGCTCATAATTAGGTTTGTAAGGATCATACCAAGGCTGATAATGAGTACCATAAGCTTGATAAACCTCACTAACTTGTGTAAAACAATAATAAACACCAAATTCAGCCATGCAACTTTATTAGGAAGAAAGAATACAAGGAATGACAATCAACAATCTTCAAAAGGAATACCTAGGCTGCTTGACCAGCTGATGTAATTTTAGAGTTGCCATTGATGTTTAGATAGAGACCTCTAAAGGCTGATGTTTTGAAAGACAACACCAAAAATATTTCAATGCCTTGACTAAGATTCCCACTAGGCATTGAAAAAACTATTGTCACTTGAATTTTCACCCTTTGAGGAGATGTTTGAACTCTCCTCATCCAAGTGGCACAATGGAAACATCTCACTTGTTGTGGGTAATCAATTTGGTGAGATAAGTCTCTATAATTGAGGGCTAGCTCCCTAAATGTGTCTTGAAATTATTTATATCAATAATGTTCAAACATAATATTAAAGTATGCTACTTCTTTATTTAGCACCTAGAGCTAAGTGTAACTCTTGAGGATTGGCTGTAGGTGCTTGCGTAGGCTTGTGTAAGGACTATTTCCTATGTAGGTCTATTTTAGACTTGAAACCATGCCTAAGAGACCTCTCCTTTAATTTTCATGTGATATATTTCACTCAAATGTTCATTCAAACATGGAACTATTCCTTATTAATACCTTGAAGTGTTAAGTCACTTTGTATCTTCAAAACTTGTAGATACTACTATCTAAAAATAATGGTTTAAGGGCATCTTTGAGCCTTCTAAAAATTGACCTCCACTACTCATTTGTCCTCCAAAATTTTCAAAGTTAATATTTTATGTGAGAGATACAAGGTTTGGTCCCCAAGATGCATCAAACCCTTTGATAACCCTATTTCATGACCATATTTTAAGCCTCTATTTTCTTGTTTTAGGGATTAGTTCTCTGAACACAGGCCATGATATGTTTGATCAAGGTTTTCACTTATATTTCCAACCTAAAATTTCATAGGGGTATATCATGATTGAAAAAACATACTTTGACTTCAAGGAAAGATCTATCTCTTGTTCCATGCTCCAATATAACTCCTCAGCTCTTTGTTAAGCCACTTATAGGTGGCCATTTGCACATATAGGTAGCGAGGGTGAATAGTTGGCCTAAAACATGGCTTGTGAGATTAAAATTAACTATGATTTCCTCCAATTATACCAAAAATACTCTTCAAACTATTAATGACATTGTTTAGCTCAAAACTCCTCCTAAACATGCTTAGTTCCATGAAGACACCACTTGTAGATAAATATTTTCATGTATGTAGGCAGACAATGAGTTGGAAACATGTATGGTGTGTGGGCCTTGAACAAAAATTGTATCCTTTTAAAATGTCAAAATGGATCCCCTTCAACTTTTGATTATTTATAAAAATTAAAATTTTCATTTCAACATGAGATTTACCCTCCATGGCACCTGTAGATGAATATGTCCATGACAGACTATGTATGGTGTATATGGCTAAAAATCCAAGAAACATTTCTTGAAGAATGAGATTTAAAGTTGAGAGGAATATGAAGGAAAATTAAACAAAATAATTAACCTATCTACACCCTTTAAAACTACTATCAAATTAGGAAGACATGGGAAATGGTGGAAACCTGCCTACAACATAAAATGGTACCTTCTCTTGTAACATGAGATGATTTGCATACTAAAACACCTTAAAACACTAAACCAAGCATGGTAATAATTCTAAAATTGATTCAAAATAATTTGGGATCAATCACATCAAGTGAATTGTACAAACATATCCAAAACAAGGCAAAACCTATAGGGTGCACAAATTAGCAAGTAAACTAGATAGCCTAACTTCTTAGGAATGGTCATAAAGAAAAAAACACCATTAATTTGAAACCAAATGTCAAATGGAATCTAAATATGTGTATAATACACCCCCAATATAATTTTTATTTAAACCTCTCCTACTAACCATACCAAGTACAAACTTAAAGACCATTTTTGCTTGCCAAGCCTAGTGGAAGGAGAGAGAAGCAGTTTTGTTCACTTTTATGAGCTTATGATAAAAATAATCACTATAATGAGTTTATATAAGACCAATGGACACTCTTAAAATGTCATCAATTGTGGGAGGCTGTACAAGTCTGTACACCTCATTAAAACTCCTCTTTTTTCTAAGAAAATTACCCTTTTTCTAAGGAGCCTACCAATTTTCAGTTAGTAACATTTAATTAAGACATAATAGGACACATTGGGAGTTAAATAATCCTTTTTAAGCTTCAAATTTCCATAAGAGGTTGTACAAGTCATTAAATGCTCTATTTTGACCCCTAAAATGACTCAAAATGACATATTGACTAATAGGACTAATAACCAAGTATAATATAACATTAAATGGCATAAATTAACATATAATACACCCTATGAAATAATACTAAATCCCATATAAAATTATAAAGATAATTTTCTTACTTATAGGGGTCCCAATTTGCCCTATAGGGTTAAATTTGGTCAACAAATTGGTGACTCATAGGAGTAGTATGCCTATTATACTAAGTACACTAGTAGCCTTATTAGTCCATTGAGATATGGAGTCACACATACATGAATTTTGAGACACAATTTGCCTATGAAAACACACAAAACACAAGAAAAAACAATAAGAAGAAACACACAAGATAATAAATTAAGCAAAAGCACATTTGTGCTTCATGATCAATTACAAAACTATAGTCATATAAAATGTTCAAATTGGTATTTTGAGTGTGGCTTGTGACACCCCATCGATAGGTAATTTTTACATGCTGTTGTGACCCTTATAGACACCTTTTTCTTATTATTAGTCATCTAAAACCTTTTGAATGGTCATTCCACCTTAGCCAAGCACTATTCCCCATGCCAATATTATTCCCCCAGGTCCTAAGCCTATAAGATAGGAGTGCCCCATTTAGAATACATCACCCCATAAATAAGTTTCCCATTTTTTGTGGTCATATCAATTTTCACTTTGAGCCCCAATGGTCATTTTCATCAAATCCTTATCCTTAATTAGGTCAACCTAGTACAAATACATTTGACCCATTAATAATTGTTCCCTATAAAATCCCACTCAAATCTCATTTATAAGAGAGGTGACCAAACTTAAAAATCAAACAATAATACAAAAAAATCACTAAAATAAAATTACCTATTCTCTACATACAGTCACCCAACATAACTATAAACCTACTCAAATTTGCATACTAGTCCCTAGCCACCTCAAAAATTATCAATTTGGCATTTGCATCTGCATCACTATTACACAAAGCACACTAGTTTCGAGAACTACATATGGCTTGATCCCTCTTCAGATATTGGTATATAGGAAGCATGCCCACATAAGGGGTGTGAATTGCACATTTAGTACATCGAACATACTAAGCCCCCCTCTTTCTCAAGTGACTAAAATATCATTTTATCAAGTATGATGGAGGGTTAGGGTTTGAAGACAAAATCAGATCCATAGTGAGTTTTATTAACAACCAATGCTCAATTTTTCATAGGCACACTCACATAGGCACAATGCAACTACCTAGAAAGTTTCAAGTCATTGTGATTAGTTTGGAAAATAGAGACAGGAATGGAAAATAACACCATACATCAAAGCATCCACTTTTCAGTGCTCTTGTCTTTTTACCCAATGAAATCCAAATTCAGGTTTACAACACCTTCCCAATTCTACACAACCATTTTTAACCTTTGTATCAATTATCTCAGTGTAGTTTCTAGCTAAGTTATATTTCTTCTTATTTATTTTTATTTTTAGAAAGGTGAAAAATATAAATAGTTGCACAAATTAGGAATGTATTTATTGCTATATTTTTTTTAGATTTATTAATCTAGACCCTTAACTAAAATAGGAATAAAACTCATTTATTTCCTAAAAAGTTAAATCATTTGGTAAACCTGACTTACTTCATTTGTGCACAAAAACATTAGAAACCCTAGGGAAAATTCCTTGCTTATCACTATTCTTCTAATTTTACTTCATATATAAATCAAAATTTCACATTTAATTTTTAAAATTTATCGTAGTAATTTTAAAAATCACTTCTTTCAAACCTTAGTTGAATATACTAGGTCCTTTTGCTTCTTGAGGTATCACCTTACATGTTAGTGAGCTTCATATCCTTTTTATGCATATTCCAGTTTGTTGTTTTTAGGACTTTACATTTCCATTATTTAGTATTTTCCTTCTATTGCATTTTTATTATTAAAACTTATTGGAAAAAATTTAATCCACTTTCAATTTGTTTTCCTATGTTAACAATGACATAATATATCAACTTTGACAAAAATGATAAGAGGGAACTTCAAGACATTTTAACTAAAAATATTGATATACAAGATGATATGCTTAAAATACTACAATAATAACAACAAAAAGAAAACAATGGTCAATCCTCTCAAATCATAGAATAACTAGTTTTAAATGAAACTACAAGGGCAACTATGTCTTAACAACCCCTATAGCATCCCCACCTTCTTATGTGGAACCACCAGTTATGGATAGCACATATTTGCCTCCTGATATGGATTTCCTTGTGCAAGAGATTTAATTCCTTCAATATAAAGTGTTACATCTTGAGCAAGTTGCCTCTAAACCAACATAGGCTTTGGACTCTTTTTCTCTACTTCATACACCATTGCCACACCATATTGATTCTACACCCTTACCACCTGATTTTGTTCAACCCAAGTTCACTCTATATGATGGCAAGGATGATCTAGAGACAAAATTGAGAGATTTTCATGTAACATGCTTAGACTATGTGCCAAATGATTGGTTACTAACTAAGATATTTCCATGGAGTTTATAGGATTATGCTCTACAATGGTTCTATAATCTACCAAAGCAGTCAATCAAAGCATTTAATCCTTTAACTGGCATGTTCCTAGCTCATTTTAGCATTAACATATGTGAAAATATTTCTTCTGACCAAGTTTCATAATAGAAACAAAGGTCAAATGAGCATCTCACATATTATGTTCTTAGATATAAGACTATCTTGGCTAAAATGACTAGCCCCATGGCCGATCAAGAATTACAAGATCTCTTCAAAAAGAGTCTTTTGCCAGCTTTTCATGAGTCAATAATGTTCAAAAAGTATTCTTCCTTCATTGAGTTATGTCATACACTAAAATAAAGGGAATTCAAATTACTTTTAGTGGAAAAAATCATGTACGCATATCAAAAACAATAAACAAGAGTAACAATAAAGTCCATATAAAGTAAAGGTTAATGATAAAAAAAGTCAAAATCAACCTATAGTTAATGTGGCTTCAAAACCCCCTCAAAAAGTGGTTTTATTAGTGCCTCCTCGGTGAGCCTTTACCAACCTACTAGTATCTCCAGCTAGAGTCTTATAGTAACTATTGGAATACAATGTCCTATATCTCCTTCCTATTCAAGAAGTTGATATGACAAAGCCTCTTCCACATGGATATAATTAGAATGCATCTATGATCTTAATAGGGCACCAACTATCATGTCCCCTTTTCAGTTGACATCTTCAGAGTTGATGGTTAGCCTATTATGCGACCCTCATATGCTGATAAGATGGAGAGGGTCTTGATGGAGCTTGGCTTGGCTTCGACTAGCAGAATTGTTCTAGTTGGCTTTCGTTCGGGCTCTTTTAGACATGTATTGAGGGAGATATTAATATTTGATTGATTTAATTAAATATTAATTATTTGGCCTATTTTTAATTATGAAACCCTAATTCTTAATTATGAAACCCTAATTAGGGCAAGCACACCTTTTTGAGGATATAAGGGTTTCTCATTGGAAGGAGTACCATTATTATGATTATTGATTATTGATATTGAAGATAATTTTTGATAAGTATTTTCTAAGAAGACTAAGCCAAGGGTTTCAGTATTTGATTTGCATTGGAGAACATGCAATCTTTAGTGTGTGCAATTTAGAGGTTATGAGATATCAGCTGATCTATTTCCAGTTTGAGAGATAACTTCATACAAAAGTTATCACAGAGGTTTACAGGTATTTATTTCATTAGGTTTTATTTGAGAAATTATCTAGATAAAGATTTTCCGTATTAGCACCATATTTATTCAGATCAGGTGTCTAGCATATAGGCCAGACTATATTCTATTTGCTTCTGTATGGAATTCATATAGATCTATGCAAATCTGTACGCATCTACAGCACGCTGTAGAGAGCTAGCAGGGAGTGCAGAGACTGACATCGGTAGCACAAAGACTGACATCGGTAGCACAGAGACCGACATCAGCCAACTCAGGAACTGATGTCGGTAGATAAATTGACATCGATAGAAATAACTGACCAACAGAGACTGATGCCGGCAGTAAATCAACTGACTACAGTAGTAGAACTGACGTCGGTGACTGTGTGTTTGAAATAGCAACCAGAGTCATACCAGATCTAGGGTTTATTTTTAGTTTGCAAAAAAATTAGGTTTTTTAAGACAGTATTTTATATTATTTGTATGTGTGCAAGAGATCTTTATTGTAATCATTTGAAGTGAATAAGAAGATCAGAGTTTAGTTAGTTGAAAGAGCATACTGCTATTTATTTATTTATTTATTTGAATTTATCTTACAAAATCGCATCTTTATTCATGCAAAAACATCAAAAAAATCAAAATACACAACCACAATCCAAAACATATAGATTCAAAATTTAGGAGAAACAGGGGTTTCTACAGTGGTATCAGAGCTAAATCCTACCATCCTGAGGGTTTTAACAATCTTATGCAGCCACAAGAGTTGGGTCCACATAGGTATTTCACACATAGTAGAGCCTTGCTTGAAGGTGACCAAGTTTTAGAACATCAGCCGATCACCATGAGTGACAGGCATGAGGGTAGCCCACCCAGGGGCCACAGACATAATGATGATCAAGACACCAGATAATTCTTATGTGTTATGGTTACAGGTTAGTAGCAGATGACGCAAGCACTACAAGCACTTATTACTATGGTAGAGAGGATGAACCCACTTATTAGACAGAATGGGGAACAAGGAGATAATAGGAGTGCTACTATTAATTAGAGACCACAGCTGACCCATTCTAGAATAGCTGATAGGCCTACACGTCCTACATTTGTTCAAGAGGAACTAGAGGCTCCAGTAGAGGAGGCGATAAGAGATTCCCTATTTGTAGATGCTCTCATGGCTATAAATGATGAGTGGGAATTATTAGCTCCTCAGGTTCAGGAGAGGATGTCCTTTGATCATTTGTTAATCAGAGGAGAGAGCATTACAAATCAGTTAGATAGGATAGGAGGCCTAGAGGTCAACTTAGTGAGTTGAAGAAGGCTACTAGCAAGCTTTCTTTGATGACTTTTGATGGTAGCGGCAAGATGATAGCTCAAGCTTGGGTTCATAAGCTTGACACATTCTTGGCATTGAGGCCAATGATAGAGATAGAGGCCATCAAATACACCACTTTGCACTTGGAGGGAGTAGCACATGATTGGTGGTACCATGGTTTGGTAACACCTCAGCATAACCAGGTGACAGAGTACCAGGACTTCATGGATAGGTTGGTTGAGAGGTTTGATAGGAAAGATCTTGAAGTTTACTTTTGAGATCTGGCACAGTTGAAACAAACAAGCAACTTGGAGTCCTTCATTGGTGATTTTCAGTGATTGGCAGTCATGGTGCCAAACATTTTAGAGTGTAGATTGGTAGTTCTCTTCATCAAGGGCCTATCCAAACCATCGAGAGGTTGGATCAAAGCCTTTGATCCTCCTACGTTACAAGAAGCTATGAAGAAGGCATGAAGTATGGAGATGGCAGCCCCATCCAGTAAATCTAACTCCAGAGGTACTTCTTCATTCAGGGACAATAAGGGCTTTAATGTAAATAGAGAGAGATTAGATTTTGACAAAGATAAATCAGGTGTTAAGAATGATTCAAAGGCCAATCTAGCAGCACCACCTTTGGATTGAGAGACTCTTAATGATCTACGCAAGAAGAAGATTTAATTCTATTGTAAAGGTCCCTATGATGCCAATCACAATTGTCCTTTGAGGCCTAAGGGCAAGGCAAATCGAGTGATGTGGGCTTATTATGAGGATTCAAAATCAAAAGATTCTAAATAGTAGGAGAGTTCTGAGGAGTCAAAGTTAGAGGCTTCAGAGCCTAAGGTAGGGGTAGAGTCAGAGCTTTGGATACAGGAGGCACGCCTATCTAGCATTCAGCATGATGGTTCATTCAGACACCGTGGTGTTTTGACAGGACATAGGGTCATCACCCTTCTTGACACAGGAGCCACACATAATTTTATTGATGCTAGATTTGTGGAGAAGCATGGACTCACCATCAAGGATTTTGAGGGCATTAGAGTTAAGGTGGCCGATGGTTACACTCTTAGGTGTGAGCAGATGATTAGAGATCTCCCATTGTGCTTGAACAACTATGAGTTCAAGGATGATTATTATGTGGTGAACATGGGGGATATAGATTTGGTCTTGGGCATGAAGTGGTTTCATTCCCTTAAGGAAGTCACTCTTCATCTCAAGGACATGGAGATTCATTTTGATGTTGATGGGAAGACACATATTCTGAAGGCAATACGGGACAACAACATTAAAACTATTTCTTTTTATCAGATGGAGAGGCTCATGAGACATGACATGGTAGAGTGGGCTATCGAGTGCACATTGGCACCAATACAGGGGGATGTTGTGGATAGTATTGAGGACTTAGTCTCTTCAGTGGGTTCCTTTGATAAGGAGGTTTATGTGGATGCTTCAGTCACTCCATTTGATGATACAAGTCCAACAATTGGTCTGCTGAATTTGGATGGCAGTATTACAGAGGTTAGTTATTCTGAGGTTACATCTTTGGACAATGTGCCAGGGGTAGAGTATAGGAGTTTGACCAGCCAACACAATCATGTGTCTAGTTAGAGGATATTGCAGGAGCTTGCATTGATTGATAGCAATATAGATCATGACTACATTTGGGATCCAGGTGGATTGATTGGTTTATTATTCAGTGATTGCTTGAGGACAAGCAATTTCAAGAGGGGCAGATTGTCATGTCCCCTTTTCAGTTGACATCTTTAGAGTTGATGGTTAGCCTATTATGCGACCCTTGTAGGCTGATAAGATGGATAGAGGGTCTTGATGGAGCTTGGCTTGGCTTCGACTAGCAAAATTGTTCTATTTGGCTTTCGTTCGGGCTCTTTCAGATATGTATTAAGGGAGATATTAATATTTGATTGATTTAATTAAATATTAATTATTTGGCCTATTTTTAATTATGAAACCCTAATTAGGGCAAGCACACCTTTTTGAGGATATAAGGGTTTCTCATTGGAAGGAGTACCATTATTATGATTATTGATTATTGATATTGAAGACAATTTTTGCTAAGTATTTTTTGAGAAGACTGAGCCAAGGGTTCCATTATTTGATTTACATTGGAGAACGTGCAATCTTTAGTGTGTGTAATTCAAAGTTTGTGAGATATCAGCTGATCTATTTTCAATTTGAGAGATAACATCATACAAAAATTATCACAGAGGTTTACAGGTATTTATTTCATTAGGTTTTGTTTGAGAAATTATCCAGATAAAGATTTTTTGTATTAGCGCCATATTTCTTCAGATTAGGTGTCCAGCATACAGGCCACACTATATTCTATTTGCTTCTGTACAAAATTCATACAGATCAGTGCAAATCTGTATGCATCTGCAGCAAGCTGTAGAGAGCTAATAGGGAGTGTAGAGATCGACATGGTAACATAGAGACCGACATCGATAGCACAGAGACTGACATCGGCCAATTTAGGAACTGACGTCAGCAAATAAACTGACATCGTTAGAAATAACCGATTGATAGAGACTGATGATGGCAATAAATTAACTGACCACGGCAGTAGAACTGACGTCAGTGTCTGTGTGTTTGAAATAGTAACCAGAGCCATACCAGATCTAGGGTTTATTTCTAGTTTGTGGAAAAATCAAGTTTTTTAAGACAATATTTTATATTATTTGTATGTGTGCAAGAGATATTTATTGTAATCATCTGAAGTGTATAAGAAGATTAGAGTTTAGTTAGTTGAAAGAGCATACTACTATTTATTTATTTATTTGAATTTATCTTGCAAAATCACATATTTATTCATGCAAAAACATCAAAAAAATCAAAAAAATCAAAATACATAGACACAATCCAAAACATACAGATTCAAAATTCAGGGGAAACAAGGGTTTCGACACCAACCCACACAATAAATAAATTCATCAGTTTGTGACAAAAGATATGAGACTTGATAGATGGTAACCTTATTGATATTGGCACTCCAGTTGAGCCTCTTCAAGCAAAACAAACATAGGACAAGGCTATGAAAATTTTCTCAGATCCTTTCCCACAACATTATAAACAAGAGATATGGAGAACATAAAGTTTTGACCATGTATATCATGCACACCCTCCACCAGACACATATTGGGCACCTTAAATCGAGTCACATCCATTGAGCAACATGATTGGTGTGTATAATTCTAGATTTCTAACTAGACCTTCAATTTACTTCACAGAGTAGGAGATAATTGAGGATGATTTAAATTACTATGCACTTTTTATCAGATCCTACATTGGTCACCATCCCATTCATAGTGTTCTCATAGAAAATAGATCTAGTGTGAACATGTATACTATGATATTACTTTAGCATTTTGGATATTTAGAGTAGGATATCACCCTGATGCACATAATTATTATTAGATTTAGTGGACACATACATAGTTCATTAGGTGAAGTTGTACTTCCTCTATAGGTTGGTCTAACACATGTGGCCACACCATTTACTATTGTTCTTAGTACAGGAGTCTTCAACATGTTGTTTTGTTGGCCATGGATCTATAAAATTTATTTAGTACTTTATATAGATCATAGATGCATGAAATACATTCACGTTAATTAGGTTGTTATAGGTTGTCACTAGTTTCAACTCCTCCACTAGTTATAGTTCTTCCTCTAGCTAAGGTTCAGACATAGTTGAGGCCTCCCTCACAAACATATAGAGTTCATACACTTCCATAGAGGCCTATCCTAGAGTGACCTCTACATCAATGATAGTTTTAGGACTCTAGATCATTTTTAGAGAGCTTATTCTACTACCAGATGGGTCCCTAAGAGCCCTAGAGTTGCATCCACTTCTTAGAGTTAAATGGGGACCCCATAGTTGATGTCCACTACAAAAATTTTAGAGCACTTAAAACATATACAACTTTTAGAGTCATAATCTCATCCCTTCCATCGTGATTCATGGTCATGCACGATCCCTCTCCTTGATACAAGATAACATGATAGGGAGTCTCTTATGAGAACCATCAATTAGTATCCTTTCTTTTCAATATTTTTTGTACATAATTTCTTAGCTTGTACATAATTTCTCATCTTACTTGTAAATAGTTTCTTTTCACTTTATTTTACATAGTTTCCTTATGATTACTTGTACATAGCTTATTTCAAAATACCAAAAACACTATAACATGTCAAAATACAAAAACATTCAAATTCAAAACACCAAAAACTTTTCAAGTATACACATTATCCATGCTTTACATTTATACTACCATGCTAGACATACATTTTGTTGTTCTATTCTATTATTTGTCAATTTATCTACATTACCATGCTTCACTTGATCTTCTTTGAGTGTGTACAATGACACCTAGATCCTTGATTACTTCACTCTATCCATTGATGGGGCATCCTACTTTTACATTCAAGACATACATTAACATATCTACCCATTAGGGGCATATTTTACATGACTAAACCATCCATTTTATGTCATTCCTACACCACACACTCTTGTTATCATTTTATTGTACATTACTTACTAGCTTACATAGATTATTTTATCAACACTCACTAGTATATAACACTTGTGCATTTCTTAGCATCTACCTAGTCTTGTACTACATGTTTTTCATACTTTCACTTCTTACTTTGATTAGTTAGATGTGATAGTATTTCCATCATTTACATGATTTACTTTCTTGCTTTGAAGTAGCTAGATGTGATTGCATTTCTCAATTCCTATTTTGTTACTTGTGTGTGCCTTAGGAGATTTTCCAATGTCCTTTTATTTTACTCTTATATGTGCTTGTGGCCCTCATGCCAATTTTGCTTGTTTGAAATTATATGTGTATGTGGGAATTTGAACATGCCTTATATGTTTTCTTTCCTAGTTTGAGTTACATGTACCCATGCCTCTTGTTTTCTTGACCTTTTATCCTATTTTGTATGCTTCTTGCTTCTTTCCTTGTGTGCTTGTTTGCTTGTTTTCTTCTTAGTTGTTTGCAATGTCATGATCCACATCATGCATTATGTTTCCTTCTTGGATGCCATGATGGACATCATGCTCCATCCCTCCTTGAAAAATAACCAAATTTTTAGTTTAGTTCAATATACTGCACATGCTATTATATTATTACATCTATCTAGGCATACCGCTATTGATATAGCAATATCTAATACAAACTATGTTATATATTGAGATGTCTTTTGGATTATAATTTATATATCATGTATTTCATATCATAACACACTTGAAAGGATATTTATTCTAAATATACTCATTGCAAGGTCTTCATTCGTACCCTCAGAAGAGGGGGTAACAAACAAAGGTTTTGTCACAAAAATCAAAGCCCTCTACCGGTCAAAATCAATTTTTAGAACACTCAGAAAAATAATTAAAATTCAAAACATGTAGAACATACCAAGAATATAGAGAAAAACATAGACCACTCATCAGAAATGGTAAAGGATAAGAGTTTCCCATTCATACTATAATGCCATACAGTAAATAGCCCACTTTTCAGCATCCCTGTCCAAACATCTAAAAACCCAAAATTTTCAAAAATAGATAGAAAGGTAAGGTTAATTATAATTTTTTAAGGTACAATGTAGTTAAGATTAGGTAGTTTAAGTATAGTTTTACATAGATTATCTAGATATAGGGGGCATCATGTACGGAATGATGGCTCTTGCTGTTAGGGTATGGAGCTAAAAGCTTCATCCAAGATCAAGTGCAAAATTGCAGGCATTCAATAGTCACCGATGATGGTCTGAAGGAGACCCAAGGTGACCGACGTCGGTTAAGGAACAGACCAGGGTTGGCTGACGTCGGCAGGTTCAAGCTAGCAAGGACTGACGTCGGTCACCTGTGTAGGCAGTTTCTATTTTTGTGTGCGAACAGACAGTTTGCATGTTAAGGGAATGAAGTGTTAGTTGTAAGCCCGCGTTTCTAATTTAATTATGATTGAAATTAGAGCCCTTGTTTAGAGGTACATCCATCAGTTGTAAGTGCATGCTCATGAGTCTCTATTTTTATATAATAGAGATAGATCTTCATAGTTCATTGAACAAGATAGAACAAGAGAAGGATAAGACAATACTGTAGAAGTAGAATACAGATTGTATATCAATCCAAATTGTGGAGTTGATTCTTGAAGGGTAAGAGAGATCTTGAAAGTGATCTATACATCTAGATAGGTGTAGAAGAAAAGAAGTTTTCTTCAATTGTAATTCCTTCAGTAAAGAGTTTTAATACAAGTTTTCAGGGTGGTTTCTTGTATCTCTTGTTTCTTGTTGATTCTGATTCTAGTTACTTATCTATCTGATTTAATTTCATGTTTATTGCTTTCATAAGTGTAATCATATTGTTGGTTGATCCCCAACAATTGGTATCAGAGCTTTGGTTCACTAACAGGCAGTTCAGATCTGGTTAGTGTGTTTGATTACAGGTTACTCACAGGGATTTCTGTTTGAGTGGAAGAAAGCAATGGCAGAAGAAAGTAAGCTAAGAATGGAGAAGTTCAATGGAAAGAACTATCAATTGTGGAGAATGCAGATAGAAGATTATCTGTATCAAAAAGATTTATACTTACCATTAGGAGGGACTACAAAGCAGCCCAAAGGCATGGATGATGAAGAATGGGAAGTTCTTGATAGAAAGGCTCTTGGATCTATAAGATTGAGTCTAGCATCCACTGTGATATCTAATTTATCACAGGCAAAGTCTACGGTAGAGTTAATGACTACTTTAGCAAATATGTATGAAAAACCCTCAGCTTCTAATAAGGTATATCTTATGAAGCAGTTATTTAATTTGCAGATGCAAGAAGGTAGTTTTGTATCTAATCATTTAAATGATTTCCATGGAATTGTTAATCAATTATCTTTAGTCAAAATAGTATTTGATGATGAAATAAAAGCTCTATTAATCTTATGTTCTTTACCAGAAAGCTGGCACAGCTTAGTAATGGTAGTTAGTAATACTACTTCTGCTACAAATATTTTAAAAGTAGATGATGTGGTTAGTGTAATCTTGAATGAAGAAATTCGTAGGAAAAGCACAGAAGAGACATCAGGGAATGCTTTGAGTTTTGAGAGTAGGGGAAGATAGAAAGAGAAGAGAAAGAAAGGGAGATCAAGATCTAAATCTAAGGTGAGAGGTAGATCTAAATCCAGAAATGGTAGGAAGCCACAATGCTGGAATTGTGGAAAGATTGGGCACATAAGCAAAGATTGCTGGTCAAAGCCTAAAGAGGACAAACATCATGATGATAAAGAAGAAGCAAAAGTTGCAGGTATTGCACAAGATGCTCTTATATTTTCTTTGCATACTAATATAGAATCTTGGGTATTAGAGTTTGGTGCATCTTTCCATGCAACCCCCAATAGAGAATATTTTAGTGACTATGTCCATGGAGATTTTGGAATGGTCTATCTAGGGGATGATGAGCCTTGCAAAATAGTTGGCAAAGGTAAAGTGCAGCTGAAGATGTAGAATGGAAACACATGGGTGTTGAAAGAAGTGATGCATGTTCCCAACCTAAAGAGGAATTTGATTTCTGTAAGAAAGTTAGGGGATGAGGGTTGTACAGTAACCCTCACAGCTGAATCTTGGAAGCTTACCAAGGGTGCACTTGTAATGGCCAGAGGTAAGAGAGTAGGTACTCTCTATTTGTGTAATTGTGTTACTGACAATTCTCCTTCTATACTATCTACTTCAGATGTAGATACTAAATTGTGGCACCACAAGCTCGGCCACATGAGTGAGAAGGGTATGACAATTCTTAAGTCAAAAGGTATGTTTCCAGATTTGAAAAATATAGATCTAGAATTTTGTGAGCACTGTATTTTTGGAAAGCAGAGGAAAGTGAGTTTTCTCAAGACCGGGTCAACAAAGAAGAAGCATAAGTTACAGCTTGTTCACACAGACGTGTGGGGACTAGCCCAAGTTGTTTCTATTGGTGGATCAAGGTACTATGTGTCTTTCATAGATGATGCTACAAGGAAGGTATGGGTCTATTGTATTAAGAACAAATCTGATGTTTTTGACACGTTTAAGATTTGGAAAGCTATGGTTGAGAATGAATCAGGCAAGAGATTGAAGTGCCTGAGATCTGACAATGGCGGTGAGTTCTGCAACCTCAAGTTCAAATGGTATTGTTTGAAACGTGGAATACATAGGCAAAGGACTGTTCCAAGGACACCTCAACAAAATGGAGTTGCTGAAAGGATGAACATAACAATCATGGAGTGTGCAAGATGTATGAGATTGCATGCAGGATTGCCCTTAGAGTTTTGGGCAGAAGCTGTGGACACCGCAGTATACCTGATTAACAGAGGACCCTCTACAACTCTGGATGGTGGAATTCTAGAAGAGGCATGGACAGGTAAAAATGTAGATTTATCATTTCTCAAAGTTTTTGGTTGTGAATCCTTTGTGCACGTTGATAAGGAAAATAGAAAGAAGCTTGATGTTAAATCTATGAGGTGCACATTTGTTGGCTATGGCTCTGATGAGTTCGGATTCAAATTATGGAATCTAGGAACTAACAAGATAATCAGGAGTCGTGATGTTGTTTTTAATGAAAAAGTGATGTATAGTGATCAGCTGAGGAAGCTGAATCACCCTAAATAGAGCAATGAAGATTTGGACAAGGAGAAAGACCAAAAAGAGCTCACGGGAAAGAAAAGTCACAGAAAGGAAAACACAGACACCAGCATCAGTCAGGTAGTAACCGACGTCGGCCATACAGAGACCGATGTCAGCCATACAGGAACTGACATCGGTAGGTTAGAGACTGACGTTGGTCAGGCAAAACTGATGGCAGTCAGTAACAGGCCTGGAAGTGACCGAGGTCGGTCACTGTCAGAGAATTTGGGTAGACGACGTCTTGTGGATGAGTCTTAGCCGCCCATTAGGAGGTAAAAAAGAGTAAGTAAGCCTCCAATTCGATATTCCACTTCGTTATTCTATTTATTGCTAATTGATGGTGGAGAACCAGAGAGTTTTGATGAAACAATACAGGTGGAATCCAAGGTTCAGTGGGAGCTAGGCATGAGTGAAGAGATTGACTCATTGAGAGAGAACCAAACATGGGATTTGGTTGAGTTGCCAGCAGGAAAGAAGACATTGAAGAACAGATGGATCTACAGGTTGAAAGAAGGTGAGAATGGAAAGATGAGATATAAGGCTAGATTGGTAGTGAAAGGATTTGCACAGAAACCTGGTATTGACTTTGTTGAGATTTTTTCTCCTGTTGTTAAAATGACTTCTATACGGACTGTACTGTCTTTAGTTGCTACAGAGGATTTGCATCTCGAGCAACTTGATGTTAAGATAGAATTTCTTCATGGAGATTTGGATGAAGAAATATATATGGATCAGCCGGAAGGATATGAGGTCAAAGGTAAGGAGAAGTTAGTGTGCAGATTGAAGAAAAGCTTGTATGGCCTCAAGCAAGCTTCGAGGCAATGGTACTTAAGGTTTGACAGATTTATGACTGAGCATGGCTACAGTAGATGTCAATCTGACCATTGTGTGTATTTTAAGAGATTGGATAATGGTAGATACATTATTCTATTATTGTATGTAGATGACATGCTGGTTGTAGGATCACACATGCAGGATATCTCTGAGCTAAAGATGAAATTAGCTCACACGTTTGCCATGAAGGATTTGGGAGCAGCAAAGAAAATCCTTGGCATGAGCATAAAGAGAGATAGGAAAAATCACAGGTTGATTTTGTCTCAAGAGGATTATGTGAACAAGGTGTTGAAACGGTTCAATATGTAGGATGCAAAACCGGTAAGCACACCTATGGCTGGACATTTCAAGTTAAGTAAAGAACAATGTCCTAATTCACATGATGAGGTAGAGTACATGAGAAAAGTTCCATATGCTTTCGCAGTAGGAAGTTTAATGTATGCAATGGTTTGTACTAGGTCTGATATTTCCCAAGCAGTGGGAGTTGTAAGTAAGTATATGGCCAATCCAGGAAAGGAACACTGGAAAGCAGTTCAGTGGATCCTTAGATATCTGAAAGGAACCAACAGTAAGCACTTGTGCTATGGTAGTTCAAATACTTCTCTACATGGTTATGTAGATTCAGATATGGCAGGGGATTTGGATGGCAGGAGAAGCACTACAGGATATGTTTTCACTATAGGTGGAACGGTGGTTAGCTGGATATCAAAGTTGCAGAAGGTTGTTGCCTTGTCAACTACAGAAGCAGAGTATATTGTAGTCACAGAGGCTAGCAAAGAGATGATATGGATGACACGATTCATGGAAGAGCTTGGAAAGGAGTGAGAGAGTTGTAGACTATACAGTGATAGTTAAAGTGCAATTCATTTGGCTAAGAATTCAGCCTTTCATTCAAGAACAAAGCATATACAGCTTAGGTACCACTTCATATGACAGGTATTGGAGGATGGTGAGTTGAAGCTGGAGAAGATCCATATAGATAAGAATCCTGCGGATATGTTAACCAAGCCGATTACAAAGGAGAAGTTGAATCTTCATTCAACTTTCATTGGTCTTCATGATTGAGCTGAAGATGTGGAACTAGAAGATGTTGCTGTACAGGTACTGGTGCAGCTGTTTATCTCCAAGTGGGAGATTGTTAGGGTATGGAGCTAAAAGCTTCATCCAAGAGCAAGTGAAAAATTATAGGCATTCAACAGTCACCGACAACGGTCTGAAGGAGACCCAAGGTGACCGATGTCAGTTAAGGAACAGACCAGGGTCGGTTGACGTCAGCAGGTTCAAGCTAGCAGGGACCGACGTCGGTCACTTGTGTAGGCAATTTCTATTTTTGTGTGTGAATAGATAGTTTGCATGTTAAGGGAACGAAGTGTTAGTTGTAAGCCCACATTTCTAATTTAACTATGACTGAAATTAGAGCCCTTGTTTGGAGGTGCATCCATCAGTTGTAAGTGCATGCTCATGAGTCTTTATTGTTATATAATGAGATAGATCTTCATAGTTCATTGAACAAGATAGAACAAGAGAAGGATAAGACAATACTGTAGAAGTAGAATACAGATTGTATATCAATCCAGATTGTGGAGTTGATTCTTGAAGGGTAAGAGAGATCTTGAAAGTGATCTATACATCTAGATAGGTGTAGAAGAAAAGAAGTTTTCTTCAATTGTAATTCCTTCAGTAAAGAGTTTTAATACAAGTTTGCAGGGTGGTTTCTTGTATCTCTTGTTTCTTGTTGATTCTGATTCTAGTTACTTATCTATCTGATTTAATTCCGTGTTTATTGCTTTCATAAGTGTAATCATATTGTTGGTTGATCCCCAACACTTGCTTCTAGTTTCAGATTGGCTAATTGGTATAACTTTTAGATTAGAATCCATGTTACAGACACTAGTGATTGGGGATAATGTGCATGACACATTTGCCTTATTTTCTTTCTAGTTCATTGTAATAACCAAGAATTCTTATTAGTTTCATGCATTACTCCATCTAGAGGTGGTTGGCATCATTTTAGAGTGGCTTTCATATAAGCCTAGTTCTCAATTTTGAAGTGGCTTTCATACAAGCCTAATCTCCACCTTTCAGAGTGGCCAGGATTGACCTAGTTTTTAGTACACATTCAATTATCCATGCCAAATTATCAGATTATAGATCATTCATGGGCTTCATGATCCATCTCATATGACACACATTTATATTGGTATCAGTTCATAGTTCACACTTAATGGGTAATGATGGAGCCAAAGGACTCGCTAGCCTTTGTATTATTGAGCCACCTACTCAAAGGGATTGGACACATAGTCAAAACATTGATTAACACATGTGTGATCACATAGCTTCACTATATAGTAGGTGATGATGGAGCTAAAAGGACAACCTTTATATTCTTGAGCCACCCTTAGGAAATTGAGCACTCAGCTCCATTCACAATATTACTCTTGGTATAACACATACTCAACATCACTCAACATCACAATAAGTTTTATATTGGTTTTTACACTCGAGTAAGGTGTATTTGTTCCTTTCTCTTCATCTCTTTTACCTAGCCTTTGTATGTTCCTATTTTATACATAGTGTGTCTAGTAATAATTGATCTACTCCTTATTTTCTCATGTAGATTTATGCTTCACATTTTGCTCTCTCTACACACACTCAACATCACATATTTTCATGGGATTTACACTTGTAGGTAAGTCTAGGTACGCTTTCTATTTTTTCTTTTATCCTAGTATTTCTATTTGTTACATCACAAGAATAAAGTGGGGGCAAATGTAGTCATATAAAATGTCCAAATTGGTAGTTTGAGTGTGGCTTGTGACACCCTATCCATATGTCCTTTTTGCATGCTATTATGACCCTTATAGACACCTTTTTCCTCATTACTCATCATCTAGAACCTTTTGAACAGTCATTCCACCTCAGCTAGACACTATAACCCAAGCCAATCTTTTTCCCCTAGGGCTTGAGCCTATAGGATAGGAGCTCTCCATTTAGACTATAGCACCCCATAGAGAAGTATCCCATTTTTGGTAGTCCTGTCCATTTGGACTTTGATCCCCAATGGTCATTTTCATCCAGTCCTTATCTTTAATTAGGTTGATCTAGCATGAATACATTTGACCCATGACCCATTGTTCCTTATAAAATCCCAATCAAAACTCACTTATAAGAAAGGTGACCAAATTTACAAAGTAAGTAAGAATACAAATAAAGCACTAAGGAAAACTTCCCTATTCTCTGCACATAGTCACCAAACATAGCTATAAACCTACTCAAATATTCATACCAATCCCTAGCCACCTCAAACACTATCAATTTGGCATTTGCATCTTCATCAAACTATTTCACAAAGCACACTAGGTGGGAGAGCTACATTTGGCTTGATCCCTTTTCAGAGTATTGGTATGTAGGAAGCATGCCCACACAAAGGGTGTGGATTATATATTTAGTACCTATTACACACTAATTCGACCCTTTTTTTTAAGTGACTCAAATATCATTTTATCAAGTATGATGGAGGGTTAGGGTTAAGACAAAATCAACTCCACAATTAGTTCTATTAACAACCAGTGCTCAATTTTTTATTAGCATACTCATACAGGCACAATACAACTACTTAAAAAGTTTCAAGTTTTTGTGATCTGTTTGGATAAAAGAGGTAGGAATAGAAAACAATGCCAGACACTAAAGTGTCTACTTTTTAGTGTTTTTATCCTTTTTCCTAATGAAACCCAAATTCAGGTTTATGACACCTTCTCAGTTCTATACAGCCATTTTCAACATCTGTATCAGTCATCTCAATCTAGTTTCCAACTAAGTTATAATTATTATTATTTATTTGTATTTTAAGAAAGGTGAAAAAGACAATAAATTTCACAAATGAGGATTGTATTTATTTGTATATTTAAAACTAATTTATTAATCTAGACCCTTAACTAAAATAGGAATAAAACTCCATTATTCCTAAAAAAAAGTTAAATCAAGAACACACACACACCTAACCAAAAAAATGAATCAAACAGTAACTAACCTAAGATTAAAACTCCCTCCTAGATCAAAGGGGAAGTGTTAAACCTTCCTTGGTTCATGTCATGAAGGATTTAGTTAGACATGTAGCCTTTTAGATAGAGGGCACTCCCCTTAGGCACAAAACCTATAATTTTGGAGAAAATGAATGAGAGAGGTGAACCAAAATCTATAGGAACATCTCAATAATGTGTGTAAAGTTTGAAAAAACCTATAAAATCATAATAAACAAAGAAAAATGGGTGAAACTCAATAATGAGGTCTAAACCGTTAAGGTTGAAGTCATGACTTTTAGGTAGGGTTTTGGCCTAAAACCCAAATAATAGGACATTTTCATTTCCAATTATGGTAAATATTTATAACCTATTGTAAAATGTTTTTGGGACAATAAAAGAGGTTTTAAATCTATTTGGATTTAGGGGAAGTCATGAAGAAGTTATTTTTGGACTTTAGAACAACCTAGCCTATAGGAAATGAAGAATCAAGCTCGATAGGCTAACTTGGAGTGCTCACATCTCCTTAAAGGTTTTATATGTAGGAAAAATAATTTTTTAGGAATTATATAGGGTCATAAACATAAATTTTTTGGCATTTAGTTGATATTTTGACATTAGACCTTTATGAAACATCACTAAAGGTCAAAATAGGCTTCAACCCTTGAAAACCCTAGTTAAGTACCCAATTGGGAAGATGAGGATGGTGAGATATCCAAATCAACTAGAATTACCAAGAAATTATTTTAACATTGAATAATACCCTCTCAAGATCCTTCCCATCCTATTAGACTATACAAAATCTATACTGATAGGGCATAAACTAGGTTTTCTTGATTATTTTATGCATTATGTAGGTTATAGGAGGTTTAAAGAGATGAAATAAAGTTTGGAAGGAATATTATGACTTTTTATAAATAAATATGTCTATATAATTCTTTGAAAAAACTTTTAAGTGTTAAAATAATAGATCTCATCTTAGCTAGTCAAATTTGTCATAGTGAACATGATGGTGAGAAGTGTGAAAAATTCAATTGGATGTCCTTTTAAGGTGCACCTAAGAATTATAATGACATGGAGTGTATTTTTGAGTGTAATAAAATACATTATATGTATTTTAATAGAAAACTAAATCCAATTTTGAGGCCAAGTGTGAGGGGTGATAGAAAAAAGAGTTTCTTAGACTGAAGATAGTGATGCCTCATTTCTAGATGATTCCAAATGACTAGGACTTAAAAAAACACATGAAGAGGAATGTTTGAAATAATTACCTCTCATTCCAATAATCATACCTAACCATAGTTAGTTTTGGGAATTTCAAATAGAGGTGAATCATGAAGGTAGTTTTATGAGCTAGAATGAGAACTTCCATGCCACTTTTCATGAGTTTCATGACTTGAGATGACACTTGTACTTAATAACATTACATGGTTAGTTTCACATAATATTTTAATGCATATTTAACTCATTTTATTAGCTTTAAAAGTGTCTTTTTTACCTTTGGACTTTTCTCTTCTCTTCTCTCTCTCAAATTCTATAAGAGTTACCATTTTGGCCTTTGTAATCTAATACCACACCATGTATAACAAATCGCTGATGGTTTTGACATCGTCCTTGACTTATAAAATAAATTCAATATAGTTTGAGTTCAATTATTATCTTGTCAAAGTGTGTGAAGAGATGTATATTGAATGGTTAAGAGATATTCATCTATCCTTGATTTCTCTCAATCCTTCCATGTTTGATGCAAATGATTCCATGCCTAGCAGGTCATATGAAGTGTTTTTAAGTGTATGGATATGTTATTAATTTGAAAAATAAACCTTATAATCTTTGACTAATCTATGTTTCCACTTACCTTGGATATTCTTCATGTAGGTCACCTTCATATTGAAAAAATAATGTTAGTGCACTCTAGGACTCTTAAACTAGTGTTGTATGCCTTATCTCTTTGTGATGGAGTATAATAGTCTTATGGTAAACATATTGGTGCATCACCCAATATAATATGTTTCACAATATGAAAAATCTAACCCTTTTCCCCACAAATAATTATTTAGTATAGGTGAAAGCATTTCAAGATACATTCAGGGAGCTAGCCCTTAATTCTAGAGATTCATCTCACCAAATTGATTACCCACAACAGATGAGATGTTTCCATTGTGGCACTTGGATGAGAAAAGATGAAACATCTCTTTAAAGGGCGAAAATCCAAGTGAAAAAAATACCATAGTCATGATAATACTCTATATTATCTTATGTATGTGATTTAACATGATGAACTCTATGACTCTTCAAAACTCATTATTGAGTGTAATAACTCTATTTTGGTGTCTTTTGTGAAACACTATTAGTGCCTTATAATATCAATCTAGGATATTATGGATTAGATAATGGCTCTTTATAATTATGAAAAATATATGATTAATTGGTATTTATAGGATATGCCTCCTTGGAGAATGTATCACTTGATTTTGAATGTCTTAAGTAGGTTGAACCTTTTTAGGTTATTATAGTACAATCTAATGTGTTGTAAAAATAATCATTAGTTGAAGAGGGTATTCATAAGTCATACCATGAATTTTTATAACCTCATTATCAAAAATGTATTTAAAATATATATTTAATGTAGAAGGAACTATCTAAAGATGCTAAACCAAGGATGCCCCAATAACATATCAAAAACCCCTACACTAGGTATTACTATAAACTTGGTGGCCATCTGTGTTGTCCAGCT
Source organism: Torreya grandis (assembly GCA_037957365.1). Classification (NCBI taxonomy): domain Eukaryota; kingdom Viridiplantae; phylum Streptophyta; class Pinopsida; order Cupressales; family Taxaceae; genus Torreya; species Torreya grandis. The sequence goes on from JARHVA010001651.1 coordinate 1,535,615, forward strand.
TGTAGTTGTATTGTGATATCACCAAAATAAATCTAAATATTATTATTGAATCCCTTAATTTTTTTGGTTGTAAATATATCATGATCTATGTATCCAATATGTGAGAAAAGTGTGATAGTTCACATATTCACACTTTAACCAATATAAATCATGACACGTTGTATAGGTTGATGATCGATGTTAGATTGAATGAATAAATAGTGAAAATCAAAACAATTATTGAATATCTCATGATCAATTAATTTAATAATTTGTCTACATGGAATTGAAAACTTATGTGTACTAATGATGTCATTTAAAGGATGTTGTGTCTCAGTTTGAGGATTATAAGAATCTAGTGGAGGATATGTATTATATGTTTAATGCACTTTGGATTTATCTATTTTCTATTGACCTATATTCTTAGGGAAAGGATTATTGAATATAATCATTTTTATACTCTCACTTTGTTGTGGTTGAGTATTTTCATTATGTACACTTACATATTTGATGCTCTCATGTATCAAATCATAAATCTTATGTCACAAACTGATGCATATGTTAGTCTTATGCTCTAGTGCTCTATGATAGTCATAACAATCATTCTGATCAAATATTTTTTGAATAAGCTTATTCATATAAACTTATTTAATTAGAGGGAGTGATATGACATTACATTCCAATTACTTTTTCAATACCTTTTAGGAAACTTCTAGTAAGTTGGTAAACTATCTCCTTGGAGGAATTGATAATACAATACATGGAGTAGGTTGTGGAAGTGCAATGAATGTTTCTTTTTTATCACTTTTATTTTAAATTATTCTCACCTTATATGATGTCTTACTCATATTATTATCATGATAAGTGGAAACTATATTTTTTCATACTTAAGCTTATTCATTGCCAACAACTTGACCTCTCTTTCCTTAACTATATGACACAAATTTTTGAATGATAGAAACTTGTTAAACATAATAAAATCATGGAGATTTGGAATAAAAATATACTTTAAAATGTTTTTATATTATTTTTCTACCATATTTTTCTACCATATTGGATATCATGGTCTTATACCTTAAGACATTTTATGTGATAGGTTCAATGGAATATTATTTAAGTAGAGAAATATGAGCATATGAAATATTTTAACTAATATTGATTAAGAAATGTGCAAGGAATTTATTTTCCAAAGGATTTAATGCATGAATTGAATGATTTGGTAAATCATAAAACCACCATAGTGTGAATTATTTAAATCTTCTTGGAAATAACTTGGTCAATAACCTATCATTGGATGTATAGTCTAAACATGATATGTGAAATGATCCCAAATGTTGCTCAAGGTCACCTTTTACATCATAAAATGTAAACTTAGGTGCCAAAAAACTGGTTATTAAATGGCATAATAGTTATAATCATAAAGTTTTGGGATTGAAAAAATGATATTCTTATAAAAACTTTTCATTGCATGCAAAGAGTGTGCACCTTTTTGAAAAGTATGCACACCCTTTTTTGAAAATACAATACCAACTATGTTAAGGGTCATTCCTGACCCTAAAGGGCATATACCCTTTTTAATAAAGGACATACACCTTTTTTCATAAAGGGTGTATGCCCTTTCAAATACATTTTTGGAGGGAATCCTAAAAATTTGAAAAATGTCTAATAAAGGGTATACGCCCTATGTAGTAAAAAGGGAGTATGCCCTTTGGATTTTATTTTGTTTTGGGATTTAAACCAAATTAAAATGTAATATAAATTAAATTTAAATTTATAATTAAATGTTTATTTAATATTCTTATACTTAAATGTTTACTTTACTATATATACTTAAATGTTGACTGGAGTGACTATCTTGATTCCTATTCTTATTGGTGAGTCAACATTATAAACTAATTATAACTCACCAATAAGAATTAGAGGGATTTATTTAGAATTTTGACTCACCAATAAGAATAGGAATCAAGATAGTCACTCTAATCTCCCCACTTTAGGAGGGAAACATAATAAGAGTTATCTTTAGTGTGTAATACAAATTTAAAAAACTAAGGGGTTAAATCCCTATCTGTAAATTTAGTATGACCCTAGTTTATTTAGGGTTTAAGGTTTAATTATAATGTCTTGTAGGAATCACCACATAGAATATACAGTACCTTAGTTCATACGTTTAGGTTAGTTGTTAAGACCGGTACCCAACACTATATTGGCTTGGTTTAATCCATGGTATTATGCCCAACCTAACTCATTATGGACTTGTAAAAAATGTGAGATATATTCAATAGGTACTAAGCTCAAGAGGATTGGGAACTAACTAAAATATTGGAGTTATTAAGATCTAAACTCAGGTATGGATGTTATTGGTCAAGATAGAGATAAAGATACATATATTTAGAGCTCATGTTGGAAGATAAATGACTAAGGGGTGTGAATTAGTATTAAAAAACTTTAATTAAAAATATTACTTAAGAAATCATAGATCATTTAAACAAGCATGTACATCTTCACAAGTATAAGCACCAATCCACAAGAGCGTCAAACACATAAACACAATATTTATGTGGGAAACACTCAAGAAGAATAAAAACCACTATTGATTCAAATGGAATACATTCCTATAATAAAAACACCAACCTTAATGAAGCACCCACTTCACATGGATCACCAACCCCAACAAGTTAAGCACCAATTCAGCTAGGATTTAACAAACTCCAACTTGAAAGGAAGCACCAACCCGCTATATGAAGCAACACCAAATCAGCCACATAAAACACTTGATCAAATTTATAATACCTTATTTCTCATAAAATATATGATGATATTCTTACTTGGTTTTTTTCATAGTTTTATCCCTCTCAAATTGACCTCTAGCCTTCTTCTCTTAGCTAGCCCTCTTCTTGACTTGATTAGGTCATATGACCTTGATCCTAATATGCATAACCTCTATCAAATATTCATAAATGATCCTATATACTCATATTATGTTTTATAATACATTATTATACTTACCAAGTGTTCTATTATTTGTTTACTCTCTTCATACTCACTTCTTCTCCAAATAGGCCTAAAATTACCTAATATTTATACAAGTCACTTGATCATATCCTTATTAGTTATCCAAACAATCTTATCTTCTTAGGTTAGAAATGGAATGGATCTTAATAAATATCATTTACATGGATAAATCATTCTTTTATTCCCTTTAGGTTTGACTTATTTCAACTAGGCCTTATCTCTCCTTTAAGTCTCATGGAGACCTAATTCCATTATGCCTACTTAGCACACATTACCCTTTAATCTTATTGGAGCATATTCAAACACATAAAAAAGAAGGAACACATTTTATTACACTCCAATAGACACCTAATAATATTATTTGGGCTTCATAATACTTTTTAGCTTAGACCACTACTTGGAACACATCAGTAGTATTGTTCATATAAGGCTTGTGCATACCCAAAACGTTTGTCTTGAATGATTGAAGCATAAACACAAATTTGATGAAAAATCAGAAAAAAAAAATCATATATTATTAAACCTAATGACCTTATGTTCATCACAAACTTTATAATATGCTTAAAATCAGGGTATACAGGCTCAAACTTTTCTTTGCAGGAAGCTCACTTAGAACTGCCAACTATCTTAAAACATAGTCATGGAAACATGAAATTATGACATCTGATAGAACATAATGAAATAATTATAATGTATAAAAATAATCTTATAAACTCCTAAAATAAATTTTAAACAAAAATATCATAATCATTAATGGAAACTATTGGTCTTGTAGACCAAGTTGTTGACCTTCTTTCTCACAGTCCTTACTCAACCAGACAAGCCATTTTGGCTTCAATGTTTCAACCTCTTACACTAACTTAAAAACATTTGAAAATAATAGATATATAATTTAATTAAAAAAAACATAATTATGTGTATTAGTTATAGAAACTCATGGCATATAGTCTCAAACCCATCAATGCAACTTACTTACCCAAAACTATCAGTTTGCCTTTGAAGACTAGTTATGGTGATAATGACCTTCAACACCTATGTAGACACTTTTATATACTTAAAATTTATTTGGATGATATTATAATATCATTATACCAATATATATGTACACACACACACACACACACACACACACACACACACACACACACACACACACACACACACACACACACACACACACACACACACACACACACGAGATTGGTTTGCAAGACCAATATTACCATATGATCATGTTATATCCAACTTTTATGACTAGTTTAGCACACATGAGGGATATAACATACTCATAAATCATAATGTAAATATAAAACAAGTACCAAACTTAAACCTTCATTTATTTATAAAATTTGACTCGATCAAATATGCCTACTATAATAGATCTCCAAAAAATAAGGTCTTTTCTATAGGGTCCACTCAATCTCCTAACAAAAAAAATTTATTGGAGATGATTTATAGAGTTTAATTAATTATACATTGGTTCACTATTAGAGTACTTTAAGGGTTTAAACAATTTTACAGTCTTAATGATCATTCATGAAGCTTATCCCCTTATTCCAAAAACCAATTCTTATAACTTTTATATAGTATGTTTATCCATATACCATGAATAAATTAGGTCCTAATGTATATGCTACATGTGCCAACTTACACTTGAAAAAACCTTCTCAAGTAGACAATTCTTCATCCTGTGCACTCAAGAGATTTGAAAACACTTTTTCTATCTTTGAACTTTAATTTTTGAATTGAAACTTCATGAAAATGCCTTAAAAAACTTGAATCACATTTTTAAATTCTCACATAATCACACTTTCCTTGGAAACTAATCCTGATAACCCATCTGGCCACCATCTCTCTCTTTGCTCTCTAAGCCTTTGACCTACAAGTCACAATAGGTATTGAAGATGACCTTATAACCAGTATTCAATCTCTTAAAACCTCATGTAAAAACACAAAAAACCTATCTCATGATCAAACACTATAAATAATTCTTCATATGTATTATCAATAGCTCATGTTGCTTCATTAGGCCAAGTAGGGTCTATAGGTGGTCTAGTTGTATACTAGGTTTGTAGGTATTACCCATGTATGCTTAACCTGAGACTCACTTGAGTGATTAAAATAATCATAATCATGCTAAAAAAACCTCATATATACTCTTATCCTCTATGCATTCATCTCACTAGGCCACTAAGCTCATGCCTTCTCATAAAGTTTCTTCATATAATGACTAGTGTCATGACTAGACTTATCAAGCACTTGAAGCCTGAGAACTAACCTTGAAACACTCCTTGATGCTTATACATCTTGATCACATGTATTTCATTCACCTTAGACAATATCATACCTCTACACATACTGATTCAAGCTCACCATGAATATGTTCATGATATGAATATGCTTCTCAAGACACCTTGTATTCAAAGAATAGTACTTCAAAACATGCTTACCTTGACCTGAAACTTGACATCAACCTCAGAAGAATCATCAAGTTTCCTTCAAATTATATCCCAATAAAGAGACATTATTAGATTTTTTTAGACTATTAATTTGAATATTAATGTCTAAAATAGGATATATAAAGAGGGAAAATCTATATATGTACATTAGATATCTTTGGAGTTGTTTTATTAATATACAAAGTATAATTGGGAATATTCAAAGTACAACTAGACATTTTCAAAACATGACTAGATAGGTCTTTGAAGCTTCATCAAAACATCTTCAAAGCTGTTTGGCAGATCTTTGGAGTTTAACTAAGGATCTTTATAGCTCATTGTGTTTTATGTCGAGTCTTCATATCAAGGATACAATCTCATACCCCACACACCATGCATCTTCCCCACATGCATCTAGACATCAATGAAAACATGGTTTGACATGAATGACATTAGATTAACATAAATTACAACACTATGCCATCAAACTCCCCCTTTGTCATTTATGGAAAAACATACTACAATCTAATCAATCTCTTCGCCCTCAAACTAGTCTATCTCCCCCTTTAAAATTAATGACAAAGGGTCTTCCATAAATAGATTATCTGATCCTTAGAAATAAATTTAAAAAAATGACACAATGAAATGGTGAAGGGGTACACTCCTTAGGCTCATTAGTTGTTACAAACACCTTGTATAAACCCTCTTTCTCCCCTTGAGTAGATACTTCCTCTTAAAAACACTAGATGGCACAAAATATTTAGAAACTATGGCAACCATTCACAAAAACTTAATTCATGAATGAACTCACTCATGAAAACTCTTTCATAAACCTAATCATTGAAAATTATACTCCGCCAATTGTCTTAATTCACTTTTGATATCCACCTTATGTAATATGCTCTTTGATATCAATATTGGTCACTAATTACAACTGACAATATTCAATAATCTTACCTTAAAGATATCTCTCAATCTATCATTATCCATTCATACATTGTGAAAATAATATCTTCTAATCTTCTTTGAGATTCATAGTCCATATCTGATCCATATACATCATGATAACCCTTCTTGTAATAGATCACTATTCATTAGGATTGTAAAACACCTAGTTTACTATCTACCAGACTTTTATCTTGCTTGATCACCTTCACCTCATAAAAATAGGGCATATTGAGCATAAAGACATGTGACACATAACCAAAAGGTCATATTCATATGTTCTTTTTGCATCAATATTTATACTTCATGTTTCTCAAGACACCATAGCACAGACATCATCATGACACCTTCCTTACATCATTATATCAACTAGATTTGTCCTTACATGCTTCACTATGATAGACCTCTATCATAACTTGTCTTCTTCATCATATTAAAAATGAGATAATATAATATGTGACTTTTTCCTCTATGACCTTAAGGTCATTTTGATGCATATACAACACTCAACTCTCTCTCTCTCATAACTCTCAAAAAATTGAATCATGAAACATTTCATAGATCATGTTTCTCCTAAATCTACATTTACCACTAGCTAGATAATAAAGACAATCACTCTCTTGACAAAGAACTCAGAGCTACAAATCTCTCCTTTATACCAAGAATATATCAATCAATGCATCAATTCAATAAATAAAGATCATATAGAACTACATAACCATGCTCCCTCTTTGTCTCCTCAACTTGCTCACCATATGAATTAATAGTACACACAAACCATTTTCAACACAAATCAAACACCTTGGAACCAATACTTACCTCTCAATATGCCAAAAGATCACACGTCTAGATTAGACTCAATAATCTTCAACATGTATTCATACCATACAACACCTATCAAAGCTCAACAAGCATCCACCATGCTTCCACTTACTGATGCGTGTCTCCATAAAACCTAATGGAGTCACCCCTTTCCATAAGGCACTAAAACAACACAAGTTTAGGATATTCTTATATCTCCATGCTCTCACAAGATTGAATATTCTTCAATATCCTTTTGGGCTTAACTAGAACTATAGGGTTGATCTCATCATTAACTATTTGATCATCAATTTTAGTTGACAATAGACATTTTGAACTTGATTTCACACTTGAGGCATGCTCTATCACAGTAAGCAATCCACTTGAGATTGTAGACTGATCATGACTTATCTTTACTACCTTTGGTTTTCATACATTAATTTGCCTTCTTTCTTCACTCTAGGGGCTTCAAACTTCCTATTTAGACTTGATGACCTTATAAATCTATTACGATAGAGTCTTATAATGTGTCTTACATTATGACATATGTAATAAACCACCTTATGAATACCATTTGACTAATGTGAATTTTGACTCCTTCCATAGTTCCATGAGTACTCATTCTTAGAGGGTGTTATACATTATCCTGCTCTATAACCAAAGTGATTGCATATAAAATAGTAACCATTGAAATAATTAACATACCTTATAGCATTTGGATATTTTATAGGTCTTTTCATGTTGACCTTTTTGTCTTCAATAGTCTTCTCCTTGACTATAGGTGCCTTTGTTTGGTCTTATTTGAAACTAGGGCCTATCTTATCACTTGAAGTATTTTGACCACTCAATATCATCTAAAACATCAGTGCTCTTTTTAAACTTCACAAATCTCTTCACATTGATAGATGCTTGATCCAACTTAGCTTTTAGGGATTCTATTTTAGTTTCATACCTGATGCATTCTTCCTCTTTAGCCTTTAGGTTTACATTAACTATCTATATATGTGTCTCAACTTGATTGATGATATCATCATAATCCTTGGATTTCTTACTCAATCTCTCCTCAAATATTTCAATCTACTCCTCATATTCCTTAACTAGTGATCTTAATTTGTGATTCTTTCTTCTTTAAAACTTCAACTCCTCTAAGGCACTTACCAATTCTACCTCAAGATTCACTTCTACTTCTTCATCTGATTCTACATCAACCATAAGGCCTTTTCAATTTGAACAACCCTCATTGTTTGATTCTATGGACATAAATAATATTTCATTATTGGCATGTTTAGGTTCAATACTACCACCATCACTATCAGATTCACTTGATTCACTTACATCAGAAGAGTTATCTTCTTTAGTGTAAAAACTTCTCTTGTTTTTGAAATTTTATTTCCTAACTTCATACTTCCTAAAGTCCTTTTTGTTTTTATTAGGCTTATAGGTCTTCTTATCCTCTCCATGATGTTCATCATGTTCTTCATAATGCTCAAATTTATCCTTGTTAGGAAACTTGGATGCAAAGTGACCAATATTTCCATAGTTGAAATATTTGAAGGGAAACTTACCTTTGTAATTACCATATCCAAACCTCAAATTTATTACAAACATGGATATTAGTTTATCATCATCAATGTTTGACCATTATTCATCCTTTGCCTTCTTGGATATTGACTTCTTATCAACTTTTAAAGCTACTTCCTTCTTGGGAGATATCTTCTTTCATTAGTTCTCATCTCATAGGTAGTCAAAATGCTATGAAGCTCATCCATCTCTACCTTGTCCAAATCTTGAGTATCTTCTACTAGAGACACCTTAGAGTCAAACTTAGGAGTTAGTGATCTCAACACTTTTTGAACAGTAGTAGATTCTTTCACTTCTCCTTCTAATTCTCTGATGGCATTGACAACTTCATCAACCCTTAATAGGTAAAATTTAATGGTTTATGTATACACATAATGTTTTCAACTTTTATCAAATAATAATGCTTTACATCTTGTAGGAACCCATTGAGACCCAATCTATCTAAGTGCATACCTTATGGGGTATACTAGGAAAGGGGTGGGTAGACCATTGGTGCTTCATAGGATTATTGTCCCTTATTACTACATTATTACCTATCCAACTAGATCCTAAAACCATTCTCTAAGCTATTATTCATCCTTTGCACACTCCTCTAGGCTTTTTCCTCTTTCCATCCCTATTTTCCTCACCTTATGTCCCTTTTGACATTCAAATGTATAGGGTTGACTAGATTGACCCTATACAGTATCAGGGTATTTTTAACTTAAGAGCTATTTGGCTTTTGGCCGACCTAGCTTGGGACATAATGAATAATTGACCAAAATTGTATAGGGTTCATGGGTCGACCCTATCATCTAACATTTTTGGAAGGGTTTAGGGTTAAATCCACATATAAATACAAGATCATTTCATTATTATTTCAATATTAAATAAAGAGTTATATTCGCTAGAGCTTATTTACAATATACTCTTCCACCATTATACTTGAAGAGTCTTTCTACTTAGAGAATCTAGTCTTATGAATAAGTCTTGGATGTTTTGGCCTTTATTAGTGATCCTTACAAACCACAATAACCTCTTGAAAATTCACTTTAGCCAAGGGAGAGATTGAGTCTCGATAGGTTCACATTTAAATATTCTCTAGGTTTGCTCCTCTCTTTAGTAGATATAAGTAGCATAAGTATTGGCTTCAAATATCACTCTTCATATTCCATGTATTAGGGTCTTAATCATACTTAGATTAATTGATATTCTCTTATACATGTTTTGATTGTTTCTAACCCCCACTTTGTGCCACAAGATTTGGTGATCACTCGACTAGATTACTTTACTTGTTATTAGATTAAGTGAAATATTCAAAGCTAGGACCCTCTTAGGGTTATTGTGTGATTGTGCTAGTTTGTGTTAGGAATTAAATAAATTCAAACATATTTAATCCACATAAAATAAGAATTTAAATGTGCAAAATTAGATTTAATTATGCACTATTGCATCATGAAATCAATTCCTCTAATCACAATAATTAAAAGCAGTAATGGAGAAAATAAAACTAGTAATAAAGACCATAACATAGATCTACCGTGGTTTACCAAATGTGGGCTACATCCACCAATAAAGTCTTTAATAAATTTATTTAAAAAAAACAAGATTACAAAGAACCTCTCATAGAGATAGAATATCTCCTTTAGAATTCACAAATGATTTCACTTAATTGTTGATCCAAATCTGTTAACATATTTACACACATACCATGCTACACCTGCACCTGCAAAATACTATATCACAAGTTACTATACCAAACCCTATCAATAAAACATCTACACTTTTTATTGTCTCTCAACAGCCACACCACACCTATATAATAACAACAACAAATGAAGAAAAATAATCCCAAGAGGAAAAACTCACCATGCTTATCCAAGATAACCATTATCCATAAGGAAATACTTATCCTCCACCTAGACATGCTTATCCATAAGCCCACCTAAGGAATAACATGCCATACTAATCTCTCCTCCACAAAAAGGCTCTCAAAACTTTTGAGGAGATGAAAACTAACTCCATAGAACATGGAAGTCAATCCCACTTCCATAAAACATGGATGTTAACATGGAAAATAAATATCTAACTCACATGGAAGCAAGGTTCCATAAAAGGTGTAGTGGGGAGAAAATACAATCCCCACATTTGTGGAGCTCTCTAATCCCCCAAAGTGTACCACCATGTTCATGTAATATCCCTAAAGGGCTCCACACTCAGCAATCTCCCACTTGGAGACTGTTTATCCTAAATAAAATCTATCACTACTCCATGACCACTAAGGCCAATAAAAATTGGACATAGTCTCAAATTTTCCAATGTGGCCACCTTGGTCATCATATCCATAGGATTTTATCTAGTATGAATTGTTAGGTTGTGTAGCTAAAAGCTTCACTGATGCAAACATGGAAATGGAGGTAGTTGAAGTGTCATAGTAACTGACGTCGATCAGGCCAAATCGACATTGGTCAGAGGTAGACAGGAAGCTGTAGACATCAGTCACAGATCGGCTGAAGTCGGTCATCTATGGATAGATAGGGACCGATGTCGGTCACCTGTGTGTGTGCATGCATTTGCATGCATTTCTAGAATTAGACTTGGTCTATTATAGGAGGTCTGAGTGTTTGCATGTGAAGACTAATTTAAGTCTTGAGTCTGTGTTTCTAATTATTTTTTGTATGGGATCTATTTAAGAGACCCATGGGCTGTGTTGTAAGTAGAGGGATCAAAGAAGGGATCCTCCCGATTGTAAGATCTAGGTCTGCAAGTGTGTAAGACCAGGTTGATCTATAGGTGTGCAAGATCAGGTTAGATCTAGATGGTGTGTAAGATCAATTGATCTGCAAGGTGTGCAAGATCAGGTAAGATCTACATGGTAAGTATTGTCTCAGTTGATCTACAGGTGTGTGTGTGTGTGCAAGGTCAAAAGAGATCTACATGGTAGCAAGGTCAAAGGAGATCTACAACACAACAAGGTGTAAGATCAGGTGAGATCTACTTGGAGTACATTAAGTACTTGGTGGATGGGAAGTAGGAAACAATGGTGAGAACTAGTTGTCACTTACTGGTGGGACTGGAAGTAGGCAATAATGGTGAAAATTAGTTGTCACTTATTGGTGGTACTGGCAGTATTGTTACTAATTGGTTGAGTGAATAATAGCTCTGTGTTTGAGTTGTTTGTTGTGACTGTAATTGAGAGAGTGGACTCTTGAGGGAAGATTACTGGTATGCCCTAGAGGTGTGGGAAGCCCTAGAGGTGTGGGAAGAAGAGTGTGGCACTTATTCATTGTATTTCCTTCTGGATGAGTATTAATACAAGATTGTATTGTCTCTCATATTTTGTGTTATTTTTGAATTCTAGTTACTTGTTAATTCTAGTTTAATTCCGTGTTTAGTTGCTTATACAAAGGTAGTCATGTGTGCTCTTATGGAGTGGTAGATCCTGATAAGTGGTATCAAAGCTTGTTTTAGAGATTGTTTTACTAACACCTTAGTTTCAGAGCTATGTGTAGATCCTGACAATTGGTATTAGAGCTGGATCAAAAAAAAGCTCCCATAGTGTGTTAAGTGTTTGTTGATTACAGGTCATAGGGGTTTTTGTTTGAGTGGGAGTATAGAAATGGTAGAAGAAAGTAAGCTAAGAATGGAGGAATTCAATAGCAAGAATAATAAATTACTAAATTATGGAAAGAAAGAGCAGGTAAAGAAAGATTGCTGGTTGGTAAAAAATCAGCATGAAGGAAATTAAGAAGCAGATGTTGCAGGTATTGTTACATAGGATGCTCTTGTATGTTCCTTGGATAAAGTAGAATCTTGGTTTTTAGATTCTATTACATCTTTCCATGCAACCCCAAATAGAGTATCCTTTCATGATTATGTCTTTGGAGACTTTGGAAAGATTTATTTATGGGTTGGTGAGCCTTGTCAAATTGTTGGCAAAGGTGAAGTGTAGCTAAAATTGCAGACGGGTAACACATGGGTGTTGAAGGATGTCATGCAAGTCCCAGTCCTGAATAAGAGTCTAATTTTAGGAAAGTTGGGTGATGAGGGATGCACAGTAACTCTCACAGTGGATGCACTTGAATTAACATGTGGTAAGAAAGTAGGTACTCTTTATCTATCTACTTGTATTACTGATTCTCCTTCTATTGCAAAGATGTGGCTTTGTAGGCTTGGTCACATGAGTGAGAAGGGGAAAGTCTAATGTTTTTGACAAGATTATGAATTGGAAAGCCTTGGTTTTCATAGAGGAGATGATGGATAGAGATCAGCTCAAGGGGCTAGATAATTCTGAGTAGAGCAAGGTTGATTTGGACAAGGTTTTGATCCAAAGTGTGCTCATGGGTAAAGGTCATCACTCATAATAAAACATAGAGACCGACATTGGTCATAAAACTGACATCAGTGTTCAGGTAGGAAATGATTTCGATTAGGTGCAAACTGAGGTCGGTGATGTCAGATAGGTAGACATTGACATCGGTCAAGGAACTGGCATCGACAGTCAGGTCGGTCAAATGGAACTGATGTCGGTCGGGTGCAGACTGAGGGGTGATCGACAATGGTCACTGAGATGGATTTTAGGTGGACAGTAAGCTGTCAAGGAGTCTCAAATGCCCATATGGAGGACTGAAAGGGTAAGTAATCCTCAATTTCATTATTCCTCTTCTTTATACTACTTGTTGCTCACTAATGGTCAAGAACTAGGAAGTCTTAAAGAGGCAATGCAGGTAGAATCTAGGAAACAGTGGGAGCATGGCATGAATGAGGAATTTGATTCCTTGGAGAACCAAATGGGAGATTTGGTAGAGTTTCTAGTCAGGATGAAAGCACTGAAAGATGAATGGATTCCTAGGTTAAATAATAGAGTGAATGGACAGGTGAGACAGAAGGCCAGGTCATATGGTCTTGAGCAAGCTCCAAGACAGTGGTACAGGTTTGATAGGTGTATGACAAAGCATGGCTTTAGTCAATGTCAATGTAACCATTGTGTTTACTTTACCAGGTTGGATAATGATTGCAACATTATCCTATTACTGTATGTAGTGCTTGTTGCAGGGTCACACATGCAAGGTTTTTCTAAGCTAAAGGTAAAGGTAGCTCAAAGGTGTGCCAGGAAGGATTCAGGAGTGGAAATCCTTGGCATGAGTATTCCTAGAGACAGGGAAGATCATAGGGTGATGTTGTCTCAAGATGATTGTGTGAATAAGGTAGTGGCGAGGTTCAAGATGCAGGATGTAGAACCAGTATGCACACCTATGGATGGACAGTTCACAGAATAGTGTCCCCAATCACATGATGAGGTTAAGTACATATGTACTAGACCTGAGGTTGCCCAAGTAGTGAGAGCTGTCAGTAAGTTTATAGCCAATCTAGGAAGGAAGCATTAGAAAGCATTTTAGTGGATTCTCAGGTATCTAAGAGGGACTAGCAGTAGGGATTCATGTTATGCAAGGTCAAGTTCTTTTCTACATGGGTTTGTAGATGCAGATACGATAGGTTACTTGGATGACAGGAGTAGCACCACAGGATTTGTGGTGGTTAGTCTTCAAGGTTGAACTTGAAGAGGGATACAAGCTAGGAAACAAAATTAGATGATGTACATGTACAGGTATAGATGCATCTCTTTATCTCTAAGTGGGAGATTGTTAGGTTGTGGAGCTAAAAGCTTCACTGATGTAAACATGGAAATTGAGGTAGCTGAAGTGTCATAGTAACTAACGTCGATCAAGCCAATCGAAATCAGTTAGAGGTAGATAAGAAACTATCGACATCAGTCACAGATCAGCCGACATTGTTCATCTATGGACAGACAGGGACCGACGTCGGTCACCTGTGTGTGTGCATGTATTTACATGCATTTCCAAAATTAGACTTGGTTTATTCTAGGAGGTCTGAGTGTTTGCATGTGAAGACTAATTTAAGTCTTGAGTTTGTGTTTCTAATTATTATTTATATGGGATCTATTTAAGAGACCTATGGGCTGTATTGTAAGTAGAGGGATCAAAGAAGGGATCCTCCCAATTGTAAGATCTAGGTCTGCAAGTGTGAAAGACTAGGTTGATCTCCAGGTGTGCAAGATCAAGTTAGATCTACATGGTGTGTAAGATCAGTTGATCTGCAAGGTGTGCAAGATTAGGTAAGATATACATGGTAAGTATTGTCTTAGTTGATCTATAGGTGTGTGTGTGTGTGTGTGTTCAAGGTCAAAGGAGATCTACATGGCAGCAAGGTCAAAGGAGATCTGTAACACAACAAGGTGCAAGATCAGGTGAGATCTACTTGGAGTACATTGAGTACTTGGTGGACTGGAAGTAGGTAACAACGGTGAGAACCAATTGTCACTTACTGGTGGGACTGGAAGTAGGCAACAATGGTGAAAATTGGTTGTCACTTACTAGTGGTACTGGTAGTATTGTTACTGACTGGTTGAGTGAACAACAGTTGTGTTTGAGTTGTTTTTTGTGACTGTAATTGAGAGAGTGAAATCTTGAGGGAAGATTATTGGTACGCCCTAGAGGTGTGCGAAGCCCTAGAGGTGTGGTAAGAAGAGTGTGGCACTTCTTCATTGTATTTCCATCTGGATGAGTATTAATACAAGATTGTATTGTCTCTCATATTTTGTGCTATTTTTGAATTCTAGTTACTTGTTAATTCTGGTTTAATTCCATGTTTAGTTGCTTATAAAAAGGTAATCATGTGTGCTCTTATGGAGTGGTAGATCCTGACAAGTGGTATCAGAGCTTGTTTCAGAGATTGTTTCACTAACACCTTGGTTTTAGAGCTATGTGTAGATCCTGACATGAATCTTTAATAGCTTTGCCAAGTTCTCCTCCAAATTTATCCTAATGAAGTGAGAATGTAATTGAATATGTTTCATCCTTGAGTGGAAAATGGAGTTCTATGACAAATGAATGACACTTTGACTATCAATGCGTAGTCTCCCAACTTCCTACTCATGCCCTAACTCTAAAAATAAATCCTATAACCAAATCATCTCCATGTTAGCCTCTATGGCATAAACATACTCTATCTCTATGATTAACAAATCCACAACCTTTTGTATCCTAAAAATACAACTAACCATTGTATCTTCAATAGTAAATATATAACTTGTCATAATTCTCTTACTATCAATATCCCCTACCATATCCAAATACACATAACCATGCAAAGTGGTATCTGATCCACCATAACAAAATGCAATATCCATGGTTCCTCTCAAATATCAAATAATCCATTTCACTACTTGCCAATGTTGATAACCTGGATCACTCATATCCCTGCTCACAACTCTCACTACATGGGCAATATTTATTCTAGTACAAACCATATCATACATCAAGATGCCAATTTTTGATGATTAAAGTTCCTTAAACATCTTAAGATTTTCAACCTCCATCTTGGGACACTACTCCTTTGATAATCTAAAGTGGCCTGACAAAGTAGTACCAATAGATTTAGCATCCAACATGCTAAACCTTTCCAAGACTTTATTCACATACTCGAATTGGGGTAAAATCAAATTATTGGTGAGTTATAATTAATTTAGAATGTTGACTCACCAATAAGAATAGGAATCAAGATAATCACTCCAATCTCTCCACTTTAGGAGGGAAACATAATAAGAGTTATCCTTAGTGTGTAATACAAATTAAAAAAACTAAGGGGTTAAATACCTATCTATAAATTTAGTATGACTCTAGTTTATTAAGGGTTTAAGGTTTAACTATAAGGTCTTATAGGAATCACCACCTAGAATATGCACTACCTTAGTTCATAGGTTTAGGCTAGTTGTTAAGACTGGTACCCAACACTATATTGGCTTGGTTTTATGCTTGGTATTATGCCCAACCTACCTCATTATGGACTTGTAACAAATGTGAGATATATTCAAGAGGTACTAAGCTCAAGAGGATTGGAAACTAACTAAAATATTAGAGTTATTATGATCGAAACTCAGGTATGAATGTTATTGGTCAAGATAGAGATAAATATCCATATATTTAGGGCTCATGTTGGAATATAAATGACTAAGGGGTGTGAATTAGTCTTAAAAAACTTTATTTAACAATAATAATTAAGCAATCATAGATCATTTAAACAAGCATGTACATCTTCACAAGTATAAGCACCAATCCACAAGAGCATGAAACACATAAACACAATATTTATGTGGGAAACACTCAAAAGGAATAAAAACCACTATTGATTCAAATGGAATAAATTACTATAATACAAATACCAACCTCAATGAATCACCCACTTCACATGGATCACCAACCCCAACAACTTAAGCACCAACTCAGCTAGGCTTTAACAAACTCCAACTTGCAAGGAAGCACCAACCCCCTATATGAAGCAATACCAAATCAGCCACTTAAAACACTTGATCACCTTCAGAATACCTTATTTATCATAAAATATATGATGATCTTCTTACTTGGATTTTTTCATATTTGTATCCCTCTCAAATTGGCCTTTAGCCTTCTTCTCTCAGCTAGCCCTCTTCTTGACTTGATTCGGTCATATGACCTTGATCCTAATATGCATAACCTCTATCAAATATTCATAAATGATCCTCTATACTCCTATTATGTTTTATAATACATTATTCTACTTACCAAGTGTTCTATTATTTGGTTACTCTCTTCATACTCACTTCTCCAAATAGGCCTAAAATTACCTAGTATTTATACAACTCACTTGATCATATCCTTATTAGTTGTCCAAACATTCTTATCTTCTTAGGTCAAAAATGGAATGGATATTTAAAAATATGATATAAATGGATCAAGCATTCTTTTATTCCCTTTAGGTTTGACTTATTTCAACTAGGCCTTATCTCTCCTTTAGGTCTCATAGAGACCTAATTCCATTATTTCTACTTAGCACACGTTACCCTTTAATCTTATTGGAGCATATTTAAACACATAAAAATAAGGAACACATTTTATTACACTCCAATAGACACCTAATAATCTTATTTAGGCTTCATAACACTTTTTAGCTCAGACCACTACTTGGAACCATTAGTAGTTTTGTTCATATAAGGCTTATGCATACCTAAAAAGTTTGTCTTGAATAATTGAAGCATAAACACAAATTTGATGAAAAATCAGAACAAAAAACAATATATTATTAAACTTTATGACCTTATGTTCATCAAAAACTTCATAATATGCTTAAAATCAGGGTATACAGGCTCAAACTTTTCTTTGCAGGAAGCTCACTTAGAACTACCAACTATCTTAAAACATAGTCATGGAAACATGAAATTATGACATCTGATAGAACATAATGAAAGACTTATAATGTATAAAAATTATCTTATAACCTCATAAAATAAATTTTAAACAAAAATATCATAATCATTGATGGAAATTATTGGTCTAGTAGACCAATTTGTTGACCTTCTTTCTCACAGTCCTTACTCAACCAGACAAGCCATTTTGGCTTCAACATTTCAACCTCTTACACTAACTTAAAAGAATTTAAAAATAATATATATATCATTTAAGTCACAAAAAACATAAATTATGTGTATTAGTTATATAAACTCATGGCATATAGTATCAAACCCATCAATGCAACCTACTTACCCAAAACTATCAGTTTGTCTTTGAAGAACAGTTATGGTGATAATGACCTTAAACACCTATGTAGACACTTTTAGATACTTCCAATTCATTTGGACGATATTATAATATCATTATACCAATATTATATTATACTATATATATATATATATATATATATATATATGGTCATATGGTAATATTGGTCTTGCAAACCAATCTCACAACCTCACACCTTTACTGTCTTATCTGCACTAGACAATTTAACTTATGAGAAACATTTTCATCATACCTAATAACCTAAAAAACTTGTTGATCCAGGCATCAATTTAGGCAACAATTCGGGTGACAGTTCCACCCCAATTGATGACGGAACTTCCGGGAGCCATAACTTTTACACCGTAGCTCCAATTGACTCGCCGTTTGAACCGTTGGAAAGATAAGAACGAGGGGAACGTTGTGAAATGGCATTGAGCTCCACTCAATAAATTTTGACCCCCGAAAACCCAACGGAAGTGCCTCAATTTTCAATTTTAATAGTGCTGTCTAAAAATAGTAAGTTTCTAAAAATAGTAATTCCTCGAATTATGTATTGTTTTAAATATTGGAAGTCATACCACTTCATCTCCCTCGAGATTGGTGACCTTCCACATCCTCCCCATGCCTTCAAATTGTGTATAAAAGAAGAGGTAACCCAAAATGTAAAGACAGACATCTCTTCCCAGAGATAAGCATATATTTGTATTGTGAATTTGAGTAATACTACATCTCTTCTCAGAGAATTCATTGTTACTATGTTATTTCTATGTTATTGTGATATTTATCAACCAATACTTCTGAGTTTTGGATCACTTATATACGATATTAAAATGTATTAAATTTATTTAACAACTTCATGTAATTGTATTCATCCCTAATCATCCTCTAAATTCTTCCTGGTGTTCTCATTGTTTGCACCATTAAGTCTGTTAATGATTGGCCAAATTATATGAATAGTTTAACACACATTAGGGATATAACATAATCATAAATTATAATTTAAATATAAAACAAGTACCAAACTTAAACCTTCATTCATTTATAAAATTTGACTTGATCAAATCTGCCTAGTATAATACATCTCCAAAAAATAAGGCCTTTCCCATAGGGTCCACTCACTCTCTTAACAAAAAAATAATTCTTGGAGATGAATGATAGAGTTTAATTAATTATCAATTAGCTAAAATATCCAAACTAATCCATTCTAAGCACTTTCGCACAAGTTCTTTCACATTGGGTCACTATTAGATTGCTTTGAGGGTTTAAACAATCTTATAGTCTTAATGATCATTCATAAATCTTAGCCCCTTATTCCAAAAACCAATTCTTATAAATTTTATATAGGATGTTTATCCATATACCATGAACAAATTAGGTCCTAATGCATATGCTACATGTACCAAATAACACTTGAAAAAACCTTCTCAAGTACATAATTCTTCATCCTGTGCACTCAAGAGATTTGAAAACACTTTTTCTATCTTTGACCTTCAATTTTTGAATTGAAACTTCATGAAAATGCTTAAAAAAACTTTAATCACATTTTTATATTCTCACATAATAACACTTGCCTTGGAAACTAATCCTGATAACCCATCTGGCCACCATCTCTCTCTTTGCTCTATAAGCCTTTGACCTGCAAGTCACAATAGGTATTGAAGATGACCTTATAACCACTATTAAAGCTCTTAAAACCTCATGTAAAAACACAAAAAATATCTCTCATGATCAAACACTATACATAATTCTTCATATGTATTATCAATAGCTCATGTTGCTTCATTAAGCCAAGTAGGGTCTATAGGTGGTCTAGTTGTATATTAGGTTTGTAGGTCTTACCCATGTATGATTACCCTAAGACTCACTTGAGTGCTTAAAATACTCATAATCATGCTCAAAAAACCTCATATAGACTCTTATCCTCTGTGCATTCATCTCATTAGGCCACTAAGCTCATACCTTCTCATAAAGTTTCTTCATGTAATGACTAGTGTCATGACTAGACTTCTCAAGTACTTGAAGCTTGAAAACTGACCTTGAAACACTCCTTGATGCTTATACATCTTGATCACATGTATTTCATTCACCTTAGACAATATCATACCTCTGTACATACTGATTCATGCTCACCATGAATATGCTCATGATATGACTATGCTTCTTAAGACACCTTGTATTCAAAGAATAATACTTCAAAACATGCTTACCTTAACCTAAAACTTGACATCATCCTTAGAAGAATCATCAAGTTGCCTTCAAATTCTATCTCAATAAAGAGACATTATAAGATTGTTTTAGACTATTAATATGAATAGTAATGTCTAAAATGGGATATATAAAGAGAGAAAATCTATATATGTACATTAGATATCTTTGGAGTTATATTAATATACAAAATATAGTTGAGAATATTCAGAGTACGACTAAACATTTTCAAAGCATGACCAAATATGTCTTTGAAGCTTCATCAAAACATCTTCAAAGCTACTTGGCAAATATTTAGAGTTCAACTAAGGATCTTCATAGCTCATTGTGTATTATGTTAAGTCTTCATATCAGGCATACAATCTCATACCCCACAAACCATTCATCTTCCCCACATACATCTAGACATCAATGACAACATACTTTCACATGAATGACATTATATTGACATAAATGACAACACTATTCCAACAAACTCCCCCTTTGTCATTTATGGAAAAACATACTACAATCTAATCAATCTCTTCTCCCTCAAACTAGTCTTTCTCCCCTTTTGAAATTAATGACAAAGGGTCTTCCATAAATAACTTATCTGATCCTTAGAATGAAATTTTAAAAAATGACATAATGAAATGTTGACCAAGTACACACCTTAGGTTCATTATTTGTTAAAGACACCTTGTATAAACCCTCTTTCTCCCCTTGAGTAGATACTTCCTCTTAAAAACACTAGAGGGCACAAAATATTCAAAAACTATGGCAACCATTCACAAAAACATATTTTATGAATGACCTCACTCCTAAAAAATCTTTCATAAACCCAATCATTGAAAATTGTACTCTACCAATTGTCTTAATTCACTTTTGATATCCACCTTATTCAATATGCTCTTTGATATCAATATTGATCACTAATTAGAGTTAATAATATTCAATAATTTTACCTTGAAGATATCTCTCAATCTATCATTATCCATCCATATATTGTGAAAATAATATCATCTAATCTTCTCTAAGATCCATAGTCCATATCTGATCCATATACATCATGATAACCCTTCTTGTAATAGATCACTATTCATTAGGATTGTAAAACACCTAGTTTACTATCTACCGGACTTTTATCTTGCTTGATCACCTTCACCTCACAAAAATAGGGCATATTTAGCATATAGACATGTGACACATAACCATAAGGTCATCTTCATATGTTATTCTTGCATTAGTATTTATACTTCATGTTTCTCAAGACACCATATCACAGACATCATCATGACACCTTCCTTGCATCATTCTATCAACTAGATTTATCCTTACATGCTTCACTATGATAGACCTCTATCATAACTTGTCTTCTTCATGATATTCAAAATGAGATAATATAATATGTGAATTTTTCCTCTATGACTTTAAGGTCATCTGGATGCATATACAACACTCAACTCTCTCTCTCATAACTCTCAAAAAATTGAATCATGAAACATTTCATAGATCATGTTTCTCCTAAATCTACATTTACCACTATCTAGATAATAAAGACAATCACTCTCTTGACAAAGAACTCAGAGTTACAAATCTCTCCTTTATATCAAGAATATATCAATCAATACATCAATTCAATAAATAAAGAACATATAGAACTACACAACCATGCTCCCTCTTTGTCTCCTCAACTTGCTCACCATATGAATTAATAGTACACACAAACCATTTTCAACACAAATCAAGCACCTTGGAACCAATACTTACCTCTCAATATGCCAAAAGATCACACTTCTAGATTAGACTCAATAATCTTCAACATGTATTCATACCATACAACACCTATCAAAGCTCAACAAGCATCCACCATGCTTCCACTTACTGATGCATGTCTCCATAAACCCTAATGGAGTCACCCCTTTCCATAAGGCACTAAAACAACACCAATTTAGGAGATTCTTATATCTCCATGCTCTCACAAGATTGAATATTATTCAATATCTTTTTGGGCTTAATTAGAACTATAGGGTTGATCTCATCATTAACTATTTGATCATCAATTTGAGTTGACAACAAACATTTTGAACTTGATTTCACACTTGAGGCATGCTCTATCACAGTAAGCAATCCACTTGAGATTGTAGACTGATCATGACTTATCTTTACTACCTTTGGTTTTCATACATTAATTTGCCTTCTTTCTTCACTCTAGGGGCTTCAAACTTCCTATTTAGACTTGATGACCTCATAAATCTATTAGGATAGAGTCTTACAATGTGTCCTACATTATGACATATGTAATAAACCACCTTATGAATACCATTTGATTAATGTGAATTGTGACTCCTTCCATAGTTCCATGAGTACTCATTCTTAGAGGGTGTTATACATTATCTTGCTCTATAACCAAAGTGACTACATATAAAATAGTAACCATTGAAATAATTAGCATACCTTATAGCATTAGGATATTTGATAGGTCTTTTCATGTTGACCTTTTTTTCTTCAATAGTCTTCTCCTTGACTATAGGTGCCTTCATTTGGTCTTATTTGAAACCAGGGCCTATCTTATCACTTGAAGTATTTTGACCACTCAATATATCATCTAAAACATCAATGCTCTTTTAAAACTTCACAAAGCTCTTCACATTGATAGATGCTTGATCCAACTTAGCTTTTAGGGATTCTATTTTAGTTTCATACCTGATGCATTCTTCCTCTTTAGCCTTTAGGTTTACATGAACTATCTATATATGTGTCTCAACTTGATTAATGATATCTTCATAATCCTTGGAGTTATTACTCAATCTCTCTTCAAACAATTCAATCTTTTCTTCATATTCCTTAACTAGTGATCTTAATTTGTGATTCTTTCTTCTTTAAAACTTCAACTCTTCTAAGGCACTTACCAATTCTACCTCAAGATTCACTTCTACTTCTTCATCTGATTCTGAATCAGTCATAAGGCCTTTCCCATTTGAACAACCCTCATTGTCTGATTCTATGGACATGAATAATATTTCTTTATTGTCATGTTCATGTTTAATACTACCACCATCACTATCAGATTCACTTGATTCACTTACATCAGAAGAGTTATCTTCTTTAGTGTATAAACTTCTCTTGTTTTTGATACCTTCATACTTCCTAAAGTCCTTTTCATTTTTGTTAGGCTTATAGGTCTTCTTATCATCTCCATGATGTTCATCATGTTCTTAATCATGCTCAGATTTATCCTTGTTAGGACACTTGGATGCAAAGTGACCAATATTTCCACAGTTGAAACATTTGGAGGGAAACTTACCTTTGTACTTACCATATCCAAACCTCAAATTCATTGTAAACATGGATATTAGTTTATCATCATCCATATTTGATCATTCCTCATCCTTTACCTTCTTGGATATTGACTTCTTATCAACTTTAAAGGCTACTTCTTTCTTAAGAGGTCTTCTTTCATTAGTTTTCATCTCATAGGTAGTCAAAATGCTATGAAGACTATTCATCTCTACCTTGTCCAAATCTTGAATCTCTTCTACTAGAGACACCTTAGAGTCAAACTTAGGAGTTAGTGATCTCAACAATTTTTGAATAGTAGTAGATTATTTCACTTCTTCTTTTTCTCTGATGACATTGACAACTTCATCAAGCCTTAATAGGTAAAATGTAATGATTTATGTATACACATAATGTTTTCAACGTTTATCAAATACTAATGCTTTACATCTTGTAGGAACCCATCGAGACCCAATCTATCTAAGTTCATACCTTAATGAGTGCACTAGGAAAGGGTTGGGTAGACCATTGGTGCTTCATAGGATTGTTGTCTTTTATTACTACATTATTACCAATCCAACTAGCTCCTAAAACCATTCTCTAAGCTATTATTCATCCCTTGCACACTCCTCTAGTATTTTTCCTCTTTCCATCTCTCTTTTCCTCACCTTATGTCCCTTTTGACATTCAAATGTATAGGGTTGACTAGGTTGACCCTATATAGTATCAGGGTATTTTTAACTTAGGAGATATTTGGCTTTTGGCCGACCTAGCTCAGGACATAATGAATAATTGACTAAAATTGTATTGACTAAAATTTATAGAAAAAAACAAGATTATGAAGAACCTCTCACAGAGATAGAATATCTCCTTCATAATTCATAAATGATTTCACTTAATTGTTGATCCAAATCTATCAAAATTTTTGCACACATACCATGCTACACCTGCACCTACAAAATACTATATCAAAAGTTGTTATACCACACCCTATCAATAAAACATCTACACTTTTTATTGTCTCTCAAAAGCCACACAACGCCTATATAATAACAACAAATGAATACAAATAATCCCAAGAGGAAAAAATCACCATGCTTATCCAAGATAAGCATTATCCATAAGGAAATACCTATCCTTCACCTAGACATATTTATCCATAAGCCCACCTAAGGAGGAACATGCCATACTCATCTCTCCTCCACAAAAGGCTCTTAAATTTTTTGAGGAGATGAAAACTAACTCCATAAAACATGGAATTCAATCCCACTTCCACAAAACATGGATGTTAACATGAAAAATAAATATCTAACAACTCACTCCACAAAATAAGGAAGACATAGAAATTAGAAATATCTAAGAATATTCCACTCGCATGGAAGCAAGGTTCCATAAAAGGTGGAGTGGGGAAAAAATATAATCCCCACATTTGTGGAGATATCTAAGCCCCCAAAGTGTACCACCATGGTCATGTAATATCCCTAAAGGGATCCATACTCAACAATCTCCCACTTGGAGACTGTTTCGCCTAAATAGAATCTATCACTATTCCATGACCACTAAGGCTGATAAAAATTGGACATAGTCTCAATTTGTCCAATGTGACCACCTTGGTCATCATATCCATAGGATTTTAGCTAGTATGAATCTTCTATATCTTTGCCAAGTTCTCCTCCAAAGCTATCCTGATGAAGTGAGAATTTAATTGAATATGTTTCATCCTTGAGTGGAAAATAGAGTTTTTTTCCAAATGAATGGCACTTTGACTATCATTGTGTAGTCTCCCAACTTCCTACTCATGACCTAAATCTCAAAATAAATACTATAACCAAATCATCTCCATGTTAACCTCTATGGTAGAAACATACTCTATCTCTGTGATTGACAAAGCCACAACCTTATGTATCCTAAAAATATAACTAGCCATTATATCTTCAATAGCAAATATATAACTTGTCATAATTCTCTTACTATCAATATCCCTTACCATATCCAAATCCATATAACCATGCAAAGTGGTATTTGATCCACCATAACATAATACAATATCCATGGTTCCTCTCAAATATCAAATAATCCATTTCACTACTTGCCAATGTTGATAACTTGGATCACTCATATACATGCTCACAACTCTCACTACATGGGCAATATTCATCCTAGTATAAACCATGGCATACATCAAGATGCCAATTACTGATGAGTAAGGTACCTTAAATATCTTAAGCTTTTCAACCTCTATCTTGGGACACTGCTCCTTTGATAATCTAAAGTGGCCTTCCAAAGTAGTAACAATAGATTTAGCATCCAACATGCTAAACCTTTCCAAGACTTTCTTCACATACTCTGATTGGGGTAAAATCAGCTTCATTTCTTTTTTGTCATGAAAAATCCTCATACGAAATATTTGCTTTACTACACCCAAATCCTTCATAGAAAAGGTATCACTGAGTTTTTTCTTGAGTATATGAATATGTTGTATGTTATTTCTTGTAATTAACATGTCATCCACATACTATCATAATATAATAAAGGAATCATCATCAAAATGATTGATGTACATACAATGGTTATAATTACACCTTTGATAACCTTGTTCCAACATAAAACAATAAAATTTATTATAGCATTGATGTGAAGCTTGTTTTAAGCCATACAAGCTCTTTTTTATTTTTCAAAAATAGTTCTCCTTCCCTTTGACCTCATATCCATATGGTTGCTTCATATACAAATCTTCATCCAAATCACTATGAAGAAAAATAGTTTTCACATCTAACTATTCTAAGTGTAAATTCTTAACTAAAAATAAACTAAGAATAGTCCTAATAAAAGTCATTTTTACAATAGGAGAAAAAATCTCATCAAAATCAATACCTAATTTTTGTGTAAACCCCTTGACCACCATCCTAGCCTTATACCTTTTTTTCCCTTCATTATCTTCTTTTATTCTAAATATCCACATATTTGGCAATGCACGCTTGCCCTTGGGTAGCTTAAACAAATCCCATTTTTGGTTCTCCATGAGATATCTATGTTCCTTATCCATGGCTTGCTCTTACTTCTTCCTAGCATCTACCTGCATTGCTTCCTCATAACACTCTAGTTCTTTATTATCAATGAGTAATAAATAATTCAAAGGAGAAAAATGTTTAGGTACTCTTCTTACCATAGGATTTTAGGGTCCTTATGTAGAAGGTTCCTGAACTGAATCATTGGATATTTTTCCATCCACAATGTCATCCAATACTATATACTCTTTTTGTTCCTATTCCTGTTCTTGAAACTGATTCTTATACATGACTTTTCATTAAAGACTACATCTTTAGACTGAAATATTTTCTTGTCTTTAATGCTAAATATATGGAAACTAAAGTCATCCTCATCATAACCAATAAATGTGCGTTTTTCTTATTTTCCCTCTAGTTTGATCATATCCTCTTTCTTAATAAGATTAAAAGCCTCACATCCAAATACTTTAAGAAAATAATAATCAACATCCTTACTAGACCAAACTTTTTCAAGAATGCCTCCATCCAAAGGCATAGAAGGTCCTCTATTAATCATATAAACTACCATGATAACTACTTCCCAAAACTATAAAGGTAGCCCTACATGTAACCTCATGCTCTTAGCATGTTCTATTAATTTTTTGTTCATCCTTTCAGATACGCCATTCTGATATGGAGTTCCTAAAATCATCCTTTGCCTATAGATTCCATTTTTAGAACAATAATCAAAGAAATCATTACTACAATACTCACCTCCATTATCTAATTCGAGATATTTTAATTTGAGACTTGTTTCATTCTTAACCAAGGCCTTCCACTTCTTAAAAGTGTCAAATACATCATATTTTTTTAATGCAATAAACCCAAAATTTTCTAGTTGCATCATCAATAAAAGTGACATAATAATTGGAACCACTAATAAAATATACCTAAGCTAGTCTTCATACATCTGAATGTACCATATCTAACTGATGCTCTTTCTTTGTGGGTCCAACCTTCAGGAACTTAACCCACTTTTGTTTCTTATAAACACAATCCTCATAGAATTCTAAATCATTATCTTTTAATCTAGGCTACTTGTATTTTAATATCTCCATGCCCTTATGGCTCATATGACTGAGCCTATAGATCCACATAGTTGCATCTCCATCTACAACAACTAAATCAAAAGAATCAAACTACTAGTAAAAATATAAATTACCAACTTTTTTACCTCTTGCAACCATAAGAGCACATTTGGTAACTTTCAAGAATCTATAATAAACATTACTGAACATCCCTCACTTTCTAATTGCCCCACTAAAATTAAATTCAATATCAACATAGGCATATGTTTGACATCCTTAAGTAGCCACATTTTTTCATTCTACATTTTCATTTGAGTATAACCTTTGCCTACTATCTCACATGATTCATCATCACCAAGATAAACATGTCCCAAATTTTCTTGAACATAATCAGTAAAATAATGCCTATGTGGGGTGGCATGAAAATAAGCCCTTGGATTTATTAACCAAGACTCAAAAAAATTATCCAAAGAAATAATTAAGGCATCCTAACATGATTTAATTGATGTCACATTTACCTTATGTGTTTCCTCTTTGTTGGTATTCTTATCCCAAAGTGACCAACAATATTTCTATGAGTGTCCACTCTTCCATATCATCTTGGATTTAGATATAGATTTAGATCTACCCTTTGACTTTCCATGGTTGCCTTTGCTCTTGTCCTTTTGCCTCCCTTTAGTTTCAATAGTCAAAGTATTCCCTAAATATGATTCACTAGTGCTTTTCCTTTGTATTTTTTCACTACGAATCACACCTAAAACATCTTCAAAATTTAAGCTTCCCTTGGCAGGGACTACATTACTCACAACCATAACCAAGTTATCCGAACTACCAAGAAAAGAATATAAAATAAATAAAGATATAAATTCATCATCAAACTTAATTTCAACAGAAGTGATCATACTTACAACCTCATTAAAATCTTTTAAATGACTAGAAATAGAACCATTCTCAGACATTTTCATATTAAACAATCTTTTCATAAGAGAAAATTTATTTAAAGTAGAGGATTTCTCATATAACTTTCCAAGTTTATCCTTGAGATCATTTTTAGTTTTTTGATCTAAAATGTTAAATGCAATAGAATATGTAGATCATAACTGTATGGCTCCTAATGCCTTCTATCATGTAATGACCAATCTGTAACACTCATACTTACAAGTTATTCTCCTTTCCCCTTCAAGGGGAGATGAAGCTCCTTCTGATATAAGTAATCTTCCATTTGAATTTTCCACAAACCAAAATTATTACAATAAAATTTCTCAACTCTTAATCTAATCTCTTCTCCCATAACTCCCACTCAAGCTAATAACCCTTCTTATGATTTACCACTTTATAAAAAATACCACCAAAGCTCTGATACCAGTTGTTAGGAATTAAATAAATTCAAACCAGATTTAATCCACAAAAATCATAATTTAAATGTGTAAAATCAAATTTAATTATGCACTATTACATCATAGAATCAATTCCTCAGATCATAGTAATTGAAAGAATTAATGGAGAAAATAAAACCAATAATAAAGACCATAACATAGATCTACCATGGTTCACCCAATCTGGGATACATCCACCAAGAAAGTTTTCAATAAAATCTATAACAAAAAACAAGATTACAAAGAACCTCTCATAGAGATAAAATATCTCCTCCAAAATTCGCAAATGAATTCACTGAATTGATTATCCAAATATGTCAATAATTATGCACACATGTTATGCTACACCTACAACTGCACCTGCAAAATACTATATCACAAATTGTTCTACCACACCCTATCAATAAAACATTTGTATTTTTTCTTATCTCTCAAAAGACACATCACACCTGAATAATAATAATAATAATAATAATAATAATAATAATAATAATAATAATAATAATAATAATAATAATAATAATAATAATAATAATAATAATAATAATAAATGAAGAAAAACAAGCCTAAGAGGAAAAACATGCCATTCTTATATAAGATAAATATTATCCATAAGGAAAATACCTATCCTCCACCTAGACATGCTTATCCATAAGCCCACCTATGGAACAACATGCCATCCTCATCTATCATCCATAAAAGGCTCTCACAACTTTCAAGGAGATGACAACTAACTCCACAAAACATGGAAGTCAATACGACATCCACAAAACATGGAAGTCAACATGGAAAATAGATATCTAAAAACTCACTCCAAAAAATAAGACATAGAAATTATAAATATCTAATAATATTCCACTCACATGGAATCAAGGATCTATAAAAGGTGGAGTGGGGAAAAAATGTGCTCCTAACATTTGTGGAGCTCTTTAAGCCCCCAAAGTGTATCAACATGGTCATGTGATAGCCCTAAAGGGCTCCACACTCAATAGTTTGGAGGATTTAAACCCTCTTTAACATAGTGTATTGTTGTAAGTGATCCCCTAATTGGGTCTAGTAGATACTCATATTGGTCATGCTCCTACTTAACAAATGAATTTCCAATTAGAAGTGTAGGTATGCTCTATCTTCTTTGAGCTAGGATTAATTTATATACATGATGCATTTATGATTGCATAAATTATGGTGAACTAACCCTTGGAGGATTTATTCACTTATTTCATCTTTTTATCATTATTTTTATCATATATTTTCCATACTGGGTCGATTGCATCGACCCATTTCTAACTTTTGTACGCAAGTTTTCAAGTACAAGCTACTAGATCAACTCAGTCAACCCAATATAGTTTTTTAAACTTTCAGACATCTAGTTTAGACTACTAGGCTGACCTAGTCAACCTTGTAAATTTTTAGGGATCTTGTTCAACATACTAGGTTGACCCAGTTAACCCTATCTATTCTAGGCACTTAGCAATAGGTTTCTACAAAGCTAGATTAACCCAATTGACCTTTTTAGAAGAATTTTCAAGTATTTATCAAGGTTATTTGATTAAAATATCACCTCTTTTCATCTTTAATCCACCAAGTTTCCTTTCTATCTTTCTATCTCTTTCCTTACAATCCTTATTTTAATAGTTTGTAGTCTTTAAAACTACCCTTGTATAGTCAACTAGATCGACCCTATCGACTTAGTTATGTATTATGTGTGTTATATAGATAATTGGATTGAATCTATCAACCTTATTCATTCTCAAACCTTTATTACACATTATATAGTTGATACTATCGACCCTATTCTATATTCTATGCATACACTATCAACTGCATCAACATTGTACCTTGTTTCAAAGTTAGAATTAACCTTTATATGTTAGTAATTAGCTCACACTTTTATTTATTATTACTTGTATGCTTAAAATAGATCATATAGTTTAATTATGTGGTTTTTAATAAATTATTTAGTTTTACTATTTTTTATTTTATGCATACATGACCAAATCATAAAATCTGAACAAGCATTTTAATAATGGTCTACCCAAGGCCTACCTACTTGGATTTCATCACCAAGGGGGAAATTGACTTAGCTTTCTAGCCAAGTATAAACATGTGGTTAATTATACATTATAGATAATAACTTGACACTCTTATCTTTGTTGTATGTGAAGTGATGTGTAGGCCCCAATACCAAGCTTGTACTATTGCCAATATAGATCCTTTTCAGCCCAAACTTCCTAAAACTATCCTTAGAGTTTTTTCTAGTTATTTACTTAAAACCAACTTCCCATCACATTTAAAATCATATTCTAATAATCTAGAAAACATTCAGGTTGACCAACTACTTAGCTTTTAATTTTAAAGTTGATTGCTTGATCTTTGCTCAATTATATTTTGTATTGTAAAACTTGCATTAACCAATGTCGGTGCAAGGTTTTGTGTTGTGTGTCTCAATTGGATCAGCCTCATTAATCTAATTTATTTTTTGTTTCCCTTCAAATATTTATTTTTAAATTACTTGAAAAATTATTCTTATTTCAGTACATGGTCATTTCCATTGACACTATCTGTTGTTAGTTTTTTTATTTTCCTTATATGTTGTGTTAGGTCAACCCAGTTGATCTTGTACACTTTTTTAATCTCTATTTTCTATACTAGATTGACCTAGTCATCCTTGTATTATTTTTAAGCACTATTTACTATGTTAGGTCAACCCAATCAATCCTATACTATTTTTTTCCTTCCCTATTTGCTGATTTAGTTCACTATCTTTTCTTGTTAGCATTTTGTTCATTTCTCTTTAGTCATAATGAAATATCCTATCAAAATCTTCTTAGATATCTTGAATTCATTTATAAATAGTATGGTATGTTCATTTATCCCTCTCTTTTCCTCCCAAGATAACCATCACCCTTGGGTCACTTCTTCCCCTCCTTCATCCATGACTTATAACATGGTGCAAATCATACCTCAATATAAAGTTGATGGGTATGATCCTTTCTATAGTTACCAAGATATTTTTCATATTTAAAAATATTTAAACTAATGTGGGATTAATTGACACAAATTTAATCAATAATACCACTCTTAATCCATCTTATAATAACCCTCCCCCAACACCAATTTTTGATCCTACCAACACCAACCCACTTCCTAATACAACTCAACTTCTTGCCCAAGTTATCTAGCAAATGAACATAATGCAAAATTATAACAATAATCAAATGATGAAACTTCAACAACATTTGATTAATATGGATCATTAACCTCTAACTATCCATCCTCAAGCTAATCATAATTACATTCCTCTACCTCTTAAAGATGCCTCAGATAATGTTATTCCTCAACCCATAATGAATAACAAGATGCTTAAAACCATTAAAAATGAGACTTTATACCCCTTAATTATATCCATTGATATTAGTAACATATCTCCAACTATAAAATATGATGGAACTAAGATCCTATCTCATTTATTAAAGCCTTTGGTAACCTTTATAAAGAGTGGATCCAAATTAATACTTTTACCATAACTAAACTCCTAGTCAAAAACTTCACTAATGATGTACTAAAATGGTATAATAAATTACCCCAACAATATATTTGGCAACTTTAAGATTTGGTTAATCACTTAGTTAAAGAGTTTCAACACAATGATCTTACCAAAGATTGTCTTAGCCACTTCATCAATGCTAAGCAATCTCCCATTGAATCAGCTCATGACTTTATTAAAATATGGAAATCATTAGCCCATAAAGCTAACCATAACATGATTGATGATAACTTATTCAAATTATTTATCATTACCTTGACTCCTTCTCTCCAATATAAGGTTCAAACATTTTCTTTCCAAACACTTAATGAAGATTTTGATCAAGCTAAATGCCAAAACTTTTTCATGAAACAATTTGAACCTAATCCTAAAATATTAAGAGGATATTCTCAAACATCTAATGCTATCACTAGTAATAATCTACAAAACAAACTATAAATTACCAAAACTGATTTCCTTTGCTTCTCACAAACCTCTCTTGACCCTCTAAACCTTTCATCTACCCTAGCAATCCTCTTAAGTGGTATGACCCCAATATACTTTTTTGGTTCCATGTCAAAATTGGTTAGTCCCATGAATATTGTAGAGGGATCACTTAATTTTTTATCTCCTATATGTTTGGTGATTCATTCAATAATGAAGTTATGATTAACCTTCATCGTCAAGAGTACACTACTACTTCTTGAAAATGATAGGTTTCCAAAGATCCTACCTCAAATAACCACAAATTTTTTTCTATAAAAATTAATCAACCAAATACCAAGGATATTTATGTCATTGATGTTGATTATGACCAATATTTCAATAACTCTCAATATGTCAACACTGCCAAGGTTAACTATCATCACAAGCTGGCTCACAAAGATCATGTTGCCAAGCCTAAGAATCCATATTTATAAGAACAAGTTATTAAAGATATAACCACTACTAATCTTTCTTTGTAAGCCCATGAGGAACCATCTCCCATTTTTGATCCTCCAACCACATATGTTTCTTCTAAATATAATTTACCCTTTAAACCTTGTACTGGTTCTTCTATTTCTCATTAGAACTTTCTTTAAGACCTCAACTCTATGCCTTGTAAAATTCCTCTTATGGATTTGTTTCATGCTTCACCCTATAATCATAAGTTCCTTATGCAATAATTCCAAGAGATTGAATATCCATACTCTATTGATGAAGAACCACCTTCTATTGAATCTCAACCTACCAACATCAATACCATAAAAATTATGTGTTCTTCTTCCAAGCCTTCCATTAAATTTCTTGAAGAAGACATGATTAATGATGAAATTATTTTTTGTTCTAATGATCCACCACTTTTTATTAAAATAGCCATTAATACCACCCTTATTTATAAATTTCTAGTTGATGAAGGATCTGATATTAATGTAACATCTTTGTGTCTTATCCAACAACTTTATTATAACAAGGACCATCTCAAGCAAACCCATCTCACTTACTATGGTTTTGATAAGACAAATCAAAATCTACTTGGTTGCATTTAGCTTACATTAACCATCAGACCTAAGACAATTTAAACTAAGCTTATAGTCCTTGATTTACCATTATCTTATAACATACTCCTTGGTCACCCATGTACTCATAAAATGAGGGCCATTTCTTCTTTCGATAGCCAATGCATTAAATTCTTACATATTAAGAAAAGATATAAGCATGAAGCGAATCCTACCCCATGGAGTATTCAACTTCCTAATCCTAAATCCTACTATTGTATTCCTACAAATCCTAAGATTAATATTGTTCCTTTACCCAATTTCATCAACATCAATCTTGATTTACAATTTTTTCTTTTAGATTTTGATGATGATGAACCTAATGATTTACAACACACTTGAAATACTACCAAGCTACCTCCATACATTTCATATTGGATTCCTCCTTATTTATTACCAAGGGACAGTATTATTCCTTTTATTTATGAGACTACTAATTTTCCCCTCCATGCAATTCCTAGGAGCCTTCTTTACCAGAAGATGCCTTCACTTGTAATAACTTTGGAATGGCTAAATTATTCCAAGATACTCTCATCATTTCTCCTCATACATTCATTAATATCAAAATTTCACCTTCTAAAACTCCCTTGGACTCTCAAGCCTGTACAAATTTTCCAACATATGATGACAATTATATAATAGCCCAAGTTCAATCTAGATACTTGGATGTCTAGCACTCATACAACCTTAGCCCAAATTCATGATTTTAATCAAGATGTTCATATCATTTCTATGAATTGTGCCTTAGATCCTGAGGGTCATGTGCCTGTTACCAACTCTCCTCTTATCAATACTCCTTGGGTGGTAGAGAAAATTATACCTTTTGAACCTTTGGACATTCTTACACCTCATTTACCACCTATTGATCCAATTATTGCATCTTATCCTTCTCCTATCATCAAATCCATCAACACTTCAATTCTTTTTAACCCATCTACTTCTACTACTACTAAGATTACACTTGATGCCAAGGCAATTGATGTTCATCAAATACATTTTGAGTATGATTACCATGGTAATCATATTCTAGATCTTGAAGTAGATTTTAAGTATTATGTTCCTCTTCCAACCTTGCCTAGTCATGATATTCTTGAAATACTTCATGCTCGGGAACCTCAACTTCATCGATAGCATCATAAACTTAGAAATTTTAAAACCCAAACCCCTTGTTTCAAAAAATTTCATTCCTAGCATTGACCATAAAACTAATCCAATTTATGATTTACCTAATGCACAATAACCCTTTCAAGATAGCAATTCCATGCTTATCGAAGAAACCACTTTCATCAAATATCACTTCCAATTGGGAATACATTTGTTAAAAGGGAGAATGACAAATATGGGGATCTACTAGACCTAATTAGGGGATCACTTATAATAATACACTATTATAAGGAGGGTTCCAAATCCTCCAAACTAACACAATCATTCAATAACTCTAAGAGGGTCCTAAGTTTGAATATTTCACTTAATCTAATAACAAGTAATGTAAATATAATCTAGTGCTCATCAAAGATTGTGGGACAAAGTGTGGTTTAGAAATATTCAAG
The DNA here is from genome assembly GCA_037957365.1 of Torreya grandis. Lineage (NCBI taxonomy): Eukaryota > Viridiplantae > Streptophyta > Pinopsida > Cupressales > Taxaceae > Torreya > Torreya grandis. The sequence continues at coordinate 1,571,492 of JARHVA010001651.1, forward strand.
GCATGTATAATATAATATCAATTAATCTAAGTATGAGTAATACCCTAATACATGTAATATGAAGATTAATATTAGTCAAAGCCAATAATTATGCTACTTCTATCTTCTAAAGAGAGGAGAAAAGTTAGTGAATACTTACCTAAATGTGAACCTATCAAGACTCAATCTCTCCCTTGGAAAAATGGGATTTGTAATAGGTTATTTTGGTTTTTAAGGATCACTAAGAAATTCCAAATCATACAATACTTATCCACAAGACTAGATTCTCCAAGTAGAAACCCTAAGATAAGACTCCTCAAGTAGAATGTTGAAAGAGCAAATTGTAAAGAAGCACGAGTGAATAATAACTCTTGATTTAATATTAAAATAATGAAAAAAATATATTGTATTTATAGGTGGATTTAACCCTAAAACCTTCCAAAAATTTTGGTTGATAAGGCTGACCCAGTGTACCCTGTATAATTTCAGTCAATTATTCACTAGGTCCGAAGCTAGGTTGGCCAAAGGCCAAATAGATCCTAAGTGAAAATACCCCAAAATCGTATAGGTTCAACCAATTCAACCTTGTACAATTTAATGTCAAAAGGAACATAAGGTGAGGAATATATGGATGGAAAGAGGAAAAATAATGGAAAAGTTTGCAAGGGAGGAGTAATATCTTAGGGAATGATTTTAGGAGCTAGTTAGATTGGTAATAATGTGGCAATAAGGGATAACAATCTTGTGAATCACCAATGGTATGAACACCCATTTATCAATACACCCCTTGGGGCATTTTCTCAAATATATTGAGTCTCAATGGGTTCATACAAGATGTAAAGCGTCATTATTTGATAAAAGTTAAAAATATTGTGTATATAATTTCATCTTTATGCTTTCAAACTATCTTTGGTGGGTCTATAACTTGGCCATATTCACCTTGGTGTCTCCTTAATATATAGTTTTCAACTTTTTACATATTTTTTTAGATGATTCATATTTAATTACCTTCATAATATTTTCCTCTATTAGGCCAAAAATAATGGAATTCATTGCCTTGGAGTTGTTTTCACTAGCTTTCTTACCTTCTACATTAGTTGGTGGAATAGGAGGGGCACTATAGCCATCCACAACTGATTTATAGATATCATGATCTTGATACATCAAATATATATTCATCTTGACATTATAAAAGGCATAATTGGATCCATTTAATAATGGAGCCTTACTAGTAGAGAAACCACTTTGAGCTTGTTGACTAGCCATCCTTGCTTTAGGACCTCCTTTAGGTTTTAGACTTGATTTAAAGGACATTAATATGATACCAAATATTTTAATAAAAATTAATAATAGGGGGTGTGAATTAGTCATCAAAAAATAATTTAACACTCTTATTTAAGCAATCATAGATCATTTAAATAAGCATATACATATTAGCAAGCATAAACACCAATCCACAAGAGTATGCAACACATGAACATAATATTTATGTGGGAAACCCTAAAAGGTAATAAAACCCAATGATGTTATAAAATTAATATAGTATTATAATACAAACACCAACTTTAGTGAAGCACCCACTTCACATGGAGCACCAACCCCAACTAGCTAAGCACCAACTCAACTAGGCATTAACCAGTACCAACTTGCAAGGAGGAACCAACCCCCTAGATGACTCAACACCAACTCATCCAATTGATAATTTTTATAATTCCTTTTTTCTCATAAAATATATGATGATATTATTTTTTATTTCTTCACATACTTATGTCCCTCTCAAACTGGCCTTTAGCCTACTCTTAACTACCCCTCTTCTTGACTTGATTAGGTCACATGACCTTGATCCTAATATGAAAAACCTATGTTAAATATTTATAATTGATCTTATATAATCATATTATGGTATATAATACCTTATTTTTCTTACCAAGTTTTATATTATTTGCATACTCTTTTCATATTCACCACTTCTCCCAGTAGGCTAAAATTGCCTAGTATTTATACAAGTCACTGATCATATCCTTCTTAGTCAGCCAAACATTAATATATTATTATTTTATATATGTAATAAACCTTAATATATCTCATATACATGGATAAAATTTTATTTTATTCCCTTTATGTGTGACCTATTTCAATTAGGCCTGATCTCTCCTTTAGGTCTCATGGAGACCTAATTCCATTAGGCCTACTTAGCACACGTTACCCTTTGATATTATTGGGGAATATTTAAATAAATAAAATGGTGGTAACACATAATATTACACTATAATATACTCATTATAATATTATTTTTTATTAATAACACTTTTTATCTCATACCACTACTTGGAGCACATCATTAGTATTATTCATATAAGGCCTATGCATACCCAGAAAGTATGTCTTAAATAATTGAAGCATAAACACAAATTTATAAAAAAAAATGGTAAAAAATAATATATTATTAAAAATAATTACCTTAGGTTCATTAAAAATTTCATAATATGATTCAACTCAGGGTATACATGCTCAAACTCTTCTCTGCAAGAAGCTCACTTAGAACTGCCAACTAGTCTCAAAACATAGTCATGGAAACATGAAATTATGACATATGACAGAAATAATAAAGGAATTATAATTCATAAATTTTTTATTATAACCTAATAATATAAAATTTAAACAAAAATATCATAATCATTAATGGAAAATATTGGTCTTCTAGACCAATTTGTTGACCTTCTCTCACAGTCCTTACTCAGCCAGACAAGCCATTTTGGCTTCAATGTTTTTACCTATTAAACTAAATTAAAAGATTATGAAAAGAATTTATAGATAAATAAATTCCCAAAAAATATCATTATGTGCATTAGATATATCAAATCATGGCATAGAGTTTTAAACCCATTATTGCAACCTGCTTACCTAAAACTGTCAATTTGCCTTAAAGACCAGTCATGGTGGTAATGACCTTAAAAACTTGTGTATAAAATTTAAGAGACTTAAAATTAATGTTTATTATATTATAATATAAATATAATATTATTAAATAGATATATAACTTAGTCATATGTAAATATTGGTCTTGCATACCAATCTCACACCTTCACTATCTTATCTAGACTAGACAGGTCAACTTATGAGCAACATTTTCATCATACCTAATGACATAAAAAACTTATATCTAACATGAAAATGTATTATATGTCTTTAAAAACATATTAATTCACATGTATTTATCTTTAATCCATGATAACATATCCCTAATCATCTTATCACTTCTACCTAGTTTTCTCATTGTTTGCACCATTAGGTCAATTAGTGACTGGTAAACTTGTATGACCAGTTTAGAAAAATTGAGGGATATAAAATGATAAAAAATATATTTAACATATAATAAAAGTATAAATATTCAACCTTCATTCATTTATCAACCTTGACTCAGTTAACTCTGCATGTTATAACAAATCTTTGAGAAATAAGGCCTTTCTTATAGGGTCTACTCACTCTCCTAAAAAATCACACCCAGATATGCCTGAGAGAATTTAATTCATGATATATTAGCTAAAATATACAAACCAATCCATTTTTAGTACTTTAGAATAATTTATTTCACATCGAGTCACTATTAGGGTTCTTTGAGGGTTTAAACCATCTTACAATCTTAATGAACATTCATAAATCTTAACTCCTTATTTTAGAAACCAATGCTTGGAAATTTGATATATCACCCTTACCCATCTACCATGAATATATTATTTCCTCATGTATATGCTACATGTGCCAATGAACACTTGAAAAATCCTTCTTGGGTAGACAACTCTTCATCATGTGCACTTGAGAGACCTTAAGACACTTTTTCTTGCTTTAACCTTCAATTTTTAACATGAGACTTTATGCACATACTTAAAAAACTTGACTCAATTTTTTTAATCCTCACATACTCACACTTTCCTTGTAAATTGATTTAAATACCCCATCTGTCCAGCATCTCTCTCTTTGTTCTTTAAGCCTTTAACCTACAAGTCCTAATAAGTCTTGAAGATAACCTTATAACCACTATCCAAGATCTCAAAAACTCATTTAAAAACTAAAAAAATGTCTCTCATGCTAAAACACTATTAATAATTCTTCATATTTCTTATCAATAACTCATGTTTCTTCATTATGCCAAGAGAGGTATAGAGGTGGTCTAGTTGCATATTAGGTCTGTAGGTCTTATGAATGTATGCTTACTCTAAGAATCACTTGAGTGATAAAAAACCTCATAAGCATGCTCAAACAACCTCATATATCCTCTTAGACTATGTGAATTCATCTCATCATGCCACCAAGGTCATACCTTCTCACAATATTTATTCATGTATTGACCAATGTCATGACTAGACTTCTCAAGCACTTGAAGCTTTACAACTAACCTTGAAACACTCCTTGATGCTTATACACCTTGATCACATGAATTTCGTGATCATTGGAAAATATCATACCTATAAACATACTACATCATGCTCACCATGCACATGCTCACAATATGACTATGCTTCTCAATACACATTGTATTCAAAGACTAGTACTTCAAACATGCTTACCTTAACATAAAATTTGACATCAACCTCATAAAAATCATCAGGTTGCCTTCAAATTATCTCTCAACATAGATACATTATTAGATCATTTTAGACTATTACTATGAATAGTAATGTATAAAAGAAGATATCTAAATAGGGAAAATCTTTATATGTACATTAGATATCTTTGGAGTTGCTATATTAATTTGTAGAGTATAGCTAGGCATCTTCAGAGCATGGCTAGGCTTCTTCATAGCATGAATGGATATGTCTTCTGATCTTTTTCAAATTTCTTCAAAGCTACTTAGAATATCTTCAGATCTTGACTAAGGATCTTCCTATATCACTATGTTCTATGTTGAGTCTTCATATCAAGCATACAAGCTCATACCCCACACACCATGTATCTTCACCAAATACATCTAGACATAAATGACAATGTACTTTGACATTAATTTCATAAAATTGACATTAATGGAAAAAATATTCCAGCATCTCATGTATGTATTGGTCAAGATAGAGATAGGGATTAATGATAGAGATATGGCCTATGCTAACATGGATGCAACATATATGTAATATGATAGAATTGAGTATTCACAGATGTATCAACCTATATTAAATGATACATCCAACACCTAATGAATATATGATAACTTTTAATTCTCTTATTTAGTTTCACCTTCAAATATTTACATTTAGGGGAATATATTATATATTAAAACAAAAACAAAGGAAGAGTTTAATTGTGGGTCAAACCTCTCGATCACTTTTTCACCCAAACATTAGTGTATACCTTGAGATCTAATTTTAATAACTAGGATGTGGGAGAGAGAGATATATAAATGAGTCATGATCTTAACCCCATACATTGATATAGAGATAAATAAATTACTACATTAGGATTCTCATTCCATGACCATTCAATTCACTAAAGAATAGAAATAAGCCAAATCAGACATCATATTGACAAAATTTTCATTCTTGTATCAGTGAGCCTCAACATGAATAGGTGTTAATCCAAATAGGTAGGGTATGAAATACATAATACTACCCATGATCTCATAATCATTACCCCAAACACAATATTTATGTTATTTCATAGTTTCCCTATTGATCGATGCATCGTACGTTATGGTTCTCATTTTAATGATGTTCTCATTCACTCATTGATGATTTAATCACTAAACCATTATGTCAATACACTTCTTTGACCCTCATTTCCAATATAATTTATCTTTATGTCTTTTTAGGTAGGTTAAATAATTCCAATTTTATAAATAACATGAATTTTAGTCTATCAATGATTTATCCCTCCTATATATACCTACTCATTGAACTAAAAAATTGGATCTAGATCTCTCAATTTGACTACGAAATGACATCATAAATGGACTAATTATTTGACCATTTGAAAATAAATTTCACTTCCTATATATATATATATATAATAATAATAATATATAATATAATGTGTCTTTTACTAGAATATTATTCTCATATTCTTTTTTTGGTCTAGGTTGTAATGTTAACACCATTTTAGTGGTGATATTCCCATCTCATAACAATACTATTCTAGGTGGTGCCATTCCCATCTCATAATCATGTTATTCGTGGTGTGTTAGAAGATGGATTTAGGTTAAATTTTTAAATAATTTGTGGGATTTTCAATCAATGGTTTGATTGATACACATAAATTATTACATGTATCATGCAACTAGTAACATACTTATATTCATGATACGGTCTTGTAGCTCTCATGAGAGCTGATCACACTAAATCATTGAAAAAAAAGGATAGAAGTGTAATATATCTATTATCTATGTAATATGAAAATTATATAATAAATCCATTATTGGGGGATTGTGAGATAGTATTTTTTATTATAAATCCCATAGTTCACTATAAGGGTCGATTGAGTAGAGCACTCCTTCAATGACTATAGGTTGGGTCAGGCCATTATGTGCCACACACTTCCCATAGATAGATAGATAAGTTGATATGGGGTTAAAATTTTACAAGTCACCCTTATATCTATATTTTAGAGAGATAGATATAAATTTAATGTGCTTGATCGATCACTCAACTATTTATGAAGAACAAGATAGCATTTACATGCTCATAGTATATAAATAGTATTTTAGTTATATAGATTAAATTTTATTTTCTTCAATCTCTCAGTATAGGACTATCAACTTATTCAACCCCTATGACTTGGTCATAATCTTGAAATGTAATGTTTCAATCTGATAGGGGATCCTATGTGGATATTCTTAACCATATGATCCTATGTGGATATTCTTAACCATATGATCCTATGTGGATATGAATCTAGTCATTTAAACATTATTTCTTCTTCATTGATTGATCCATAATAATCAATCCAATGTTTACTATGTAAATAACATGATCGACTCAAAATTATCTTATTTATTCCATGGAAATCATATTAAAATATACTTAGAGTAATACATCATGACCCTACCTAATATACTTGAAATAAATTGGGCTAATCACTTTGGTACACTCTATTTGGAATACAAGGAATTAAATCACCATTGAAGATTCATCAAATAAATATGTCATTCACTCCAAAATAACTGTATAAAAAATGGGAAAATCCATGCATGTATCTATTATAATCTCATACATGCATGATATAACTACTTTATTTTAGAATCACATAGAATAGAGTCATTTTGTATCATTCCAAACTTGGATAGGACACTACCACAACCACTATGACTACCACTACTATTTGGGTTGGAGGAGAGTGATTTAGAACAAATTTTCCTAAGATCATACCATAATTTCTCATATTTATATCTCTCTCTCCCTAAACCATATGGAGAGATGGATTTAATAACATAAATTCCTTAAGTTAGTGCTTAAATGCACATGCACATGGAGACACACAGATAAGCATTTGATTGTTCTCTATGGCTAATACTAAATAGGTATATTATTAATCAATGTATTTAGTATTAAACCATTGAGTGATCTCATTGGTAATCAATATTAGCTTAGTACCTCTTGTCTTCCTCTAGTGCTTATTACAAAACATTAGAAGTAAAAAATATCATCATTTCATTAGGCCTTTCCAAAATCCTACGTCATTCCACTACCATGCATTGATATCTCAGATCTTAAGGCTATATTAAGTATATCATATGCCTTTCCTAGGATATCAAGTTCTCAAACTCAACTCAAATCCAATGCATTTCCACTATCAATCAAGTAAATAATATACTTGTATAAAATTAAATTTAAAATTTCCTCCATCTAGAAACACTTTGGTATATCCTCAAAAGTGTAATTCAATGATTGGACACTTTGTTCTTATATGATGTGGTCCTTAGAGATCCACCATCATTCCTTTATCATTCCTCATCATCCCTAATCACTCCCTCATCATCCTTAATCACTAGTTCATTTTCCTTCATCGATCCTCATCATCCTTAGTCACATCTTCATGGGTCCTCATAATCCATCATCATCCCTAATCACTCCATCATCAAACCTCATTGTCCCTCATCATCTCTAATCACTCCCTCATTAGTCCTCATCATCCATAATCACTCCCTCATCAACCCTCATCATACCTTATTTTCCATAGTCAATGTAAGAACATATAGGGTATCCACCTAAGGATAACCTCTACTTATAATAAGTTTAGATATTCACTCAGACCAAGACACAAATTCAAACAAAACATGAAAATAAAAATAATACTTAAAAAATTTATATTTTCATTAATTAAATAATTAAAATGGTTAGATTATCTATAGTACATCACACTACCCTAAATGCTTATTTTTTCCATCAAAAACATGAACAATAGAATTAACTATATTATGCTATAATCTACTCTCCTTGATTTCCATAATAATTATTATATCTACAATCCATTGAGGGGGGATGAATTAGTGGTGGAAAATAATCCAATCCAATTTCTAAATCCTTCAATTACTTAAGCAATCAACATTGTCATTCATGAAGTTTACAAATCATTTATAGCAGTGAAAAAGAAGGATAAAGTAAGATCATATACACAATGGAAGATATACATGGGAAACCCTCTTGGGAAATAAAAATCACTCTCAAGCCTACAAACACATAGACTACTATACTATAAGATGATAAAAAACATGAGACTGATCAATTCCTTTTGATCAGGAACCTTGGTCAAATTTTTTAGACTTAAGGCTTTTATTGAAACAACTATTCCACAAGGATCAGCTACCCCTAAGATGATCAAGTCCTTCTGACCACATGTTCGGTCAAGTCTTTATAACATGTAACCTTGGTCAATCCCTTTTAACCAAAGTTATTTAATTAAACCCTATTACATAAGGAACACCTACTCCTAAGGATGATCAAGTCCTTTTAATATTCCTTTGATAATAACACTTCCACCTTTGAACTGATGTGTTCTACACTTGATGATGGATCTATGAAATTATAACACCAACATAAACTCCCTCTATATCTCATACATGCCTCTCACATAGGCATGCCACAATCTCTCTCCTTATTCACTCAAGTTATCCTCATATGTACACTCAGACATTTTTGCACATATCCAAACTTCAAGAGCACTATTATGTCATTAGAAACATGACCTACAAATAATACACATAATCCTCAACAAGATATACCATTCAAGCCATCCTCTATTCACACCAACTCTCTTCTCTTATTTTATTTAATGAATACTCTTCTCACTCAAATCTCATCCAAGTCTCTACAATACTAGAAACCATCTCTTTTGGTTTCACTATATATAGATCAAACATGAATATCAACTTTTTGGTCAGCTATTATTCTTTCCATAACCATTAAATATTATCTTATATCAATAAACATATCAAAACAATCTTCATAGGTTGGCCATATCACCTATGGCTCACCCATAAGTAGCTACACCTTTCAATATGGCCCTTGTAGCTCTTATAGGTCTCATGGAGATCTATTCACACATTTAACACTTCATCAATTAAAATAAGAGCATAGGATCACTTTAAAATACATGGTTCCACTCATTATGTCCCCTTTGACATCCTCAAATAATTAAATTCATATTTTCTCAACTTTGTATATGCTTAAACAACTCAAACACTGACCTGGTATACAGGAATATTATGAATAACAATACAGTCAACTTCTTAACCTTTGTTCATATCGCATATCTATTGTTCAAACCTCAAAAATATACACATAGAATCCTCATGGAGATTACAATACTCCAAAATAGCTAAGTCTTCATCAGACATCGAAACAACATCAACACAAGTTAAAACATCCTTCTCAGGTCACTTGTAGAACATAGTCTACTTTAGAGCACCATAACTTTAACTATACAAATAATTAGACAATATAGATATATTAAATGGATGCACATTGGATTCCTATTTATCTTTGAATTTTACCCCATTAAAAAATTCATCCTAGTTGTACCATTATGGATGAAATATAGAGCATTGGTATTTCCCTTTGTTAAAATCAAATATTCAAATGCCAATGGTCATAGTTAAAGCTCGACCACTTGCCTTCATCTCATTCTCTCACTCAGCTTAGCCAAACACACTCTATCTATCTTCTAATAATATTATTTAACTTTAAATTTCTTAACCAATGAACATATTGACCAATTTGACTTAATACATGTTGTTAGATAAAACTATATGAATGCCCACTTGCCATTAGATATTTATCCTTTACCTTTTCTCAGTGGTTAAACATCATGCACTTCCTGTCACCTTTATGCTTCCTAATATCTTGGATAAAATGTGTTCCATCAATATTTTTGAGAGATGATTGACCTTTACATTTTACAACATTGACTAAGTATGGGGACCCTTTTAATATGCATGGAAACCTAACATTGCATATATATATATTTTGCCTCTATCAATATCATGACCTCATATTTGCACCATATGAACACCTTCCATAGGATAATCCAACCATGTGACAAATTACTCTTGAAAATTTCACACTATGATTTATAATTCCATTAATCTACTCACTCATATTTTCTTGCCATATGTAAATTTGGCCAAGTATGAGAAAACATAGTCAAACTTCTTGGGAGCCCAACTTTGCACATGCATATATTTTGGTGTTCTTCATCAAATGATATAAAATTTAACACATAGAAACTATAAACTGAAATGAAAAATCCCACATGATCATTTTTTCTTGACACTTCTATGTGTGTGAATGTTGACCTCATCACCATGCTTACTCAGCTCTGCTTGAACCCTTTTGCAAATTTGGCTAAGTATGGAAACTTAGTAAATTGTGTTTGAGAAGTCAACTTTACACCCAAATATATTTTTTTGTGCTTCATTTCATGACCTTAATTCTAGTGAATAAAAACTAGGTACTAATTTGATCACAACCATATGACCAACTCCCCTTGACTCATCCACATGTGGTAATTATGATGTCATCAAACTACCTACTCATATTTTCTACCACTAGACCCAAAATGTCTAGATGAAAACACTGATCAATTAGAAAGATTCCAATATTAAAAACCATCACTAAAATCATATAAAAAGTCTTATGTTACCTCTTTCAAAACCTCAAATCACCATACTTATCCCTAAACATTCCTAACCATGCCAAAAATGAATATAAACCAAGCCTACTTCAAGCATACTAAAACAAGAACATTGCACACTTTGTCATTATCACTTAGGCTATCAAGTTACTTCATCCACTCACTAGTAAATCTCCATTAAATCATTTAAAACTTTCCAACAATCTCCCCCTTTGTCATTGATGTCAACACGCATCACATAACTTGCCTTCCTTCTCTCTCTTCAAGTACTCTCACCATAGGAACTTTCTCCCCCTTTGACACAATATAAAGGGGGAACCAACTAATAATAATCACATAAAAATACTACCATTAGGATTAGAACATATTAAAAATATATTACAGATTCCACCTTACCTTGATCCTACATCTTGTTTTGACACCTTCTTCTTGTAATAAGCCAACACTCTTCTTCAACCAAGCACTGCAACCAATGAATATAGAACATAAAAAATAATTTAAATATTAAGGTAACTTACCAATATCTATCTAAGAGGGAATCCCCAAAATATATCTAATCCATTTCACCTTTTTTAGTATCTTCAAATTTCCACATTCCATGAATACCCACCATACATGCTTACTAGCCTTCTCTCTCAAAACACTTCCATGACCACCAATAAAACTTCATACCACTCACAAATAAGGAAACATGTTATAAACCAACTTGATTACTCTCCTTGAAACACTAATGATTTTATCTTTTTGAAAAACTTAAAAAAATCACTCTTCTTCTCACTAGGCTTGTCTAGTCTCCTTATAGCTCTACCTAGAACTTGCATAGCCCATAACTTTCAGTAGACACAAATTCTATACCTAAAAATTCATATCTAGAGTAATCTCATATTCCCCCTCAATTACACCAATTTGAAACAACAATCTCATCCTCTGCTATAAACTTCCTTCACAAACTTACTAGCCAATTAGGTCTTCATCTTGACAAAAAATTAAATATCTTAAAAACCATAAACCTTCCAAACTCTATGAAGCTTGATTTAACAACCCATTTGTCCCATTCAACATATAAATAAGCCTCATACCTAAACTCATTAGGAAAACCACATTTATAGCATAGTCCAAAACCCTAGAGTCTCAAAACAAACAAGGTCAATAAACATCCTTCTGGTCAATGCCCATCTCCAAAACTTATTGCACACTTGGAATCAACTATCACACAATTTTTTACCAAGATTTGAACTTCCACACCTTTGGGAAACTTGACTTCTTATACCATGGCTTTTGATTTGCAACAAGATAAACAAACTCAAGAGCACATAGAAACCTCAAAAGGGACAAATAGGATCATAAATACATAGAACCACCTAAAAACACCCATTCTAACCCTATATTATAGCTCCATAAAACTATGGATCAAGCACATGAAATTTTTGCTCCCCATTAACCAATGACCATCTAATGACCAACACAAGTCTTGGTAACATAATATCAACCATTCTATACCATAATAGCATTGACCTAAAAGAACAAACAAAAACCCACATACATCTATACTGATTGGCATTATGATCTAGAGAACACACACTTGATTCTCTACTAAAAAGAGTCTCTTAAGAAGCATAGACAAAGACACCCTACTTCATAATGTCCTACCATGGTGTGAAACCTGGAGTTTCTCACGACTCCTCATATTCTTTCTCCTCTTTGGTCATATGATACTTATAATTCTTCTTCTTATTCTTCTTAGGCTTAAGAGAAACAACTTCCTCATCCATTACAACATTCTCCTCTATGATTGGATTGACAATACATGGAGATAAAATAGATTCATGACATACCTTTTCATCTATATAATCTTCCTTTAAACTTGGAACCTCATCACATTAAACTTTTTCAACAATAGTAGGATGTTCACTTGGATCCATACATACCTCAGAACTAGATTTAATTAGCACCTTGGTCTTTTCTTGAGCTGGGTCTCTTTATTCACAACATGAGTAGGCAATGAGAACCCTTGGCATTCTTCACCTTCTATAGCATTCTCCATCATAGCAAACATAATACTTAGACTTGTAGACTCATCATAAATCCTACTTACCACCTTTGGTCTCCATGAGTTAACTTGTCTTATTTCATTTAATCTAGGAGCCTGATTAAATCTATTTTGTCTTATAGGTCTTTGCTTGAAAAACATATCAATGTGACCTCTTTGTTCATAGTTGTATCAAATAATACTCCTTGATGGAAATTTAGCTTGTCTTACCATTTTAGGACAAAAACTATCAATGTGTCCAATGTCATGATAATTAAAACAAACTCTTCTTTTTGAGTAAGACTTACCTTGCCTTTCCTTATTTGGACAATGTTTAGAAAAGTGGCCCTCATTAAGATAGTTGAATCACTTAACTTTGCTCACACCATTTGACTCATAAACCCCATCATATTTCTAATAAAATTCATTCTTAATAGGTCTTTTATATTTTCTAGACCTATGACCAAATTGGTTACAAGTATAACAATAACCATTGAAATTTGCGTACCTCATGGCATTTGGTTATTTGATCTAATTTATCTTCAATCTACCGTAACTTCATTCCTTGTCTGACGATTTGTCTTTAAAGTCTTATCGACCTTGATCTTAATGATCTTCATATCAACTTAAGAAGTAAATTTGGGCTCTTCATTAAAACCCAGTCAAAATTTGTCACTAGCTAACTTTTGATTTTTTAGGAGATCATCCAGATCATTAAAACTTTTATCAAACTTAACAAATGATTTCACCTTGATTTCAGACTTCTCTAACTCTTCTTTCAAAGACACAATCTCATAAGCATACCTTAAACATTCTTCTTCTTTATCTCTTAGACTTGAAGACATAGATTCCAACTTAGAATTAAGAAAAACGACAATACCTTTATGCTCTCTATATATTTTAGCCAATCTTTCCTCAAAGATATTGAATTGCTCTACATAATCCTTGAGTTTAGATTTTATCTTCTTATTGACCTAATTCACTATCTCCAGTTCTTCAAGAGCATTCATCAACTCTATATCATAGTCTACCTCATCTCTATCATCATCTAAATCATTCCAAGTAGACTCCATTTGATGTGAGCAACTTCCTTCATCAACCATGAATATGGATTCATCTTTAGTAGGACTATCATCTTCATTATCATACTCTAAGTTACTTGCTTCACTCTCATCTGATGAGTTGCAATCCTCTTTGGGTTAGATACTCTTATTGTCCTTGAAGTACTTCTTTTTGTTGTCATACTTTTTGAATCCTTTCTTTTTCTTATAATACCTATATGTATTCTTGTTTTCATCTTGTTCTTCATAAATCTCTTCATCATCATTATTATTATACTTATGAGGGAACTTATTAGAAAAAATCCCTACCTTGCCACAATTGAAGCATTTTAAGGGTAACTTGCCCTTATACTTGTCTAAACCTATTTTCAATTTTCTTGTAAACAAAGCAATTAGTTCATCCTCATAAATATCAAAAATATCATCCTTCTTGGGTTTCTTATCTTAGAACTTCTTCTTTAGCTTCATCTCTATTTTGAATGTTGTTTCCTTCTTTTGTGGTATATCATATTTTAATCTCATCTTGTATGCATTAAGGGTGCCATGTAATTGATCCATCTTTAACTAAGTAAGATCATGAATTTATTCTATAGAAAATACTTTTGGATCAAACTTGAGGGATATAGACCTTAATACCTTTTAAACTATATTAGCCTCTTTAAGGTTCTCTCTAAGACTTCTGATGGTGTTCATAATCTCATCAAATCTCTATAGAAAGGATGCCATAGAATCTTCTTCTATCATCTTGAGTCTCTCTAATTATCTTTGGTGAGTTTTTAACTTTTCCAACTTAACCTTTGAATATATTTTAAAAATAGTCTTCAATTTATCCCATATTTCCTTGTAAAATGTGTAATGGATTACTTTGGTGAACTCAGTCTCTGTAAGACCACAAGTGATGGCATTCATTTCCTTAGAATTATTCTCAAATAGTTTCTTATTTGCAACACTAGGTGGAGGAATAACAAGAGCAACATAACCATAAAAAATAGATTGCCATACATCAAACCCTAGGGAAATAATGTATGTCCTCATTCTATCACTCCAAAAATAATAACTGGATCTATTGAACATCAGTCTTTGCTTAATATAAAATCCAGCTTGCACATTTTGACTAGCCATTTTACCTTGGATCACCTTTAATCTATCAAGCCTTTACCAAAGGACCTAATATGATACTAATTATTAGAGGTACAATCCATTAAGGGGGGGTTGAATCAATGGTGGAAAATAATCTAATTCAATTTACAAACCCTTCATATACTTAAGTAATCAACATATACATTCATGAAGCATACAGATCATTCATATTAGTGAAAAATAAGGATAAATAAATATCATATACAAAACACAAGATCTACGTGGGAAACCCTCTTGGGTAACAAAACTCACTCTCAATCCTGAAACACATGAACTACTATCCTATAAGATGATCACACACATGATACTGATCAAGTCCTTCTGATCAGGAACCTTGGTCAAATTTTTTAGACCTAAGGATTTTTGTGAAATAGTTGTTCCACAAGGTGAATCTAGACCTAATATGATCAAGTCCTTCTGACCACCTATTCAGTCAAGTATTTATGACCTAGAACCTAGGTCAAGTCCTTATGACCAAAGGTATTTAGTGAACCCATGTTTCACAAGGATAACCTTCTCCTAAAGATGATCAAGTCCTTATCCTCCTTTGATAAGAACACTTACACCTTTGCACTGATGTCTTCTACACCTAATGATGGATCTTTAAAATTATAAACCCTACACAAACTTCCTCTATATATCATACAAGCCTCTCACATAGGTATGAAGTACACTCAAACCTCTTCACACATCTCCAAACTACAAGAGCACTAGTATATCATCAAAAATATGACCTATAGATCATACACACAGTCCTCAACAAGCTCTACCCTTCAACCCATCCATTGGGAATAATAAATCTCTTCTCTTATTTTCTTCAATGAATACTCTTCTCACTCACACCTCATCCAAGTCTTTACAATACTAGAAATCATCTCATTTGGTTTCACCATATATAGAGAAAACATGAATATCAACTTATTGGTCAGCCAATAAACTTGTCTTAAACCTTAAGGCTTATCTCATATCAATACATGACTCAAAAAAATCTTCATAGGTTAGCCGTAGCACATATGGGTCACCCAAAAGCATCTACACCTTTCAATAAGGCCCTTGTATCTCTTATAGGTCTCATAGAGACTTATTCACCCATGTAGCACTTCATCAAGAAAAAAAAGAACAAAAAAACACTTTTATATACATGGGTCCACTCCTTATGTCCCAGTTGACATCCTCAAATAATCACAGTCTTATTTTCTCAACTTTGCATATGCTCAAACAACTCAAACACTAACCTAGTGCACACAAATTTTATGAACAAACATACAATCAAATTCTTAACCTTTGTTCATATAGAATATTCATTGGTAAAACATTAAAAATCCACAAAAATCATACTAATGGAGTCTAAAATAATCCTAAATAGATAAGTCTTCATTATAAATCAAAACAACATGAACAGAAGCTAAAACATCCTTCTTGGGTCACTTGCAGAACATAGTCAAACACATAGTTGACTTTGGAGCACCATAACTTTGACTATATAAACAATTAAACAACATAACCATATTAAATAAATGATCCTTAGAGTCCTCTTCATATTTTATTTTTACTCCATCAATAAATTTATCTTGGATCAAAATTTATGGATGAAATACAAAGCACTAGTTTTTCCCTTTGTTAAAATCAAATATTCAAATGCCAATGGTCATAGTTAAACCTCAACCACTTGCCTTTATTTCACTCTATTAATAAACATGGATAAACATGCTTCATCAATATTCTAAGAATAATCTCTAACTTTAACATTATTAACCAATGAACATATTGATTGCTTTTACTTGATACACATCATTAGATCAAACTGTATGAATGCTTGCTCGTTGTTAGATCCTTATCCTTTACCTTTGCTCAGTGGTTAAACATCATGAACTTCCTTTAATATCACTAATTATTGACATATTTTATAAAATAAACTCCATCCATATTTTTAAGATATGCTCATTCTTTACCTCTCACAACATTGACTAAGTATGGGCACCTTTCATTATGCATGGAAACCCAACTTTGCACATAAATATCTTTTACCTTGATCAATCTCATGATCTCATATTTGAAACATATGAAAAAATTTCATAGGGGAATCCAAACATGTGAAAAATAATCTAGGAACCTTCATGTGTGTGAGATATACACCATTAATTTGCTCACTCAAAATTTCTTTCCATATGCAAATTTGGCTAAGTATGGAAAAATACAGTCAAACTGCTTGGGAGCCCAACTTTGTAAATGCATATATTTTGATGTGATTCATCGCATGATTTAAAATTTAGTGCATATAAAATAGACACTAAAATTAATAAAACCATATGATCATTTTATCTTGACACTTCTATATGTATAAATTTTGACCTCATTACCATGCTTACTCAGATCTGTTTGAACCATTTTTTAAACTTGGCTAAGTATGGGAACATAGTGAATTTTATTTGAGAAACCAAATTTTCACCCACATATATTTTTTCATGCTTCATTTCACGACCTAAATTATATTTCATAAAAACTAGGGACTAATTTGATCACAATTATATGACTAATTCCCCCTAACTCATCCACATGTGGTAATTATGATGTCATCAAACTACCTACTTAGATTTTCTGCCATTAGACCCAAAATGTCTAGATTAAAACAATGATCAACCAGAAGGATTCCAATCATGCACACAAATAATTAAATAATAAAAAACCTCTTATGGGATCTCTTACACAATCTAAAATCACCATACTTATCCCTGAATATTCTTAACCATGCCACAATTGAAGATCAACCAAGCCTACTTCAAACATAATATAACAAGCACATTGCACACTTTATCATTGTCACGTAGGATATCAAGGTACTTCATGTACTCACCAGGACACCTCCATATCTCCATGACATCATTGACAAGTTTCTAATAAGAACTGCTTGTTTGCTTCTTTAAACTAACTTATTTGATCAAATTAGGATATTCCTATGACATCCTTAGATTTGAATAGTGTCTCTTTAACTTACCTAGCATTCCATAAAATGTATAAGAGTTATCTAGCCTACAATTTTGGGATCAACACCAAAATGTAAGTAATGGCTCCAAAGTTACACTTAAGTGATGTTTGTAGGTTGAATGATACTTAACAAAACTATGATAACTTTACTAAATTTTATCTAATTGATCTAATTTATGTTTTAATGTTTACAATATATT